>CM073770.1:122401591-122514671 GCA_037158775.1 Hetaerina titia | reverse complement strand
TCTATACTTATGAATAAGTTGAAAGATAACCATGAAGATAGTTGACTAGTTTTATCTGATTTTTGATTGTCGTGTTTATTTTTTAGCCAATCGATATACCTGTCAGCTTTTTATTTAACGTTAAGTGCTAAAAATACGCAGCAACTATTTCAGGCATCGGGCACCATCGAGTACAACAGTAAATTGGTTGATTTGATTGGTGAGAGCTAATCTCGTGCTGACAATTAGTAAAACAACGGATTAAATTCACACGATACGGAAGAGGGAAAATAAAAAAAACAATTTCTTTCAAAATATGTGCATTTCGGTCATTTTGGAGATTGAAGTCACTTTGGAGATTTTCACTGAAGAACGTTTCGGTTAGACATCGGTTTCATTTTTCTTTTTTGTTCCAATAAAATGGAAAATCACAAAGAAGTATGCAGGATATCATGAAGTTTAGTACTTTTACCCTTTGATTATTCAAACACCTTCCGGCCCACATTCGACGTAAACTACGCAAACGAAATGCAGTGTGGACACGTTCACGAGCACGCATTTTCCACCACCCAGCAGTTAACCGCACGAGGCTGACCCCGCAGTGATGACGAAGTCCTCCGCCGATTCAAGGAATGAAGCAGGGCGACGAGGGTGGGCTCGGGGAGCATCGGGGTGGAGCCGGGAGGGGTCATGTCAGATTGCTTCGACTGTGAGGAAGTGAAAAAAGGGAGGGAGTAGCCCCGAGATAGGGAGAGAGGGGAGTTGTGGGAGAGGGGAGGGGGGGAGACAAAATAGCCGTGAAATCGCTCCAGTTGATGCGCCCCGAGGTAGAAAAGAAACCCTTTCTCGCCCACACAAGCCCCGACCACGCCCGTTAACGTTAGGGGCTGTCCTGGGAGGATTTCTCTTTCTCTTTTGTTTTTGGGGCGTCGCATGGGAACGAATCAACACTTCGGCCTTCTTCTATTTTTCGAGAAAGTTCATACGCGTGGGTGGACACGGTTCAATTGCATCTTGTTTTTGAGTGACTCGAGATATTGTTTAGAGCGCGTAGACATTCACGCAGAGCCCATTTTCATCAATTTATGACTTCGCGGTGTATATTTTTAACGCTATGCGTTTCGTGGATCGTATATTATATACTATGCCCGTCCCTCGTGAGAGTGCTCAGTTTTGCCCTTTCGCAACGATAAAGAGTGAAATGTTATCATGCGCCCTGGAAAGTAGGTGATTGTTGGGTATCGGTCAGACATAATACCTCATGTGTTGCTCCGGGTTTAAGCTCAATCAGAAAGAATTGAAAGTCTATTGTAAAGCGATTGCCTATTCTTACTGTCCTCTCTTTCAAATACTCTCATTATTTATTCCAAAGGCAGTATAGGATTTTATGTACCGCTCAACAAGTTTTCTCAGGACTAGAATAGCGTGTTAAAGATTAAAACATTTATTTTTAAATTTTTCTTGTAGATAAGATGAATTTTAGTGGAAACTTTCTTCCCAATCAACGTTTCGTGTAAGGTGAAACGTATTTACGACGGATTACATGGTCTGAAAATTCATGCTGTGATTTGCATAGGTATTACGCACAGCGAAATATATTTATCATTATGAGAAAATATGTGTCTCAGCTCTTTAAAATAATTCGATGATATGATGCCTTTAACTGTCTTTGAAAATATCTTTTTGTGCCTTACATCATGAAAACCATCATTTCATCACTTACAATATTGCCTGGCTGGTACGATAAACTAAAAATAATGGCAGTCATCATGATTATTCCTCATCGATTTTATGCAATCAGTTTCGTTTATGTTTGATGGAATGCAACGGGTATTCAACGAAAAGCAAAATATTAAATCAAGTATGCATTAAAATGAAAAGTGTTTCTTGATGTGATTAATTTATTTTTATAAATTAATGTAAAGTTTGTTTCCTATCCTGCCAACATTTTTATTAAGCATTGAAATTTAATTCAGTGCAACCGATGTATAAATACGCCTGTTAACGATGAATTCCTTAGTTTACCGTTTATGGTGGGTTTAAGATGGACAGAAAATGAACACCCCTAAGTTTCTCAGCTTCGCCTAACAAGACAAAACATGTCACCCTTAACTATAATAAAGACTTCATTAATTGCGCAGACATTCCACCTCCCTCCATTCCATCCAACACACCTATCCATTTCCTCCCCATACCTCACTTCACTAACGTTTTCCCTCAATTGCAATTTTCAGCATTCCACCTAAAATTAAAATTCTCTGCATTCTGCTTTCCTGCTTCCTTTCTAGATCTAAATCTACAGAAATACCCCACAGATGTCGCCAAAGCGTTTGGCGGAGGGTGTTAGGTCACCATTCCTTTCCTTTGGATTTCTCTGAAAAATTCTCTCTTCTCCACCACCGTCATGCAAGTATTTCATTTGTATTCTACTCCATCTATTTTACCAACTCAATCCTAACCCGCACCCATATCTCAAAATCCTCAAATCTACGCCAATGAACTTGCTTCAAAAACCAAGCAACACGAAATCACGCTCCATGTAAAATCAATCACTAATCTTTTCTTAAACTCCTTACTTAATATCTCTGTCATCTTACCTCACTCTGGAAGCATTTCTGCCTAACACTAATCCTCCTTTTGTATCCCAATGTCATCGAATATCTTGGCCCTAAACACTTCCAAGATAGAAAAACGTTTTACTGTTTTTTTTACCCTCAAATTTTAAAGTTAAATTTAGCCTTTATTTCCCTCAATAACTTCATACCCTTTATTCTGCTTACAATGACTCTTATCCCATACTTATTGTACTGATTTTATAATATAAATAACAATGATTGCAACCACTAGGCTGAATGATTAGCTAATGATTAGCTCATCCGCAAATATCACTTAGTATATAAATTCAAACCAATTTATTTCCTTCCTCAGCATTTCCGAGACTTCCCTCAACAATACCATAACATGCATATGGAAAAGAGGTGGTGATAGTGGGCATCATTTTCATTTATTCTACCCAATTCACTCCACATAGATCCTGTATGTATTTCTCCCATATCTCATGAATTTGCCCTAAACTAATCAATAATTTTCTAGCATGAACCAAATAGTGTGCACGAATTTTCCCTTCTTACTTCGTAATAGATCTTCCACATTCCTGTAAAGCGGATACTACACCTCTCCCGCCTGTGTAAACTCTACTTGTATATATCCTCGCACAGTGTCCTCTGCTACGCTACTTTTACTCCATTAGTTGCCCGCCTCATTTTATTCGTCTCACCTATAATCTATGTGGGTCGCAATAGTCCAGGTGTAGAGCGTTGGACTACTGATCATGAGCCCCGGGTTCGTTTCCCGCGTAAGGCTCTCTGGGCACTTGCAGCTCCACCCAAGTTTTGTGATTTTTCGGATACCAGATCTTCCTGGGAAACCATAACCGGCACAGGGAAAGGAACTGGCCCCCTAATTCTAATATGTTAATTTCACACGCCATCGGGCTTAGTACTGGGTGAACTTTGCCATCACCTATCAAACCGATCTTCGGGTTGATTACTATGTTCATTAATTATTATAATCCATGGTTCCCCTGTCATGTTCATATTAACTTCCTACAGTTTCGTTTGCGGCGTTTGATATCCTTTTATTGAGACACTCCCACCTTCTAATATACTGTCTTCTTGCCCTCTCTCATAATGTTTTGCCCCTGGTGTACTTTTCTTTTTGTCCCAGTTAATGCTTCTACATTCCATTTTCCATCCTTCCTACCAATTTTATGCTCTTGAATCAGCCGTTATATACTTCAATGATACGATATGACCGTTTGAATCCGCATAATCTCTGGGAGAACTGCGAGGTCATTTCACTAATCCTTAATCTATGCTTAGCCATAATATATTCTGATGACCCTCTAAATCCCCAGCCATTTTTCACATATCGAGGGTTCATTATGATTATACCATTTCTTCTGCAGAACTTTATTCCATTCTCCCCGCATCCATTCCATATTCCTATACCATAGTCTCCTACCACATTGCCATCTCTCCCCACGCCCTCCGCCGGGTTCCATACCCAATCACTATCAAGCTCTACCTTCCAGGTCGCTCGCAATTACTTCCTCTGATTAACCCTTTATACATTACCTCTGTATGGAGTTGCAATAGTTTGAATAATACGAAAGTTAATTTTATAACCTAAAGTATATTAAACTTTGAGCTTGTCTCAATAGATCATTCTAACATATTAAATCGCCCATGCGGACTTTTATTGTTATGCTTAATAATAATCGTTCCAATATTTCTCAGCATAGTAAAATAGTGCAATGATGTGAAGTGATGCCTGACAATACAAGTATTTTTTTCGTACACCGATGTAAAAATACAAATGAATTTCTCTCCGAATTTCCCATAGAACAGGTGGGATCCTTTCATAAAACTCCACTGAGTATTTATTTTCATAATTAATTCACCATACTATACAAGTTATCACTCATCACTCATCAGGAGGGTCATTTACACGAGCACTGAATGCAGTTTTTTGCAAATATTTCCCAATTTTTAGTGTCCTCAGTCGTTTCGGAAATTTTCCTCGACGGAATAATTCTACATGTACATTTACTCAATACCCCCCCCCCCGACGCACGCCCTTGCGGCGGGGGGGTTAGGGAACCACCCGTAATTTAGAAAGAATAAAACCTCATGTGAAAAAAACCAAATTGCTTACAATCCACCAACAAAACATGGTAAACATTCATGCAAGAACCCTCTCACCCCGCACACATGCAAACACACAAACTACCAACAAATATACACATGCACCTACATTTACACCTAATATCTTTGAATTTTTAATTTTGTTCCGACTTGCAACTTAACTGCTTTTACTATTTCTAAAGTGACTTCGGTTTCTTACTATTCTGATTTCTGATTGTTCTGGGTAAGAATGAATATTTGAATCTATCTGTATTGGAATCTATCTTCCTTATTTCAACTTTGTGGTCTGATCTACCTAAGCGGTGTGGTGCCATTATATAGTAATTCCTTTAGTGTCATCGTTAAACTCGCTGGTTCTGAATCTATCTAAAAGTCTAAGTCTCGCTTGTTCTCTTCGTATTTCAAGGGGCTCCCAGCCCTAATCCCCTAAGAGACCCGCCACACTTGTGTTCTTATTATAAATATTTTTAACGAATCAGGCGGATTTTCTCTGGACTTTATTTAGTTCTCTTTGCCAGATTTTCTCCCAAGGATCCCAAATACTCGCGGCATATTCCAAATTTGGTTTAAATAGAGCGAAATAACACCTCTCTCTAACATTCTCTTTACATTTCCCCAGCATCCCAGTTACACCCACCATGAGGCCCAGTTTCTGAATAATTGTGAGTTTCCAAAAGGGTGTTGAAGCGCACAGGAAAGAGAACGAAACATCTGATGCTATAAAAATGAGATTACCTCTTAACTTTTTTTAACCATATTACATGTCCTCAAAGAGATTTTTAAAGAAGACAAAGGGTAATATTGCACGTTTGACTACTCTTTTCACTACTCTTCTACACCGCTTCTACACTATTCTTCTAGATCGCTTCTACCCGTATTTTAACTACCACGTGCTCTTTAAAGTGCTCCTTATAGCACTAATATTATGAGACTGTCCTATTTCCATCGAAATAGGATCATTTTGTTCCATTTGACATTGGAGAAACTTTTGTAAATTCAAACATGCCATTCGTTGCCGTTTGCCTTCGCCTCTCTTTTCCCCGGTAAGGACTAGATCAAGCTCTTATCTAGCATCGGAAAAAGTGCCCATCTGAATAGTATGCGTAAAAAACCCTGAGAAGTCATTTAGCAGCCCGTTATTGGAAAATAACATATAAAACCTTTGCATAAACGTCACAACAGGGAGGAATCGAGTAATCGCAAACGTATCTCTCCTACATCCATGCGAGTCAAGGTCGTGGAGCATTGTTTTAATTCGAGTTGGCTCGATAATGAAGTATCTTGATAGCCAGGATTTATTGATAAAAATCAGCACGGTCTCCGCAAGGGTAGGTCTTGAGAAAGACAATTCATACTTTTTCTTCGTGATTCGATTCCACCATGTGGTCACTAGAGTTTAGGAGAAAATAATAGTCGGTGCGGTTTTTATAAACCGTAAAAAACGATTTAGAGAAAGTACCAAACAAATTACAAAGCATAATATACTACTATTTATGCTCTGAAAGTTGTATGGGATGAATAAAATACCATATGCTAAATTTAAGACTTTTTGAACGACTGCGAAGAAAGTGTTGACACGTGTCAGCTCTACTGCAGTTTAATAAACCTTAAGTTTTCGGAGCATCTAGAATCTGGAAGTACCATCAGACCTTTTTGACTCCCTTACACTAAGAACCGTAATTAATGAGACATAAATCTCACTTATATGCTGAAGATCCAGCTATTCACAGAGATATTCGTAGGCCTAAAGATAAGAGTGCTAAGCGTTTTCAGATGGCCTTAATTTCATACAGCGCTGGTTCAATATCTGACAATTAGAATTAATTAAAAAGAATTGTGGAAAAGAATTTTTGTGATAGGTGTAGTTATCCTCGAACGCCTACTGCATAAAAATATGAAATAGCCTTAGGAAGATCAGCCTGTGTATACACCCACAGGAAAATTAAATCGCCGCCTTCATTTAAAAGATAAATTTAGTTGGATGATGTTGCAAGTCTCCTGTTTTTTACAGCCCGTGTGGATAAAACTCTCAAATTCAGTGTAGTATCGTATAGCCGAATCTTTTCCCTGTAACTGGAGTACTCCTGGGGCATCTGATACTCCATAAACACAACTCTGGTTTAATTGGTGGTCTGAAATCATTATGAATTGATACAAGACCACCCGAGAGGTAGTGGAACTCTCTCGTCGTAGAGTTACTAACCCGTGGATAAATTGGATCGAAACTGGCTTCATTTAATGGAAATCGTCCATCTTGGAAAATTAGTAGGAGAAGTAATAGTAGAACTAGTAGCATCCTTTTTCTTATCGCGAGGTGATAGAAAAAAGTTAGCAGATATTACGAGCGTATTTCAAAACCTTTCTCAGCCGAGTATAATTTTTCATAGTCATGAATCTTATCATGTATAGCTGATAAAACGTTAGCCATGAAAAAAGCTTTTCGTGTCTTATATTATGTGCTGCTTCATATTGATTTCGTTGTGATCAACGATGTTCAAATTAAAATGAGTTTCTAATTTGATTAGAAATTCAATGTACGAGTAATTCGGTATTTCCTGTTATTAACTAGTAACTCGTATTTTTGTTATTTTATTCCGACTGTCAAAATGTAGATAATACTAATTTCCTGAGAGCGGACTGCAGCGTTCTTCAGTGCAGGCCACTTCGCGCCTTGAGGAACTAAAACGCCAAAAGTTGCACAATGTACCCCTACCCAATATTTGCAACTTTCATATGCCTTGGTTTAGCACGATGCTTATTAATATCTGCTCTCACCAATCAAACTAATCTTCGGTTTGATTACTGCCGATAAAATGGATGCTCGGTAAACATGTAGCATTACTATTAATGTCATCATTTACATATATTCTACTATTTCAGCCTTCACCTCTTGGAAATATTTAATATCCATACTAAAAAGAAAGACTCGTACTTTCCCACAGATTTAACATTCAAATTTTTTAAAGAACCCCGTATGTGAATACAAAAAATTAGGTTGATCGTGTGATGTATTACTAATTCGATTGGACAATGGATATGAGTCTACGAGTAGTATTACTCACTTATATGTAGTATTACTCACTGATACTCACGAGTAGTATTACTCACTGATAGAGAGCTTTTTGATAAGAAAGAATCCTGAAAGATGCGGGGACTGTTATTCTTTTGAAATAGCATAGCGTAATTAATTAAAGTCCTTTCGATAGGTACTCATTCTGATACTTTACTTTAAATGAATTACTGTTTCGATAAATTTATGACGTATTTAAGTAGTTTAAATATTTAAGTAATAGCACCATTTGATTTACTTTGACAACACTAATCCGGTGGTGATTTTTCTCCACCCACTTTGTTTCCTGGCCTAAGTTGAGAACAATATTGAAAATTCATCAAATAAATTAATGAACATATCTGCTTGTAATAACTAAAATTAAGTATGGTAAAACTTAAATACTTTTACTTAAAGGCACACTTCTAATGAAAAGATATTAGAATTTTCTGGACTTTTTTAGTGTAATAATACACTTTTGAAACGTTATAAACAGAAAAATTACCGCTCTACTATAAGTTACACAAATAAAACCAAAAAATAGTCACATGCATACGAATGTAATTGCATCATAACATTTAGCATGTGCTTCCTTGGTATTTAGAAATTTAAACACTTATTTTTAAAAGTATTTAAGGGTTCTTAGGGATTTCAACTTTTATGGCAATGGATTCCAAAAATTAGTAATGGTGGCACGAATTGTGTGTGGAAACGTTTTGTCCTGTAGGCATATATAAACTATGTTTACCTTAGGGATCACTAGTTTATTCTAGTTTGAATAACGCTACTAGAAAGTTAAATATTAGGTATATTTGAGACATTCTCGCTCCAAAAAATAACAATAAGTAAATATAGTTAGTATTAATTCTGAATGATTTTAATTCATCCTTTGTAATCAGAAGATCAGATACTACACGAAGGAATGGGAAGAAACATTAAAAAATACATTTCTTTATGATTTGGAGTGAGAATAAGGTAATTATTATTACAAAGTAATCTACCTACCGGCAGATAATCTTGTAATAATAATTACACACATTTTAAAAGTCTCCAATCTACGTTTAACCTCCTGTTTCAGTGACCATGTTTCCACGCCGTGCATAGATACGCTCCATATCAGTTTTTACAAGTCTTTTCTGAAAATCCTTGTTTAACGTCCCCGTCATCAACTCCCTCCTCCTTATGAAAGCCTCCTTGACTTGCGCAAATCTTCTCCTTACGTCCCTACTACTTTGGCCGTGTTGGTCCAAAACACTTCCGAGATACGTTAACTGTTCTACCTGCTCTAGTTTCTGCCCTCCTTTTTTAATGTCTTTCTAGAAAATCGCATAACCTTTGTTTTATTAATATTGATTCTCATCCCATATTTATCGCACTGATTTTCCAATTCACTCAGCAAGGCTTGCAACCCCTTGGCTGACTGAGCAACTAATGCTTGGTCATCAGCAAACCTAACCGATTTTACAAATTCCCCTCCGACTTTCACTCCTACCTCCAGTTCTTCCCATACCTCTTTAATCATTTCCTCCACATATACATTGAACAGCACCGGTGATAATGGGCAACCCTGCCTTACACCTCTTCCTAACACTGCCCATCCGGACTCTCCGTTCCCCACTCGCACCTGAGCAGTCTGAGACATGTACAGGTTGCGGATCAGTCTCCTGTCCCACCAATCCATTCCTATTTTCTGCAATACACGCATCAATTTTTCCCAATTCACTCTATCAAACGCTTTTTCGAAATCTACGAAACAGGCAAATACGTCCTGATTGTATTCTATATTTCTCTCGACTAGTGATCTCATCACTGCAATGGCATCACGCGTACCTCTTCCCTTCCTAAACCCAAACTGATAATCTCCTAAGTAATCATTTGCCGTACTCTCTATCCTTTTGTTGATGATCCTGAGAATAACTTTAGCTGCGTGGGATATCAAACTTATTGTTCTGTAATCCTCACATGATGTAGCCTTTACCTTTTTAGGAATAGGAACTAATACTGGCCTCACAAAATCTTCCGGCCAGATTCCTTCCTCATAGATACTACGAATCAATCCATATAGAGTCTTCTTCCCATATTTTCCTAAACATTTCAATAGTACCACAGGGATGTTGTCTACCCCCACGGCCTTATTTGGTCAATCTCCCTTAACTCTTTCTATTTCATCATCGACTATGAATAAGGTAACATCGATGATTTTAAAGGGTATTGACATTTTTCAAAACTTAAAAGGTCGCCAATTTTCTATTTCATTAGTTTAAAACCCCCAACCAAATTGACGTTTCATTTTGTGCATTCGCTAAGTGTATAAGCTGTGTCTCGCGCACTATACTTACTACAAATAACAAAGACTAGAATTTAGGGCTGAAAAACAGACATTTCACAAATTTATTCCCCCAGCAAGAGTAATCAAAGACTGGATAATATTTGTTATTCTAAACACCAACTCCCAAACATTTAAATATTGAAAATGGATTTAGTTTCTATTTGAATAGGAATTCAGGGGCATGAGGAAGAAAAATAGTGAAGAGCATGGGGAAGATAGATTGAGTGGAGTAGGAAGTGAATACGGATGACAGAAGTTGTGCTTATTTGATTTAGAAAAGGATTTTCGAGCAGGGGGCTCTCAGTGATATTTAGGGTGAAGCAGAAAGAATAAAAAAAGGAGAAAGCGACGGATATTGGATGTCCATGTCCGAGGAATGTGGCAGTTTCAAAGGAAACTTAAAGAATACACCCCCACTTTTCTTTTCCTCTGCGGACCGGGCCCTCTGTTGCACGCCTTCTTCACCTTCGCATCCGCACAGAGAGCTGGGGCTATTCAGGTGCCGTTAATCAATGAGTCATGCTCGGCCGCCCATCGGACAATGATTAGCGGCTGCGTCGGGCATCGTGATCAGATCGCTGCCAGCGAGAGGATGTGAAGGCGGTGCAAGAAATTGAAGATTGAATTAGCCAGTCGATTTTTATTAGGTATTTGTAGCCAAGTGTGGAGGTGATGGGGATCGAGGTGCTGGGGTCGAAGGGCCGGAGGTGATGCCGCTGCCTTTCAAAAGGACTAGGGGCGGGTGCTGCATGGCGAAGCAAGGTAGTTAAGTGGAATTACCCCGGATCGTCCTGATCGTCCGGGTTTGGGCAAAGAGCAAGCCGTGTTCTTCGAAAATGTAACCCGCGGAATATGGGTGAGCTGGCTGACCGTGGACGCTCTCGACGGCGGAGCCCCCACGGGGGAGGCAGGGAACGAGGAGGGTTAACGGAGGTCGGATGGAGTCCAGTGAGACTCCGAAACCTTCCCAATGTAGCTCATTGTCCTTTCAGGGTGAACGGGTAACACTTCTGGACCAAAAAGGTCGTTAAATCAAGTAAAGTGAATGTTTTGTCAATTTGCTAGATGAACACTGAGTTGGTATGAAACTGAATCGATAGGACTCATGATTTTCTCAAAAAAATGGTGCTGCTCTTGATCATGATGTAAAGAGAAACAGTGTAGTATTTCTCTGGATTTGCACTGTCAATATCTCACGCAAATTACCCTATATATAATGGTATATTAGAATACTGAAGACAATCAATAATGAAAATTTATTGTGTTTGAAAAACCAAGATGACACCTCCATATTGCATTTAGTTTTTCACGCTATTCACCGTTCAGGGTGTCAGCATCTTCACCATGGATCCCTTCCTGACCTGAAGAATCCTGGTTCACAGCCGAATGAATTTTCTTCTACTGCGGTGTAGTCATTTATGACACTATAAATTCTCTTCAGCTTTAAAGCCCTATCCATATACGTATTTCATTGTGAAACCATTATCAAAATCCATTAAAGGTTTATTTCCTCTGGCAGCTAAGCTCTTTTTCTGTGGAAAATGTTGATGTAATAATTGATTAACCTATGGTCTTATCTTGAAACTACAGTCTTTGATGAATGTTTAAAAAAACAATTAAAACGATGCCATTCTGCACGAAACGAGTTAATTACTTTCCCATGTATGTACGGCTTAATTACATCCTCAATGGTCTAACTTGTCCTGCTCAAGCTCAATTAATAAATAATTATCCAATTTTATACCCTTTTCTTGGCCAATTAATGCCTGGACATGTAAATCTTAATTCATGTTAAAGAACGCAGTTTGGTTAAGTCTTTAAAGAAATCATTTTCGTTGGCATTTTTTTGGAATTCGGTACATTGATGCTAAATTAAATTACTGTTCAAATATTGTTAAGTGCAAATAGACCTGAAGTATCGAAGCACATGTCATATTTTTACTAATGACTTGATAATAAAATTACAGATTTTTCCTGAGAGGTGATGGACGAAGAATTGCAGCGTCCACCTGAATGACTTCCTATTAACAAAAACGTTTCGAAGAGAATATCGGAATGTTCTGGCTGAAGGTGAGTTCTACTTCGTATATCTGATTCCCATATCACATGGATATAGCACACGCATTTAGATTAAGGAATTATAACTACCCATTAATTAAAGAAGAATAACTCATATGAACATGTGTTCCGTTGATTTACGTGTATAAGTACATGTCAGTAAACAATTTCGAGAACGTAGCTATTGAAAGTGAATAATCGAAAGTAAACCAAGGTCAAGCAAAAATAGAATATTTGGAGATAGGCGGACGAAAATTAAACACCTGGGTTACTGAAAATTTTATGTATATGCTCGTAACTATGTACGTACGTACATTTATAAAAGAGTAGCATCTATTAAAAAAAATAAGAAGAAATATGAACACAAATAGCGCAAGAAACTTGGCTCTACAATCCTACAGATCAGTGCCAATTCTTGGCATTATATATATACTAATGTGTGTGTATGTGTTTCTGTTCGTACGTGTATAGACCCATACATTATACACAATGGATATTTTTAAGATATAAATATATTTAGACGCATGTATAAATATCCTTATAATTGAATAGATATTAATTTTTATCTACAAACCTTGGCATCTACTAAATAACCCTTTCGACGTTTTAAAGTTTTAGTCAGCCCAAAGAGGAGTACCCCATGATTGAAGCGCGAGTGGATTGGTTTGCCCATCAAATGGGCGCACCTCCCCAGGATACGGGCCATGGATAATGCTCGTCAGCTTGGTTAATCGCGTAATTAGGAAATTAGTTCGTTTGACTCTCTAGGTTCACTCGTAAATTACCCACTGCGTTAAGAGGACGTGAAGGGATGGTGGAGACCTGAGGGTCGCACTCCTCAACGGAGTTTTTGAATTTGTTTCGTGTTTTTATTTTTCTTTTCTTCCTTTATCCCGCGCGCGAAAGGGATCGTGAGTGAGGAGGAGAATAAGCGGATCCGAGGGGAAGGATTCCGTAACCGGGGCCCACGTGCACGATCTCCTCAGTGATCACCCCCGCGCCCCCCCCCTTCCCTCTTTCCTTCCTAAACGGAGCTTTTGAGACTACGCTGCAAATCACGACTGCCTTTAATCCAACCCCCTTCCCCTCTCTCTCTTTTTCTTCCCGTCTCCCCCACTCTTCTTCTCGTCTCCACCTATTTTCCCACTCCTTATACGGACGAACGGTTGGTTGGCAGGGGGTGTCTCTCTTCGGGTAGAGAAACCGCGGCGAAGAAGAACAAATGAACGCCACTTTGCGTTCGCCGGGCAACAAATCATTCTCTCCTTGACCAGCCGTCTCGGAAATGAGCAAGCGGAGGAGAAAATGTGGGAGGGACGTGGAGAGGAGTAGGTACTCCCATAGAAACGCCTGCCACTCGCAAAGCCGCTAGGAGCCAGGTGGGAAAAAAATATGAAGCGGTGAGGGAGGAGGAAAAGAAAATTTCCATTCCATCGGGAGTTGAGGAGAATCTCCGCGGCGCTTTGCGCTTCCCCCTGGGGCCAACGATTTCGACGGAACCAACTTCCTGAGACAGAGCAACATTTAGATGAATGGCAACATTCGGGCGCATCCATTCGCAAGTCCTCGTAAAAGATTAGAAAATAAAACTAAAAGTTTATCTTCCTGAATCAAAACGACTTTTGTGAAACTGTTTATCTGAGGGTCAAGAGGTCTTCCGTAAAAATTCTGACATTTATGGTATTAAGGGAGAGGAGTGGTCGATGGATTGTCACCTTGTTCCACATCGAGTAGAGGGTAGATACCGGGCCATGGCATGTGGCAATGTTTGAATATGGTACGAAAAAGGAATATGTGGATAAAATATACCGACAATGTCATGCAAGACTAAAATATTCATTTCTCGGATTCTTCTCTTTAAATATTTTCACATGCCTAAATGTCACTTCATAAGAGAGCCGTTCGCATTTTAAAGTATTTCCTTTGGACGGATCGATGCACAGAATGGAGTTGAGTTGTGGTTGGCACGCCTTGGAAGGGTCTTGGATGAGGGAAATAAAAGCATAAAATTGTTATATTTTTTCAAAAAATGACGTCAAAAGTTCACGCGCCATATTCTTCCACAAAAACAATATCTAATTCCAACTCAATAATTTGATAAGTGTGTGTGTATATATATATGTATAAAAGTGTGTACACACACCCACTTTTAAACGTCCGGCTCGTTAAACATTCACAGGGTCTGTAAATTCATTAGGCTTTTGGAGATATTTTTGTATATCTGGAAAAATCGATTTCGGTTATCTCCCGTCCATCCTCCTCCTATGGCTTCATAATTAGTTCCAGAAATATGAATGGAATAAAATTAGACACGATGGCAATACTAGCCATATACAAACGAAATACAAGGACTTTATGAATAAAAATGTCTTTCGATTTTGCTTTATAACGATTGTTGATAGTTAACTTCCAGAATATTTTCCAAACGGATGACCGAAATGCTGGGGAAGTTAACTCATAAGAATTTGAGAATTGCACATGCAACGCGTTTCGATTGGATATTATTTGTGTGTGATTAATTGTTAGTATGCGGTAAATGCACCTGGAAAAATTGAGCTGGGTAACAACTTCCTGCGAAGATGCGTTTTATAATTCAGTCCTATGCTAATAATCGCGGACGGCATAAAGCTGGTAATTAACACTACAGCTTTAATTGGCTTGGGAGTAATAGCTTCTTTGGGAGTTAATACATGGCTATTTGTCCTCCAGCATTGCCCCAATCTCCGTAGAAACGTGCCTGAAAGCAGAAGTCGTGCCCTCTTCTTCCCCTATCTGCGCCACAAACACCTGCCCCACTTCCGTGAACCCAAAACATTTAACTGTCCTGTTCCTCGTGAGTTCCCAGTCATTACCCGCCCCCTACCTCCTCTTCCTTCCCCGCTATCTTCAGCACCTGTTCTCGAACACGAAATTCCCTCGTTGAAATCTTTATTATAAGCACTTTTTATTTTCCCCATTCCATGTCATCTAATTTTATACCCTTAGCATGAGAACTCTTCGCATTCATTGAGAATCAAATTTTTCTACATCTCAGCGTAAGTGGAGGGAACGAATTGAAGGATGCCTCTTCACCTTCCGACGTCAATTAGCAATTCATTTCTCTTAAAAAGGAAAATTCCGATATTCCTATATTCTGCCACGTTTTGGAATTTATTACGCTTTTTTTATTTCACGTCCTTGGAGGCTACATCCTTAAATATTTATTTAACATCACATCAAAGATTAAAATAACATATTTCTGTGGATCATCATTACAATAAAAATGGTCATTTTCTATGAAAATCATTGCTACTTTTATTTCAGAAAACTTCTATTAATTACAATGAGTTCACATAAAAAGGCGACCGCAAAATTTGGTGTTAGGGATTTGTGTATTGATGCTGACCTCCTTATATTTTACGATTGTCTCCTAGAATCATTTTCAATGACAAATTTTACTTATCTGGATTTCCTCATAAAATACTGTTTTAAAACTGAGTTTTCCGCGAAGGAAGAATTGCTGCCTCCGAATTTTGAAAATTGACGTCATTTTAAGATTCTATAGCAGTATTCCCAAGAAGTATATACTTTACCTATAAGCTGAAATACTTATATATATATATATATATATATATATATATATATACTTTACCTATAAGCTGAAATACTTATATATATATATATATATATATATATATATATATATATATATATATATATTTCTAAAGTCTCTACATATGATAAATAAATATCTATATTAGATGACTCACGCAATATCAGATAGTAGTCATTCTAGCAATACTTACAATTAAGAAAATATTAATTAAAAACTTAATTTCGTGTTTACACATCAATGAGAAAATATTTTTTAGGCATTCGACTTCTTAAAGATTCATCGTATGTCGGTACTTTCATTGATTTATATTTCTACCTAAGCTTGGTCTCATTGGATCATTATTAAAAACTCAAACTCAGCTTAACCCTCAATTCTCAGGGAGTTATTGATCCAATTGGGTAGCATTTGAATTATTAAGCTGAAATCTCAACTCAAGTTTTAACAAGTTGTAGAAAATTAGCAATGCTAAAATATCCTTATTCTAGGGACAGTTTTTTCTCACCGTTCGGAAATAATATTTTAAGCAGATTTCAGCGTTACACGTTATTACCCTGATTAATTCATTTTTTAATGACTTGACGGGTGAAATATCCTATCACGCCCGTTAAAATAATAGCAGGAATTAAATTCATTTTATTTCTTCATTTTAATAACGCTAATGCACAGCCTTCCCATCTAGTAGGCTCGGGTTTGAATCCCGGAAGGGGCAGACATTTTCAGTTGCGTCCCGACCACTTCGCAATGTGGAGAGGACTTCAAGTGAAGTACCCCGTCTGTCGGTTGAGACGTTAAACTATGGAGCCCTTGACGCCTTTCGTTAGGAGTAGACCATTGCCGACCCCGGGTTTCGCTTCACCCTTTCTCCATTCCCTTTATATCCTACCAGTCACCTCCCTCTGTGACTACCAAAACATTATTCTTGGTAAAACTTCGATAATTTTCAACGGGAGACATGATATGCATTTTTCAGCGCCCCGAAGATTAATTAACTATAGACACGCATTCTAAGGTGTCAGCGCTGAATGATATTCGAAGGCTTCTTACCTTCTTCTTTGAATCGTAAAAAGGTAATCATTTCCCTATCATTGAATGCAGGTGAAATGAAAAAATAGCCCCCCTGAATATATTGGCCTGAATATATGCGGATGGCTTCCTAGCAACTAATTCCCCGCTTACGGCGTGCGTCGTCGTCCCGCACTTTTCTGTAGCCAGGAATGGCCGTCATGCCGTGCGGGTCGTATGCCATTAAAGGATGCGCATGCATCGCACTTGTAGCGGCCACGAGACTATGGGAATCCAAAGGTGCAAGAATAGAACGGACACTGGTCACGCCCATACGCACACACGAACGATACAGCTCGTCTCGTGCCCTCCTCCCTATCTGCTTGTCTGTCTACGCGTTCCTAACCAGTGCCCACGCACAGCAGGTGGCCCCATCCCCTTCGATGCCTCCTTCCTCCGCCCCCGAGTTCTCATCCCACCCCACGCCACGTCCACGTTCACCACCCCCTCGCCCTCTCACCCCACCCCCCATTCTGCTCAACAGGGCTCCCTCCCCATTATTCATGGGCGTGGCAGCAAGGGAGAGGTTGGTTGGAGTGGAAATATGGGGTGGGGTGGGGGGTGGTTTCTGGGTGGGTCGGCATGAGCATAACACTTCGGAATAAGCAGTAGGCATGCAGTAAGCGACTGGACACTATGAATTTTTTTACACCGGAATGAGGGCTTTTTTTTCCTTATTCGATTGCCTCCACTGATCTGTGGTGCCCTTGGCTGTTTGTTTTCATGTTTCACAGTTTCTGTATGGTATAAGTATTACTCTGTTCAAAGAAGTTTTTGCTCACAGTTCTCGTGTCTTTCTTTCTAAATATGTTTGTTATTCAGGAAGATTATCGTAGCAAGTTTATTTATCTTTATATTTCTCAATAAAAAATATTCTACGGATATGTTAAACATTAGTCTAGCCGTTAAGGTATTCCTTTAAAACCTGGAGCCGTTAAGGTAAGATATTGGCTGGACGCACTGTGAAGTTGCTGCATTTCTAAGCATCGTCTAACGCGGTACAACGTGACACCACTTCTTTACGATAAATCTTTCTTTAACCTTACATAGATTTTGCCTTCCTTCATTCCGGTCAATATACTTCTTCTTCTCCTGCCTCTACTTGGCTCACCCAAAATCCTCCCCTCAATCACAGTCTCCAACAGTCCATGCCCATCAGAGTGCCCTGAATCCATTTTTCTTGCATTCTAATTTCAGTCAATGGCTGCCTCTCCTCCCCTACTTTTCTCATCATTATCTAGTATTCGTCTATTTTATATTTTTACTCCTGCCATTCCTCGTGCCTTTAAATTTGAGACAAATTTTAACTTTTCAAAAAAAATTATAGCAACCGAATCTTTAGAAAGTGTGTGTAAACGACTTGACAATTTCCCTAAGCAAGTAGGCAAGCAACTAATTAAATTCCAACGTATCTTTAATTTCCTAACCTAAGATTATAATCAGACTGAAATATTGTAGGTAATGTATGTAGGCAATTGAATTATAGTCTGTATAGTCGAAAATTTATTTTATTACTTTCAATTTTTATGAGGTACGTCTCTAATGAGAAGTTTGCTAAGGAAGCAGTTAAATCTTACAGCACAAATTAAAACATATAAATATTTATTTTGAAGTATGTGTTGAAATTTAAAACTAACTAGTCAATAAATAATTAGATAATGAGTCAATGATTAAAAACCGAAACAATTTGGCATTTAGAAATCAATTTGCTAATCTCAGCTTATCTCACAGTTTCATTGATCGATTAGTAGTCCTATCATTGTCATTCATTTTTCCATCACGATCATCCTTATATAATCTTGGAGCCTGATTCAAAGATACAAATAACTCATTGGTCAAATTATCTGAATGATGAATGTCACTGGAAAATTAACCATAAAAATTTTTGGAAAATAAAGAGTCAAGGTTTACTCTCGATTCACGATATTGATGGCTGGGTAAAGGTAACCACGGAATAAAAAAAATATAAGTAGCTGAATCAGGCAATCGAGCGGGGAAAAACTTTATTAACATTTAAATTTTTACTTTGTTACAATGCAAACGTAGCTGATGACTCCGTTAAAGTTACTGTTGCGGCATCTCCCGCAGTTTCTTGAAATTTTACTTTGTTGTTAACCTTTTCAAAAAAGTTTCAGAAATTCTCGTTCTCTATCATATTAGTAATTGTCAAATTCATACTTAAATTTGGCAAAATAGTTCGATGTATAGTTTTCAGAGGCAGATGGTAGATGGACAACTTATGGTGATAATCTGTGGTTTATAATATTTAGTTGATCAAAGGGATAGCAGGGTGATAAATTGAAGGTGACTCCTTCCAGATTAATATGAAAAAATAAGTGTAAAAGCTTATCGTAATTTGCATATATCGCCAACATCTGGGTTTATAAATAATATTTATTAATTAAATTTGGATTATTTTAGATGCTGGTTGAACTTATCAGTTGCAATAGTGCCTAAAATTATTTTAGAAAAAAAATACACGCTTTGGTGTGAAAAAGTTATTATAGGCGAAACGAATCAAGTATAAACCTTTGCATACTAAAATAACTAGATCTTTAACAATGTATTTTAACTTAGTAATTTAATTAGGTTGACTAGTATTTTAACTATGAAACGAGAGATAAGTTAATTATCTTATTCTAAGGTTACTGGTTCAAATCCCGCGTAACGAAATGGATGATCCGTTTTGTGCGGGAACACTTGCAATTTTCCACAGTTAAATTTAACTTTGGAAAATTGCAACGAAGTTTTCATTAGAATTTTACTCGTAGAGATTAAAGCAGAGCCGACTAACTTGGTCATTTTTTAGGTATATATGCCACCGAGCAACCACAAGGAGGAAGAAGTCGATAGGATGTACGATGAGTTGAGGATATATTCGCGTGTGTTCCTGCAGGGAAACATTTGATAGTGATGGGGAATTGGAATGCGACGGTAGGCGAAGGAAGAAATGGTAGTGAGGTGGGGGACTATGGGTTAGGCACGAGGAATGAACGCGGGGAGAAAGCAATTGAATTCTGCAGGAGACAGGGGTTAGTCATCACCAACACATGGTTTAGACACCACAAAAGGCGTAGGTATACATGGAAAATGCCAGGGGGCTCAGAAAGGTATCAGTTAGATTGTATTATGGTCAGGCACAGGTTTAGGAACAGTGATAAATTCGCACAGTTTCCCAGGAGCGAATGCGGACTCTGACCACAACTTAGTTGTTATGAAATGTAACGTCTATTTCAAAAAGATAAGGTAAGAGCGGTGGGTTAGGGAATGGAATGTAGAAGCATTAAATGGATTAACGAGGAATGAGTATCGGCAGGCTGTGGAGGAAATGATGGATGCCGGTAAATAGGTGGGTACTATCGAAGAAAAATGGGAATGTATCAAGACAGTGATTTCGAAAGCCGCAAAAGACACTGTAGGAACCGTTAACGGGAAAAGGATAAGGAAACCATGGGGTAACAGATGAGATGGATGCAAAGATGGAGGAAAGAAGAAGATGGAAAAATGTAAACACAGAGTTAGGCAAAATGAAGTACAAAGAGTTAAACAATAATTTGAGAAGGGCTACAAATAAAGCAAAAGAAGAATGGTGGAAAACGCAATGCGAGGATATGGAAAGTTTGCAGAGCAAGAGTGAAATTGGTGCGCTACACAGCAACGTTAAGTCATTATTGGGAAGTAAGAAGGCAAGATCTGTGCTAACAGTTAAAGATAAGGGGGTAAGATAATAATTGAACCAGATAAAATCCAAGAGAGATGGAAGGAATATATAGAAACACTGTACGGTAGAGAACTTAGGCCGACCAGGTTAGACATAGAAAAAGAACATATCGTAAAATAAGATAGCTTAGGTCCAGACATACTCGACAATGAAATACAAAGGGCATTAAAGGAGATGAAAGCAAATAAGGCCGTGGGGGTAGACAACATTCCTGTAGAACTGTTGAAATGTTTAGGAAAATGCCGGAAGAAGGCCCTGGACTGATTCATAGTATCTATGAAAAAGGAATCTGGCCGGAAGATTTTGTGAGATCGGTGTTAGTTCCTATTCCAAAAAAGGCAAAGGTTACATCATGTGAGGATTACAGAACAATAAGTTTGGTATCCCACGCAGCTAAAATTATTATCAGGATCATCAATATAAGGAGAAAGAGTATGGAAAATGATTACTTAGGGGATGATCAGTTTGGGTTTAGGAAAGGAAGAGGCACGTGTGATACCATTGCAGTAATGAGATCACTAATCAAGAGGAATATAGAATACAATCAGGAGGTATTTGCATGTTTCATAGATTTCAGAAAGCGTTTTTTAGATTGAATTGGGAAAAACTAATGAATATATTGTTGAAAATGGAAATGGATTGGAGGGACAGGAGACTGATCCGCAACCTCTACATGTCTCTGCCTGCTCAGGTGCGAGTGGGGAACGGAGAGTCCGGATGGGCAGTGTTAGGAAGAGGTGTAAGGCAGGGTTGCCCATTGTCACCGGTACTGTTCAATGTATATGTAGAGGAAATGATTAAAGAGGCATGCGAAGAACTGGAGGTAGGAATTAAAGTCGGAGGGGAATTCGTAAAATCGGTTAGGTTTGCTGATGACCAAGCATCAGTTGCTTATTCAGCGAAGGGGTCGCAAGCATTGCTGAGTGAATTGGAGGTTCAGTGCGATAGATATGGAATGAGAATCAATATTAATAAAACAAAGGTTATGCCATTTTCCAGAAGGAAAAAGGCTAGACTAATCATTAAAATAGGAGGGGAAAAATAGAGCAGGTAGAACAGTTTACATATAGTATCTCGGGAGTGTTTTGGACCAATACAGTGAAAGTAGTAGGGACGTAAGGAGAAGAATTGCGCTAGGCAAGGAGGCTGTTGATGCCGAGGTCGTTTAGTAAGGAGTTTAAGAAAAGACTCAATAAGGTCTAAGAAAAGACTCTATGTTTCTCTAAGTAGGTAGTTTAAGAATATGCTCTACATAGGTCTCGAAGTTGGAAGAACTCAATGGTAGCCGGCGTATTAGAATTACACTAAAAATGGTTGGTTTCCTTGGTTTAGCAAATTAATAGAGGAATATAATTTTTAATTACTGGTTGATGAATGCGTTTTTTATTCAGAATGGAATAAATTATTGTTTCAATTGTCCTCACTCTTTTGTAAGTATAGGTAAATTATCATCATCTTTGTCTCGATGTTGGTATTAATATTTCAATGATTCGACTTACACTGCTAAACTGGACGATTTTATAGTTATTTTTCCAATTTTTTTAAATATTACACGAGGCGCTTCACTTTCTATTTGATAGAAACGACTTGACTAAATATTTCTTGGCCTTCGCTTCATATACTTGCTGTGTGATCCTCGTAACATAGATCTTTGCCACAGCTTCATTATCCGTGCCAGGAATGAGTTCATTCCACGATCTTTCACATATCTTGGTCCAAGAATGACTTCCAAAGGATTTGTTAAGTCAAATATGCCAAGTTTTATGCGTTCATTGCACCAGCGATATAGAATAAATATCGCAATCGATGCATCGTAATATCGCATAATCCGACTGAGATAGAGGCGCACCCTGCCCTTCTCATGCCCAGAGCACCCAAGTGACCTTCTCCTTCCCTACCATGCCCACTCCCCACCTCCTATCCCCTGAGTCCCCCCATCCCCTGGCGACATCTTTTGTATTCCTCGTGGGTACCCTCGAAGATAGGTTTGTGAGGTTGGACGCTCGGGGGATGGACGGAGCCCCAGCCGGAGGAAGAGGCGGGAAGCTAGAGGGAGGGAGAGAGAAGATGAAGACAGAGAAGCGAGGTGGAAGTAAGAAGAGAATAGAATAGTCTGAACGGTCAAGCCAGTCCTTTCGCGCTCCTGCCTCGTGTGGGGGGGGGGAGTTGAAAGAGGGAGAGAGGTAGTAACAGAGGGAGAGGCGGTGGAAACACGGTGTGCGCCGAGGAAAGGATGGATTTGTGCGCCCCCCGCGGTTCCTTGGTTGAAGGAAGGGAAACAAATTGTGTTCGGTTCTGAGGGAGTGACGGGTCGGAGGGAGATTGAGGGGGAGGTGAATGGAGAGACGGGTTGGGCGAGTGGTAGCACCTCTCTCAATCTTTCCCGGAGGTGGAAGGAAAGTTCTCTCTAGATGCAATGCCCGCAATACTTGTTTTAGTCTCATCTTTAGCTGAAACTGAGCTTCACTGACTGAACTCCTCTCTTACTGCGTTTTAGCGCTGCAGACTTCGTTCAAAAAAAGTAAAAGTTTTATTTATTTTGATTTATTCTTCAAAGAAACTCTTTTTCTCCAGATTTTTTTAAAAATTCAAATTCAGATGTTTCGTGTCAGATTAATGTGAGCGATACTTACAATGTACAGGCCTGTAAGTATCAAAGGGGCGATACTAAATAAACGATATGAATAATGATATGATACATATAAGGTAAATTTTGGAATTCGTGATTGGTATAAAAAAGACGTTTCAGGCGTGATATGGTGGAATATCATCATTAATTGAAATTGGCAATTTTCCACAAAAATAAAATTTTTATTAATACGACCGGTTTCAATGTAACTACATCATCTTCTGGTTTTAATGTAACTTCATCATCATTCAAATTCGTGATTGGTGATTTCCTAAAACTATATTGCTCCTCTTTTTTACATTTTGGAATCACAATCTCGCCCTTCACTTCCAGTTTTGACAAAGCCGGCGACTTAGTTACTCTGAAATGAATGCGCACAAATAATTATCATTTTATCATTGTTACTAGTTCTAAAGAAAACCCTTTACACTCTATGCATAGAAATTTATTCTCGTGGAATTATATTAACGAAATGAAATCCAATTCTACATCTCCGGTTGCATTAAAATAATGTTTATTTAAAAAAGTCTTAAGATAATTAAATCACAAAACTAGAAATGGTAATATGTGAAAATGAACCCCAGGGAGCCATCAAAGGATGTAAAATTTTTTATGGTTTACAAAATTTACTGAATATTGATGATTAATTTCACACATTCATATACTTTTTCCTTCAAGAATGCATGTTTTGTTTGTGCATGTGTCAACCTCGGGTAGGTAGGTTTTGGAGTATTGGTAATGAGGGTAGATGGATCTCCATCAAAGTAGATGTGGATGCATGAGGAATCTGCGCTCGAGTTCAGGATAGGTGGAGGAACTTTATTTGGAGAGTGAAGATGTTCGAGGGAAGTTGGTGATGGACGCGGAGAAAGGTGTATGAAAGACTGCGGTGACCTGAAGATTAGAGATAAGGGGGCGGTGCGTAGGAAGGATTGTTAAGAGGGAACGTTTTCGAGGTGAAAAGGAACCAGAGAAGAGGTTTGAGGAGCCGACAGAATATGAATGAAAGAAACAGCGGGAGGAAGGTTCTTCTGCGGACGAGGAGGCTTCCCCTGCCACTACTTACGATAAAAATACGTGCGTAGAAAGCAAGGTTCACAGAAAAAGAGTGGCACATCCGGGAAATCTCGTTAAAAAATATTTGCTGCCCCTATGGGATGAGTCACGAGAAAAATATTTAGCAGAAATAAGCGACCTCAAGCATTTATTGCCCCCTTTTGTGTTTATTTAATTACATTTTCCAAGAGCCAAGAGAGGCCGGGGGACAGGCATTCGGTGTCAAAGTCTCACTGAGTAGACTCATGTGTGACTTTATAAACCATTTCAAGTTAAACCTTTGATTTCAATCCCACTACATCGAGTCAGTGGCGAACCGGTCTTAATATTAATTAACGCCTTCGGTGTTTTTTCGAAAATAAATACATGTTTCCACTGAAAACACCTTCTTATGCCTATTTTAGTGGCAATATTTTAGGCATCAGGTATTATCAAATTTTAAATTAAAAATTATACTACCCCATTTCCCTATGATAGACATTTTGCTAATTTTAGCCCATCTAGGAAGAACATTAAGATATTATCAGTGAAACAGAGTGTTAAAATATTTTTATATTGGTTTGAAAGCATAGTATGTGTGAAACCATTTGAACATGGAACTAATAGTTAACCACGCCAATAAATATTTTTTGAAACAACTCTCAATTTGTTTTTCTCAGACCTTTAGCAATGAATGCCCCGAGGTTTGATAGAAAAAGAAAAGGTTTTGTGGTAAACCAAGTGAATTTTTCTGTTTTCAAATAACATCCCATTGGTTTTACGCCATTAGCCATTTATATCAGATGGGTATTCATCGTTTAAATAATTTGTAAGAAACTAGCGGTATCAGAAGATTAATTTTAATCAATCTTACTATGAATGATGTTTCAAATCAGCTCAGCAAGTATTAGGCAAGCTACGGGTTTCGTTGAAATCACATTTTTCAAGAAACCATGCTCAGCAGACCACAGGCTGTTACGCTTTGAGATTTTGATAGCTCTGAATGGAAGGATACACAGCAATATTCGTGTAGGCGTAGGTGAAATCGGTCAATTTTTTTAGGCTTTTGCCACATCGAAGTTTCTCCGTAAGCTTTTATAGTCAGCTTCTCTAATTCGTCCCCGTGAAATAAATGACACTTCCCATCCACTTCCCTTCACCTCCGCTAAAACTTTCAAAATCTTCCAATTTTGAAAACCTGTTGACCGTTGCTCCACGATTTTGTCCGCCAAAATAGACCTACTCCGTAATTTCTTACACAAACACGTGCGGCCGGACTTCTCAGCGGGGATCACTAATTATTCTCGTGTTATTAGTAAAGAAGGTTTCGTGGTGTTATTTACGAAGAGATGAAAAAGAGCCACAGAGTTGACTTTCGAGTTTCCAGCAGTATGGGCCGTGCATCAGAGAACCCGATCTCTCACGGGTCATAGGTCGCGCGACGGACCGCGCAAACGGTTTCCATTGGATTTGATCGTTAAATGGAAACGAAGGGCAGGGAAAAAACGGAGCGAATAACTCGAGAGAAGGCAAGGTCTCCAGACGTAACGGCTTCAGTCCCCATTGCATTAGAAATGGATGATTGTAATGTGATATACTACATATTAATGTGTCGCAATCATCCATTGGCATTCCGTACACCTCAAATAGCCCGTTTGCCTTTTGGATGTAAAAATATCACTATTTCGTTTTTCGCTAGGTTACCCATGAGCAGAGATGTTAGAACCGAGTGGAACTGGGAGCATCGATGTCAGGAGGCGAACACTTCGCCAGGATGAATTATGTTATCTAAATGTTATTAGATTATTTATTTCAAAATTTAGATGAGAAATTTCACTCGCCGAACATGTATTAATAAACCATTAGCAACAAGAGTTTACTCTTTTATGCTCATTTATCATTTTTAAGTAGCGTTTTTCATATCTTTATCTGTCTAGTTTTATCCAAAAATTATTCTTCCATATCATTATTCAAAAATTAATCCAAATCTTAGAATTTGTTATTTAGTACAGAATATTTTCCGAGCGTGTTTTCCTCGTCTACTGATCCCACGCCTAGAACCTTGACAATTTTAATGAGGCACCGCATTTATGACAAATACAAAGAAACTGCAAGAGATGCCGCGACAGTGACTTCCACGAAGCCGTCGGCTGACGGGGGATCCGAGTTTGACTCCAGGTCAAGGCGAATGGTTTTTTTCCCCTGGTATTACATATATTTCTCGTTGCTTTATTTAGGTTCACCACTGTGATTTGACGGCTGCGGTTTTCGAAACCCATCTTCTTTAAGTCAAGAAAGAATATTTGCTTCAATGTCTGGGTTCTGAGTTGGTCTAATCGATAGGATAGATATTCACTTCTCTTCACCAATTTTAGATATTCCCTCCTTACTTCACTGGGATTTTGCCGGAAAATGATTCATTTAGAATCAGAGGGGTGTAAAACTAGGCATTAACAGACACCATCGCTAAATTTTCACCAATCTTTCTTTTGTACACCACACTGTTGAATTTGTCAAAAATACCTTCGATCTTATTTTCATATATTTAATGCATGATGATATTTAAAAACATAGAACCAGAATTTACCCGACCCATTCCATCTTTAATATCTTCCATTTTTTATTATGTAGTTTCCGTCATGCAATTGAAAAATGTAAGAAGGTGTACTGAATTTGTATTATTTTATTCATAAAATTATCCCTGGTTCTATTTGATATTCCATTCCTTGTTTTACAATTTTAGTATTTAATTCTACTAAAAAGATGGACAAGATACCATATTCCAGTTTCATACCGGTGCCATCCTCTCTCGCAGCACGACTGTTTTGCTGGGGTCAGTATCGCTCGTTAAATTCTTTTTCACATTCGTACTTGAACCCCCCCCCCCGGTAGTCCCATCATATCACGGAGCTCCCAGGTGTCCACTCCATCCGCCTTCTCCTTCCTCCCCCCCCCCAAACCCATCTTCTTTCTTGGACCATACCTTTTTCGCCACCGGGCCCTTTCTCCAATTGCGCAACATGCATGTCGTCAGACCACGACATTAAACGCCGTGGAAACATTCAAGAATCCGCTTTGTCGCAATAATGAGACGGGTTCTCCCCTTTTTCCCAAAAAGCAAAGGAATCCCGTCCGTGCTATTGCCGCCTCAAAAATTCTTTCGGTGGCTAGCTGATTTTTTCCGGTTGAATTTCGAGGTTAAAGCAGCAATTTACCGTCAATATTCTCGAATAAATGAGATGCGGAAAGTGCATATATGATACTCGAGCCTCTTGAAAGTAGGAATTAGAGAGAGTAGAACTTAGTTCTAGAGTAACGAATAAGGATTTATGCGCTATTATTTTTTATATCCGATCTCACTTCGTATTCGTAGCTTAGATGGTTATGGCGGTCGACCTTTATAACTACTATCAATAGAAAATTCAACCGTCAACAAAACAGTTTTTTTTGTCGTTGGTGTTCCAGGTTATGTTCATGTATATCACAGTACAACATTTGAATCCGTGGTAGGTTAACGAGGCGCTTCGATGATTCCATATGGCTTTCGTGTTTGCCTGCGTATGCACGAAGGTGTTACCCTCACGCTGCATCATAAGATACTCGCAGAAAAATACCATGGAAACCTGCAGGAACGTGATATAAATGGTAATCCACCACATACTTGCTTGTTGAGCCACCAAACTTGAAGCCGAAATAAAAACTTTTGTCCCCTGCTTGGTACTTTTTGCACATTTAGATAATAATTTACAAGTCTGTCGTTTTAGTCCGGCTATTTAGGCCATGCAAACATATCTATGATCATATAAACGTGCTATAATCATAATAAAATGTACA
Organism: Hetaerina titia; assembly: GCA_037158775.1. NCBI lineage: Eukaryota > Metazoa > Arthropoda > Insecta > Odonata > Calopterygidae > Hetaerina > Hetaerina titia. The sequence continues at coordinate 122,486,674 of CM073770.1, read as the reverse complement.
CATGCATATGCGTGTGCATATAAACCTTTGTGCATGCACCTGTGCGCGTTTATGTTCAGCAAGCAGTATTTTTTCATTGCAGGGTGTTTTACCTTCTAATGGTTGGTTGTGGATGATCCAGAACATCTATTTACTTCTCCTTTTCCCAAGAACTCCTTTTGGTTTGCCCTACGTTCTTACTTTCTGTATTTCCTACGTCTGATTTCATGCTATCTAAAAAGTCTACTTTCTTCCTTCGTCTACCCCACCTACCCAACATTCTCCCTCCTATAACGGCCTTCGACACACACCTTCCAATATTCCCTCCACCGACTTTCTCCACCTCTTGCGGTTTTCTCTCAGTAACTTCCTTTCTCTGCTCTCACTATTTACACCTTAAGCGTCTGTCTTACTCCTTGTTCTAATTGTTTGTTTTGCTCTCCGCCACGCCGACAATTTAAACGCCTTCACCTGACATTTATCCTCTTGTCCCAAAGAAAAGGTTTCTCATGTATGAAGCGCAGCACCCAATATCGAATTCTTTACTTATTATTTTCTTCGCCTCTTTACTAAGTGTACCTGCCATTAATTCTCTTCTTCTTGCAAATACGGTTTTTACTGATGCAATCATTCATTTATTTCTCCGTTCCTATGGCCATTTTTCAGTCGAATTCTGTCTAAATACTTAGACTGCCTCACCTCTTCTATATAACGAAATAAAAATACATGGCAACTGTTCAAACCATTGACCTTTGATATCTCAGTTGTGGGTTAGTGCCAGTGCAGTTTCCCTACGCGTTAGCCAAGTACATCCATGGGTCGACAGATAATTTGAAATTCAATTTTTTCCATCGTTCTATTTATTTTCTCTTTGCCTTCCTGTTTCACTACACATCCTTAAATTATTTTGTATTTTCGGAATGGCGCCTTCGATTAACATATACGAATATGTTTCTTCACCTTGTACAGTGTTTCCTGCATGCCTTAAGGTGGTTAATTATATTCTTTGCACGGCGCCTAAGACCTACATAACGACGATTATTTTTTTAACTATCAACATTGTTTGGCGTTATAAGTATCGATATTTATTTAAGTTGAAATATAAAATTCGGACAGATATTTCTCCCGTTATTCATCGGTTTAATAATCATGTATGACAATAGTTCCAGATACTTTGGGCAGGATATGTGACATTTTGATTTTTATTCAGCTTTAATCATCATCATTTGCTGCGTAGAGAATTGTAAGTGCATGTACACCTACTTCCTCTCAACAGATTTCTGCTCCAAATAAAGGATTCCACTAATTTCGAAAGATACCTGTAATGCCGTTCACTAAAGAAAATGAAACGAAAGCAAATTAATTTGGACGAATAAGCCCTTATAACGATGTACTGAGATTTCCTAAGTTATTGTGTGTACATGATATTTTCTAGGCATTAAGTTTTGTTAAACAAGGTAAGCTCTCAGCATTCTGGAATCAAAACAAATGCCTTGTATTTGACATAATTGTTTAATGAATACGAGGATTTCGATTCGTCATGACGCAAACCAGCTCGTACATTTGAAAAAACCTTGTTGATTTGATTCCGGCAAGAAGTAATTTCGACCAAGTGATCTCGTTCCCGATTAAGTTTTTAGCGTTCTAATTTACTTGTTTTTTTTAATGTTACAAATATACTCCTGCTCCTTTCCTGTACATTCAATCTTGAAAAGAAATAATGCTAATAGTAGAAATATAAAGGTATTGTAGGCATTGAACCATCCATAAAACTCTATCTTTTCATGAGAGGAGAGCAAATAGATGATTTTGTGAGAATTTGCTGGATTGAACGAAATTAACAAATTGAATGACAAATGATGCGCTTCGTTAAGCGACACATTTTCTTCAAGTGGTCCTAATATATGGATAGAATGTTAAAGTCAAAATTTGAAATTTTTCCAAAAGTATATCTCCCTTTTGAAAAACAAATCTTTATCACAATAGAATTCACAAATTAGTTCTTAGATTGGATTCGAAATATTCTAGCAATTTGGAATATTTTTCACGGTTGCTAAGGATTCAGTCGATACCTTACGAGACCATCTTCCTGATTTTTTCCAACCGGAACTTAATTCTCATGTTTTTTAGAACTAAACGGCGAAATGAGTTATTATCAAAATTTGATGGAGAATATTTACATCAAGAGACATTTCAGAGTAGTTAGAAAATAGAGAAAATCAATTGGTAGGAATTAATTAAGAAAGAGACAATGCAGTGCCAATTGACACGGCAACATATCCAGGGGAATTTCCTGGCGTGAATTGAAGAAGTTATTGGATCATCCTCACATTTCAACGAAAGATTCTTCAGTGAACACGCAACAGAAAACCTTAGCTCCGCAGTCGGAACGTGCATTGTAATGTTGCCCTCGCACGTGGAAACATTCGTGTGTGCACTTGGGAGACGAAGTCAGTCACGAAGATTAGCATAACGCATAAATTTCTGCTGGATTACTGGAGGAAATGCGAACGCTAAGAAATGAAACCGAGTGAGTAATGTCCGCGATGACGAATTGCATGAAAATGAGCGTCGGGGAAGTATGAGCGAGTGAGATTAGTGCACTATGCACACGAGGACAGAATAATGATCTCGAAGAGGAGGAGATGGAATTGGAAGCGGTGGAAGAGAGGGAGCGGTAGATGGGGTTCTGCCGAAATCTTACCATTTCCTTTCCGAAGATATGCTCTAAATTTCGTGGTGAAGTCCCGCCCTCCATCCATCCTCTCCCCCTCCTTGAACAGCGCGATCGTACGGTTCGCACTCGCAAGGGCCCAGGAAATGGATATCTCAGCGATAGGAATCTGGCTCCTGTCGGGCGAGGAGGTGTGGGGAGTCGAGGAGGGAATAAGCAGAGATGGAGAGGAAAGGCATGGGAGAGAAACGGATGCAAAGCGAGCAGTAAGTTTTTTTTGGAGGAAGAAATGAGAGTGAGAATGGTGAATGTAAGGGATAAAAAAGTAGCGGCGGAGGAGGAGGAATGAGGTATGCATGCATTGGGGAGAGGGGGAGGACTAGGTGAAACGGATGAGGGAGAGAAGTAGGAGGTGGAGGAGAGGAAATACCTTCAGAATGAGCGTGGGAAAGTGCTGCTAAGGGGAGGGAAGGGTTTGGCCTTGGGCCCCCGTCGCCGTCTCGCTCGTCATAGCGCCGCCGCCACTCCCGCCCCAGTCAAACTCATTCACATTCTCCCTCTCACCGTCTCGGTCCCCGACTCCCATTACCCTCTCGTTTAATTCATCCCCACCGTCGTGTTTCAAATGATATGCTCTTTTCAATTTTAGGAATAGTCTAAAGAATATAAACGCGAGCCCTCGGCCCGCTAAACATTTGCCTCTGTACTTTCCTCAGCATTGATAGACCCCATTCAACAATTATAAATGCACGTTCTGAGAGTGGAGTTGGGTAATAATATGCAGAGTGTGAGACGATGCTGTCATTCGTGATTTTCCGCGTATGGCAGGAGAGGCAGGAAAACACAGAACGGATGACGTCCTAAGGTTTACGAATGATCTAGGTTCGCCCATCATCCAGTTAGCATAATAAAATAGTGGCTTGGCATGTTATGGGACCAGTGTGATATTATCACGCAATGAGAATGTATCGTGCAGGTAAGAAATAATAATACCTGTAAGAAAACGACTGTGGCAAAAAGTAGGAAAGCTATGTTTGTCATAAAAGTAGGTCATTAACTGGAGCAAGTTAATCTACTGTCTAGGATATATTTTAGACGAAGAGAGACGACGTGGTGGTGATATTGAAAGAAGAAATACGTAAAGTTAAGAAGTTTCTTCGGGAGAAATTTGATGACAGGAAAATAAATTATGATGTAGACAAAGGACTATCAAAAACTCTTACATGGAGCGTATTTGTGCGCGGCGCGTAAATTAGATCATTGAAACCAGAGGAGAAGCAAAAATCGTAGGCTTTCGGGTCTTGAAAGCTCAGGAAGAGAATAGAAAGGGAAATGAGATGGAATGGGAAACTAACAAAAAACAGAGGCCGCAGGGAGAGGGAAAAATTAGGCGTATGCCGAATGAAGTCTATGGTACTTCGGAACCACAGGTGAATTCTTACTTTTCAAAAAATTAGGGCATTGATTTGTCAGGAAATGCTACGTTCTCAATCAATTATAATTTAGCGTAATCAATCAACAAAAACGACTTGTTTCATTAATGTATTGGTGTTTTGCAAGAACACTTACATTGCACCACACTTGCATTAACACGCTGTCCTTACATTTATTTCATTTCAGTACGTTTAGGCTACGGATCGACATGTTGAATTTAAACGATGGACTACGTATTGTGATGAGTTATTCTGTCGATCCTTCTGAAGAGTAAGCTTTCCTGATACATTGCTGGAGCTACTCATGTATTATATTTTTGTGTATGCGCCGAGGACAGTGTATTTCTGTTGCATGTATTTATATCTAACTAAATCCGGTTGTAATACATGAATTAAATCGATATTTTTTGCCCAATGCGTCCCGAACCCGAGAGGCGTCGACTCGAGTTTAATATTTTAGATAAATTATTGATACTCTCTTATCTTTGTTCTATGACAACAATTAGGGATAGAATTTAATGTATAATTTATTAGAGATATACGTCTATTCTACGAAGCATAAACTCGCCCGCTGACATTCAAAATTATTGCCAGTTTGAATTTATTGGGCGCAAATGTGAGATTTTCGCAGAGGAATATATAGTGGCCATTAATAAATATATAGAATAAATGTACCACTGTGGATAGTAATTGTGTGAAGAAGTCTTAAGAATAACAAAAATTAAGATTCTATTTTGATAATTTTTTCCAATAATTAATAGTTTACGAACCCCCGTGGTAATTGTGCAGGACGATGCTGCGGTCGTAACGAGCTGGCTATGACGATCGTGTCAAGTGATACAGCGCTTCCGAATGCGCCAAGTCATGCGCTCGTACGACATCTTTTGCTATCGCTTATTGTATGAGTAACGAGTATGAGATTTCGATTCTATTGATACTGGCACCAGACGTGACGCCCATTTTTTCATCAATTTTTTTCTTAAAATAGTTAGAATACACAATATTCGATCTTTATCTTCAGGAGAAAAGGTTCCGTTACAAATTTGCGAACTCGAGTTCAGATGGGCAACCAAAAATATGCCATGAAGTTGGTCAGGTTCCGCAAATTGTGTTAATTGATGTACAACTGATTTTGAATAATTTTAATGATTTTGCACGATTTTTTGCATAATTCTTGACCCCCTCTTTTGCAGTATCTTTTTTATCTTATAGGCCTACTGGAGGTTTAAAACAGAAATATTCTCGTACATTTGGGAAAACCTGAGCAATAACTACCGCACTATTGTAATTTGAACTCGACATTTCAAGGATTGCACTTTTGTTAAGAACATTTGGTAAATTTTCTTGAAATTCCATTTTCACGAAGTGCACTTTTATATTTTAAGGAAAAAGGACTACTTACCTGATATTTTCAATGCCAAAGTGACTCAATTATTCATATTATTGGTCCAAAACTGGAAAAAGAGACATCTTTTTAGTTGAAAATGGAATTTGATAAACGTCAAGAAAGCTGATGTTATATTTTGGATCTGAACCTAATTATTTTAGCTTTGAGTTGATTACAGATTTGGAATCAAAAAATTCTGTTAATCCACACTTGCACTGTCCACATTTTATCTCAACTTGCTAGATAAAATATATACTTTCAAGCAACAGTATTGAATAATTGAAATTATTTGTGTATTTGGTTTTACATGCAACAGGAAATAAAATTTCTCCTTTATGTGAGATGAAATTTCCACATCCCGGCGAAAAAAAAATTGCAAGGAAACACCCAGGTTCCAAAAAAATACAGCCATTATTCCGATTCCGGTCAGTTACCATTTCCTGGAACATTTCTTCCTTTTATTACGGTTCTTATACAGAGGGAAGGGCCAATAACGAATGCAAGTATCGTGGTACAATCTGAACTTCGAAAACCACCGTTCAATCTAAATTGACATGATCTTGAATTTTCCGTTGTTCTTTGAATCAATTAGTATCAGCATGCTTTCAAATTGCATTCATTTTTATCGACAGGATTTCATCTCCAGCCAGTCTTTCATAATTGGTCGCTTTTATGGCTGTACGTATGTCCTACCGATGAAATAATATTCCCCGCCATTTGTGCATTCGTGCGGTATCTGTATCGTATCTAACTCTATCAATTAATTCCATAGATAATCACAATTTACTCTTCTTCGAGCTGCTCATATTGTAATTTTCCGGAAAAACCGAAAATAGCATACGTGAACACATGGATACATATTTCACTTGGGACAAAAGTCAATTGATAATAAAAAACTAAATATTGCAATTCAGTGCTGCCATTCACTGAAGTAGTTAATTTTATGGACTTCAAGAAGTTCCAGATTTAAAATAAATACTTAATTAATTTTAAAAAAATAATTTAAAACTAATTAGATTCCTGTTTTGGAAAGTTCAGTTTTTATAGTTAGCAATTTTTAAATTAGAGCTAGGTATCATTTTATTAATCATTTAGCTTGCTTACATGCTGTAATTCGAAATGCAAAATACTAATAAAGAGCCGCACCATCATTCTCAAAGCAGAGGTTCGAATCTAGGAAGTAAAGAAACAAAAGATAAAGTGAGGTTTTGTTGATAAAGATTAAGAGTTCGAGATAATTCGTTTTTAAAAAACAACATATCTTTCAAAGTTTTGAATGGCCTTTTGAGGCATTTTCAAATTCAATAAATGAATTAAATCACAACAGTCGCCATTAGAAAATATAAACCTGAGGCCAAACAATGTAAACCATTCACACATCTGTTTGCTCAGTGTGCTGGCATGATTCATAGCTCTCAAATAAAACACGAAATTGAGGAGAAAATAAAGAAGACCATAATATTTATCCTTAAACATGGCAGAGATTGGGAAAACTCAACTAAAGAGCACAAGCGCTCAAATAAAAAACTAAAAATGAGGAAAATTCACAGATTAAATGAATTAATATCTCTCAAAAAACTGTTGCTTAAATAGAATATGAAATCATCAATTTTTGACAGACAATTTAACTGCTTTGGTACTCTCGACTACTGTCAAAAATTGCTTCTTCCCTTCGCCGATAAAATTTTGAAGAAGCAGGACTTATCCTTACATCTTAAAGCATCAAATGAGCACGCCCACTCCTATAAAATCTTGGGAATCAGTGCCTTTTTAATAATTTTTAGCTGCTTGAAGTGTACCGTCAATTAAATTCAATTTGTAAAGTTCTTTTTATCATTTATAATACACATTTAATTTTCATCCTTCCCATGCACAATTTAATCCCTTCTACTTTCCTTATTAAGAAATTCCCCCGTTCTCCCTGGTCTCTTCTAATAGAAGAGATTCTCCCCTGTTGCTCGCATTTTCTGAATCAGGGCTGCCAGATTTTTACAATACAAGTCCCCCCGTAGATGCGGCTAGCTTCTACCACTATTTTATGACATATTCAGAAAATTGAAATCAAATAATGCGTTGGGGGGACATAAAATCCCCGCAGAAATACTTAAGGGTCTAGAAAACTTGAAAGCATGGGTTTGCCGATATACGTGGAATTTTTGAAGGGGTAATTTGGCCGGTAGATTAGGTCAAACTCGAAAGATTTGATTAGGTTAGTTACCATCCAGAAAATAGGAAGGCCGTCATATCTGAGGACTATAGGACAATAAGTTTGATTTCGTATGCAGCTAAAGTGGTCCTTAAGATCACCAATGAGAAGATAGAGAAGAGAGAAAATAATTGCTCACGAGATGATCAGTTTAGGTTCAGAAAGCGGAGGGGCAAGCGTGATGTCATAGCTGTAATGAGGTCACTACTATTAGAGGAACATAGAATACAATCACGATGTATTTATTCGTCCGTCTCGTAGATTTCTGGAAGGTTATAGAGTGAGATAGAATTGATATAGTGAATTGGTAGAATTAATGATAATTTTCTGAAAATAAGAGTATCATCATCATCAGTATTCCAATTCTAGGATTGGTTTATTGCAGCCCTCCGTTCGCCTATATTTAATGTCAATTCCCTCAATCCCTGATACCTTTTCTGTTTTACGTCTTTCTTAATTCGTCCTATGTACATGTCTCTTGGTCTTCCTTGTGTGATATTTCCTTCTATTTTTCCTTCTATTATATTCCTAAAGCGGGTCGCGGTGGTCTAGTGGGTAAAGCGTTGGACTACTGAACGGAGGGTCCCGGGTTCGATTCCCGGGTAAGGCACTTTGGGCACCTGCAGCTTCACCCAAGCTAGTTGATTTTTCGGGTACCAGATCTTCCTGGGAAACCATAACCGGCACAGGGAAAGGAACTGGCCCCCCTACCCTGATGTGTGAATGTTCACACGCCGTCGGGTTTGGTACACGGGTGAGCTCTACCATCACCTACTAAACCGACCTTCGGGTTGATTACTGTGTTTATGGTTTTTTTTTATATTCCTAATCAATCCATTGTGCCTCAATGTGTGTCCAATCCATCTATTTCTTCTTTGCCGTAGAGTTCTCCATATGATTCTATCCTCTTCTACTCTTCTATATACTTCCTCGTTCCTCACTCTGTCCATTTAATCTTCAGCATTCTCCTCGAGCACCATGTTTCAAAGGCTTCTATTTCAAAGCCTGGCTCACTTTTCCAATGTTCCAAGTCTCTGAACCATAGAGCGCCATGCTCCACTCAAAAGTCTTGACGACCTTCTTTCCAGCCTAAGGTTCTTTGAAATATTTATTGCCTCTTCTTTATGAATGCGTTCTTAGCTTGGGCTATTCTTCGTTTGATGTCGGTGGGATAAGAGCGTACTGGAGGGATAGGCGACTTAAACCCAATCTGTGCATATCTCAAACCACTGATATACAACTAGCGGATGGAGAGCCGGGATTGGCAGTGTAATGAAGATAAATAATCGTCTTTATTTTGGAGCGAGATTGAGACTATGTAATCTCTTCAACCACCTAACCCGAGGAGAGGTAAGGCAGGAGTCTTCAACATCACCCATGGTTTTCGACGAATATACGGAGGAAATCGTTAGAAGACGTAAGTGAAGAACTTGAGATAGGAGTTCGGGGTTTCGAGGAGACATTCGGCGGAGAATCAATAAAATAGGTTTTTCGTTAATCAGGTATTAGTTAGCCAGTCAGCCAAGGGGTCACAATCATTGCTAGGCGGATCATTGCGATAAGTATGAGGTGATCATTACTGTAAACAAGCATAGAATATGAGGTCTTCGTGAAGGAAGAATGCTAAGACAGTAATTACATAAGGAGGTCATGTAATGGAGTAGGTGAAACAGCTTATCTATCTTGTTAGTGTTTTGGACTAACATGGTCAAAAAGGTAGGGTTATGAAGAAAAAAGACTTTCAAAGAAGGAGGGAATTCATTGGCGGTATGTTGAGTAAGGATGTCCCCAAAGGACTCATTAAAACTTTTATATGGAGCGGGGATTTGCATGGCGCGGAAACGTGGGCGTTGAAGCAAGATCATTTGTGTATTGTGTACGCTTTTGAAATGCTGGCATGGAGATAAGTATAAAAACGAGGAAGTGTTAGCCATTACGGGGGAGAATAGAAATTTGTTGACAGTACTCCTAAGGAGGCAGGAAAGATGGATGCTGGGTATTAGTATTACCGACGGAATGTTGAAGATTGTGATACAGAGGAGAATTTTATGCAAGCTGAGAAGGGGTTTTTATTTATTTATTTAACACTCATCTGAAAACAGCAGTTTGTCCTTTACATCGGACTTTTGACAATAGACACAATAACAAACACACTGGCCTTCGATGGAGAGAAACCTACATAGGCGGGAATCGACGCGGCGACCTCTGAGTTGGCTGGAGAGCACGCTACCACACTGCCACCGGGCCAGCCCGGTAATGAAAAGGATACACATTTCTGATGGTATTAAAGGAGGGAGTAGAAATACGGAAATGAAGGTATATCATAGTGACGGAGGTCAGGTTAGGTTTATTAGGAGAGGCAAAGAAATTTGTTGCAGTTCATTCTGTTCCAAAACCTACCTTATACGGTAGATGACCAATGAATAAAAAAATATCATCCGTTATCAAACGGTCCAGAGGCGTTTTCTATAATCTGTCGAGCTCTTGATAAATTTTATCAATACACACAACTTAGGCCTTGTTATTTTTTATTAATTGATAATGTATCATTTCATTGCTTTTCATTGAAAAGTCATCATTTAAGCTAAATCGAATGGGACAAGTTTATCCTGACTTGTGTCTTCAGCTCAGTAAATTAAGTGGATTTGTTTCCAAAGCTGGAGAGAAGGGAAGATTTTGAAGCATCCCGTCGCCCGAATCTCTCTCGTTACAATCGACATCAACATAAAAATAAAACTGTAGTTTTATCAATCATAGTTTTTACAACGATAATAAATGAACTCGTATAAGCGTAATGCACGCTCCCACCTTCTTTTGAAACTCCAGTCTTCAATTCTCATAAATATCTTTTTATAGATTCCCTATTTTTCACCTTTTAAAAGTGGAATCTCTTTAGTTATAAAATCTCCTCATTATTCCGAGAAAACTACGTGCATGAGAAAGTTGACATTTCTGTTACTTTCCAACGTTATCTCTCCGCAGACTTACACATTTTTAACGTCAGCCCCATGACTCCATGTCTGCAGAGAACTCTTCTGTCGGGGTCCTCTTTTCCTCTTGGAAAAAACGATCGTTCCTCCTTGGTCGAGGCTTCTAGTGCCCATCGTAACACGACGTTCGACTTTGAATTGCCGGACCCACGAACACAGTTTTTCATATCCACAGTACTACTACCCCCGCATGTCTCTCTAAATCGATGGAGTTCCATGGGTTTTCAACTACGCAAGGGGCGTAAACTGTGATTACACCCTGTTCTTATGCAGTAAACGACGCTATTTTAAGCATGGAGTTGTAGTTGTACTTTTCTCACCATGGCGGCAGGTTTATATGTACTACGCCGCGGAGCCATCTATCTTGTTGTATCTATTAGGAGTGCCCGCGTGTTTTGAACTTTCAACTTTGAACTACATTTTTCTATATTCTCCCAGCATCAAGAAAATTTTAAGGGACATTAGAACTTGAATTCACGTGGTAAAACCCATTCTTATATCCAATTTCCAAAAAATATTTCTTTCTATTTCGTATACCGCCACGTTAATGAAAGTTAGTGTATGTCCGTCCATCATGTTTGCTAAACTCAAGCAGACAAACCTTCATGGATGCAACTAGTACACTAATTATACTCGCACATTCGTAACAACTATCTGTTTTCAATAGTTTTCATGTTAGTAATACGCATTAAAAACTTCATTACGAGGATATACCAAAGGCACTGTTCTCGAAATAAAATCTCCACACACGTCGATTAGCTAGAGCTATAGAGCTCGCCGGACAACCGTGTGTAATATTAATTGTTAAAATTGTATTCTCAACCCCTAAGAAAGGTAATTTGACTGAGTGCGCGAAGCATTGAATTCCCAAAATTTTACTAATTATTATTAAATGAGTTATCTCTGAAAATTAATCTTGGATTTCAATTTCTACACTATTCAAATGCATATTTGAATTAATACTATCCACTGAAATTAATGTTTTAAATATAATTTTATATAATTTAAATGAACAGATTTACCATTTATTCAGAAAATAAATGGTAAGGTACTGCAGTTATGCCTGCATAGGTACTTAAATTGTTAATATTGCCCTAAATTCTCCAGAGCTTCCGGCGAAATATGAACCAACGTGACTTCAGGAAATACGTGTAGGACAGCTCTCCCGTCCACGTGACGGGCTCTTGCTGTCGGCGACAGCCTTCACCTGTTGTCTCTCGGACGTGTCGCTTATGATGGTGCATGAACCTGTCACTTTAGGGGACTGGTGCAAACACGCTTGTGAGCGGGTTTTGCATCCTGGGGACGCTGGTTGTGGGGCGTCGCCGATAGCGACAGGCCGTCTGGCGGGCGAGAACAGAGACGGTGAAGCACCTTGGGAGTCGACCTCGTACTTGGCCTTACCAGAAAGTGCGTCATACTCTTTAGCGGTTTGAAAGAGGTGGGCATTGATGGCCTTTGTTGAAGTTAGACTGGAAAAAGCAATGTAACATGTAATATAAATATTATTACACTGTATTTAGGTAGCTGCTAACATATTAAATTCCATTTCCTCCCTTTACATGAATTTATAATAATTGTTTAAAAGCTGCTGGTAAGTAACATTTTAAATTCTCTACTCAAACTATTTGAAACCTCCTACAAAATTGTTTATCCCCTACGCACACGTCGTTTTAGCGGAAAGCGCCGTCTCAAGGACGATGAAGTGTTCGAGTACTATACTCCAAGCAGTAAATCATCAAGCTGGATTAGGTTATGCAGTCGTATTTGCATGCATGATCAACAAAGGAGATTAGATTAGGTTCATGCATGATTTCTTGCTCAAAGTCACGCTTATAATTTTGTGGGATTTCACTATCAAGGCAAGTGCTCTAAACAGATAAAAAGACACGCTCGAAAGAACGATTATGATAACATGAAAGCCTATTTCACTTCGAAAATTTACGAACTTTTCCTGTGCCGATTGAAAGAAATTGAAAGTGTATTTCACTATTGAGCATGTGATTAAAATGAAATAAGATTGACATTTTAAACATTTTACTTAATGGCTAATACTTTGTGTTTGAAATCTGCTTATGAATTATGCCCAATTGAAGAAACAATCAGCAAAGTAAACGATAAGAATCGTAAAATAATGAATACCAATATGCGTAATAGGTAACACCACTTGGGGACTCGTTTGTTTTCACAGGTCGTTTTATTTGTGTGGTGAAAACAAACATATGTTCGGGTTTATTATTATTAGGTAATCTACCGGTTAAGGTAGGTTTTTGGACACAACTATCAAATAAACATTTTGTAACTCCAAACAAAAACCAATCCATAAAACCTAAACTACATCAGGTCCCTCTTCATCTCTGTGTACTTCTTTCCTCCCTTCATTCCATCCAACATCCCTATCCTGTTCCTACCCTTTCCTCGCTTGCCCAATATTCTCCCCTCTATTACCTTCTTCAACATTCCCCTACCGCTCAATACGCCTTTCATCCATTTTTCCTGCCTCCATAGAATTTCTCTCAACAAACCCCTCCCCTCACCCACCATCTCTAGTACTTCCTCATTTGTTTTCCTTTCGGTCCATTTAACCTTCTCCATTCTTCTCCACACCCACATTTCAAAAGCCTCCAATCTACGTCTAGCCTCCTGCTTCAGTGAGCACGTTTCCGCGCCGTACGGAGTTTTTACGAGTCTTGTCTTAACATCTCTACTCAACGTCCCCGTCATCAACTCCCTCCTCCTTGAGAAAGCCTCCTTGCCTAGCGCAATTCTTCTCCTTACGTCCCTACCACTTTGACCGTATTGGTCCAAAACACTTCCGAGATATGTAAACTGTTCTACCTGCTCTATTTTTCCCCCGCCTATTTTAATATTTTGCTTAACCTTTTTCTTTCTGGAAAATCGCATAACCTTTGTTTTATTAATATTGATTCTCATCCCATATTTATCGCACTGAACCTCCAATTCATTCAGCAATGCTTGCAACCCCTTGGCTGACCGAGCAACTAATGCTTGGTCATCAGTAAACCTAACCGATTTTACGAATTCCCCACCGACTTTTATTCCTACCTCCAGTTCTTCCCATGCCTCTTTAATCATTTCCTCTACATACTATATACGTTGAACAGTACCGGGGACAATGGGCAACCCTGCCTTACACCTCTTCCTAACACTGCCCATCCGGACTCTCCGTTCCCCACTCGCAACCGAGCAGTCTGAGACATGTACAGGTTGCGGATCAGTCTCCTGTCCCTCCAATCCATTCCTATTTTCTGCAATACACGCATTAGTTTTTCCCAATTCACTCTATCAAACGCTTTTTCGAAATCTACAAAACAGGCAAAAACGTCCTGATTGTATTCTACATTCCTCTCGACTAGTGATCTCATTACTGCAATGGCATCACGCGTACCTCTTCCTTTCCTGAACCCAAACTGATCATCCCCTAAGTAATCATTTGCCTTACTCTCTATCCTTTTGTTGATGATCCTGAGAATAACTTTAGCTGCGTGGGATATCAAACTTATTGTTCTGTAATCCTCACACGACGAAGCCTTTGCCTTTTTTGGAATAGGAACTAACACCGATCTCACAAAATCTTCCGGCCAGATTCCTTCTTCATAGATACTACGAATCAGTCCATATATGGCCTTCTTCCCACCTTTTCCTAACCATGTCAACAGTTGTACCAGAATGTTATCCACCCCTACAGCCTTATTTGCTTTCATCTCCTTTAATGCCCTTTCTATTTCATCGTCGAGTATGCTCGGACCTAAGCTATCTTAATATTAAATCACAGGTATTGCAATTTTCCACTAGATATTTTATTTCGACACTACCGGTTTCGATGTTTTCACATCCTCATCAGGTGTTGATGATGATGATGACACCTGATGATGATGTGAAAACATCGAAACCGGTAGTGTCGAAATAAAATATCTAGTGGAAAATTGCAATACCTGTGGTTTTAATATGTTACGCTTCCACCACATCACGCCTGAGACCTCATCATTCGTTCCTAAGCTATCTTCTTCTACGTCATGTTCTTTTTCTATGTCTAACCTTGTCGGCCTAAGTTCTTTACCATACAGTGTTTCTATATATTCCTTCCATCTCTCTTGGATTTTTTACCCCATTTATCTTTAACTGTTGGCACAGATCTTGCCTTCTTACTTCCCGATAATAACTTAACCTTGCTGTATAGCGAACCAATTTCACCCTTCTTCTGTAAATTTTCCATATCCTCGCATTGCTTTTTCCACCATTCTTCTTTTGCTTTATTTGTGGCCCTTCTCAATTTATTGTTTAACTCTTTGTACTTCATTTTGCCTAACTCTGTGTTTACATTTTTCCATCTTCTCCTTTCATCCATCTTTGCAATCATATCATCCGTTACCCATGGTTTCCTTATCCTTTTCCCGTTAACGGTTCCTATAGTGTATTTTGCGGCTTTCGATATCACTTTCTTGATACCTTCCCATTTTTCTTCGATAGTACTCAGTTCTTTACCGTCATCCATCATTTTCTCTACAGCCTGCTGATACTCCTTCCTCGTTAATCCATTTAATGCTTCTAAATTCCATTTCCTAACCCGACGCACTTGCCTTATCTTCTTGAAACGAACGCTACATTTCATAACAACTAAAGTGTGGCCAGAGTCCGCATCCGCTCCTGGGAAACTGTGCAAATTTATCACACTGTTCCTAAACCTGTGCCTAACCTTAATATAATCTAACTGATACCTTTCTGAGTCACCTGACATTTTCCATGTATACCTACGCCTTTTGTGGTGTCTAAACCATGTGTTGGTGATGACTAACCCCTGTCTCCTGCAGAATTCAATTGCTTTCTCCCCGCGTTCATTCCTCGTGCCTAACCCATAGTCCCCCACCTCACCACCATCTCTTCCTTCGCCTACCTTCGCATTCCAATCCCCCATCACTATCAAATGTTTCCATGCAGGAATACTCGCGATGATATCCTCTAACTCATCATACATCCTATCGACTTCTTCCTCCTTGTGGTTGCTCGGTGGCATGTATACCTGAACAATGACCATGTTCGTCGGCTCTGCTTTAATCTCTACGAGTTAAATTCTATCAGTTGCTTGCTCTATGTTGACTACGCTTCTTCCTATCCCTTTATTTAAAATTACGGCAACCCCGCGTTGGCTCTCGTCCCCGCCGCTGTATATCACTCTATAATTGTCACTCCAGTAATCCCCGCTATCCTTCCATCTCACCTCGCAGAGACCTAAAACACCTACTATATATTACCTCTTTCCATCTCTCGCTTAATATATTCTAGTTTGCCTCTCCTCAACATTGTCCTGACGTTCCAGGTTCCTATTGTAACTACTTTCGTCTTCTTCTGAGTCTTTTGTCCTGCTGCAGTTATTTCTTCCCTGCAAGGGTTTCGTGCGATGACGACCGCGGAAGCCTTGCCTCCCCCGCTGCCGGGCACGACACACGGCCCCTTGGGCCGAGTCCCACAGTTGCCAAGACTCATATTATCTATAGTGCCCATCATTACATTCTTGGGAATCATAATTGAGGTGGTTTCCCGTTTCCTTCCTCAATAGTGTTTTTAAAGTGACACCATCACTTAACGGCCGCCCCACTGGGGTCATACCTTCGGGTTTAGCGATATCAATATTTGTTTACACGAACAAAGAGAATTAGTATTAACTAATGCGAGTTTTACAGAGGCTACTCGCTCGATGATGGAACTGAACAAATGAAAACAGGTTGTTATTTATGATATTTCTATTTAATATTGCATAACATAAACGCACCCAAACATCAATGTCTCTTTTTTGAAAACCAACGCCTAGATGTTTGACAGTTTTTTTTTCTCTCGAATAAGTGACTGTAACCCTGCCTGGTCTCTTAGTGACCTTGGAACACAACAAATCATAGCTAGATGATTGTAGCTTTGATAAGTATGTCTTGAAGTGCTGAAAAATCAAAAACACTGGAAAAAGTTATTGGAAAAATACTGTACTATAATGAAGCAAAAATTAAATCTTCGTCTGAAATTCGCTAAGTTCATTATTCACTGACCGCTGAGAACTCTCCCAAGAAATAATCTTCGACAAGTTGCCTTTGACGGAATGATTTTAAATCTAGCTTCAGCCTGTGGTCATCTCTGTATATCCGATAATTTTTGCTTCAAATTCTCGCTTTGACTTTCTATTGTTATTTGGAATCCTCCCACGCTTAAATGTGACTGCAAGAAAAATGTATATGCAAGTATTACATCCGACAAATTTCAAAGAAACTGCGGGAGATGCCGTAACAGTAACTTTTTAACGGAGTCATCCGCTACGTGTGCATTACAATGCAACAATTTCAGAGAGCTTTTTAAAGCTTTTTTTAAAGCTTTTTTTAAAGCTTTAAAAAAAAAGAAAAATTTCAGAGTGTAAGAGGACGTCTCGGTAGCTTAACTGGCTAAAGCACTCGGCCGGATATCGAGGGATCCGGGTTCGAATCCCGGTCAAGGTGAATGATTTTTACTCTCTGAAATTGTTGCATTGTTGTACATCCGAGCTGAACGTTAGAAAAATGATGTACATATTTCAGCGAGGATTACTAGCCTGGTGGGGAGAGCGTTGGATTTCTGACCGAAGAACCAGAGTACGCTTCACGATTACTTTGGACACCCATGCTTCAAGTAATGTGTGTAATTTATTCAGTACCCGATATTTCTGAATAACTAGAGTACAGTAAAAGGAACTTGCTCACGCACCCTGACGAGTATCTTACGATAACGGCGGCCCGCCGCAAGGCTTAAGGACGTGGTTCATGTTATTTTCAAGGCACTCTGCCGGCTGATTACCACGTTTTTTCACAATGTTTAAAATTATTGTGGACTAATGAGATTCGTGCTCCTGCGATTCAGTTAACATCAAATTGCACGTATATACCGAAAAAATACTGGATGTAAATGTGTCATCGTTTGTACTTTTACTGGATGTAAATGTAATAAGTATCATTTAGTTGTAAAGTAGTGAAATTCGTTTTTAGTGTTTGCACATAAGTTCACTGTATTTTACAAATAAAGAGAAATGAAACCTATTTGTTCAAAATCTGAGGAAACATAAAAGTTTAAAAATAAGATCAAGCGAAAAAATACGTCTGATTCGAGCTGTTTGCCATTTGGTAATAGAGAGTGACATTTTATATTTGATAGATTGGGAAAAAAATCCTGCCCCACAAAGCCGGCTATCCACCTTGACCACAACTGGCGATGATGAAGGGACGCACAGCGGAGAGAAATGGTTTAAAAATGGGGTCATTGCTTCAGATGACTTATTGAATATGATATACATCTGGGCGAATATTTTTTTTCATTACCCCTGGTGAATAATTCCAGAGTACACGGTTATCATGGACAAGGAACTACCTAGTACATTTTTTCTTGCGATGCATCATAAAAAATATAAGAAAACACTAATTCTGCATATAATTCAGTTTTCTTTCAAAAATTTCAGGTTTTGATTTCGAAATGACATTTTTTCACAACAGTTTTCTTTTATTTTTGTAAAAATTTCCTTTTAACCGCGTCAAAAATAGAAAATGTGGGCAGTCTTTCTATCATTTCAACGAAGGTTTTTTGGCCTAGTTGAAGATAAATTAGCAAAGTTTAACAATAAAATCCCAAATAATAGCGTCTACAGAGATTAGAACTGGTCGCAATGCCTGGTGAAATTAATTTGAAGGCGATACGGTACTCATCACATACCATGTTAAAACGCATTGCCGAATCATTTCGATCTCTTTCCTCTCCACCGATTTGTCTTTGGGTCTATCGGCATGAGACTCGAGCGCTGAGTTTGAATGATCATTGGAAATCAGTGCCAGTAAATTCAACCGGTGGCACGACTTGTACGGCGAACAAAAATACTAAATGCCTTCCGCAATCAACGTTCGATTCTCGAAATGAGGCGATGGAGAAAAGAAAGGATGTGGTAAGATTGAACACTGTGGCGTAAAAGAGAAACGTTTCGAAGGGAAGAGCGGAAGAAATGGGTATATGGTAGGACGTTTATTTTTTTATTAGTCCCTACGGTTAATTTAGCTTATAAAATGACTGCTGGGACGGTTTCTCCGCGTCTTCCATGTGTTCACGGATGCGATGCATGCCATCGTGAAAGCCAAAAAAACTGAGCTCAAATGAAATGGAAAGTTTATTTGTGTGACTTTATATTGTATTTATTTTAAAAATACTCCCATGTTTCAAGAAACTGTAACAGTAATTTTAACGGAGTCACCCGCTATGTGTGCAATGGTTGCATTATACTCCCATGTTCACAATTCAAAGTCCCACTCAGGAAAATAAAATATTACGATCCAAAATCTCCCAGTTTTTCAGCGGAGGAACCTCATATTAACTTGATTGCGGCAGTACTATTAATTAGTTTATAAAGTGAAATAATGCCAGCCGGTACATGAGAAATTATCGAATCAAAAATAAAGTTATTTTCCCAGTTTCCTGTTTGTGGGCTAGCAAAAGTTTTTCAGATGTATATGTTCAATTTACAATTTTCCTGGAGTATATCGTCATTAGATTTCAATTTATTTCCAAGTGAGTTCATTCTTGTCCATATTTCTCCACCGTGTCACATATTCGTAATTTTTATGTTTTTATCATCGGATTTAATTTGAACCAAACAATCGCATCTTACGAATTCTTAAAATATAATTTACTCTCAAGTAAATAAATGTTAGTAATTACCAAATCAGTCAGTAATCACGTCCAACATATTATTTTGTGATATAATTAATTTTAAGAATGCCCTGGCCCAGACCAACTGAATTGGGTTGTCATGCCGTAGTGAATGGGGTATTTCCTGTATTTCCACTATGCCTTCGGCTGGGCTAGAAGTATATATTCTTCCACTGATAGTAATCAAGTTTTATCGAGGTGATTTTCGTAAATGTACTTTTTCTTGGAGATAACGTAATTAACTTCTGAAGTTATAACATTAAATTGCAATAAAGAAAAATGTCCCGCGATGAAAGACGTTAAGGATTATTAAACTCAGATAGCCCATGATGAGTTAAATGATGGGACTTCTTAGAAACAGCGAGGTATAATGGAAACTTTTCATGGGTGACTGTTACTGTCATTTGTTTGTAATTGAGCTTTAACATAAAACATCAGAATATTGCTCTGCGAAAAAACTAACAGCTGCACTTCGTTTATTTCCTGAAATTTTCCAACAGTGTCACTCTTCCTTTGTTTAATAACATTATTTGAAGTAATTGTCCTTTATCAAATGTTTTAGTCAAATAAACGCTAAGTTTGCAAGAGTGAAATTCAACAAAAAAGGCAAAAAGAGAATTATTATACAAACACAAGTTTTATTAATTTGTCATTTTATTAAATTTATATGCGTACATACACGATTTACGTGTATTTTTATATGCAATAAAAGTGCACAATAAAAGTGTGTTATTGTACATACATGTGTGCATATATGATTCACTATATGATAAATATTTAAAAATATGTATGCATGGCATAAAGAGTCATTGATACATAGAAATTACTAGTTATATCGACAGAATAAATCAGGAAGTAAGGAAACAAAAAGTAGAAGTAACGGTAAGATCTATCGATTTCTTCGTTTTGTACAATTTTTCTTGTCAATGTAGACTGTAGATTTAATATATTCAATCGAATTAGTGATGAATAAAAATTATATTCAAAGGAATTCACCTCGAAATCAGCCTTAGAGGGAGAGAGAAGAGACCCCTTGAACACTTTTCAGCAAGAGATGTTCAAAATATTAAATTGTATCTGACTCCCCGATCGGAAATCGAGTCCAATGCCCAGACTTCAAAGTCTATATTCCCTTCTGGAAGTAATGTACTGCAACAATGTTTTTATCTTTGTCATGTCACATTTTTAAGAGTACTTCATGTTCATAAGAAACGAGTACGACCCATGTATTGTTTTTTTCAGACAATTGGAGAGGGTAGGGGTGTTTTTATTCCGAGTTATGGAAATTAAATATTTGGTAAGAAATACCAAAATATTATTAAATACCTGGGCATAATAATAATAATAACGTGGGTCGTGGTAGTCCAATGGGTAGAGCGTTGGACTACTGACCGGAGGGTCCCGGGTTCAATTCCCGGGGAAGGCACGCTGGGCACCTGCAGCTCCACCCAAGCTAGTTGATTTTTCGGGATACCAGATCTTCCTGGGAAACCATAACCGGCACAGGGAAAGGAACTGGCCCCCCTACCCTGATGTGTGAATATTCACACGCCGTTGGGCTTGGTACATGGGTGAGCTCTACCATCACCTACTAAACCGACCTTCGGGTTGATTACTGTGTTTATGGTTTATGGTTTTATTAGAATAAACATATGAATAATTTAATTTTTAATTTCTTGATCAATGCAAAGGTTTTAAGGGTTTACGAGTATTTGCTTAACGGAAAAACATAGTAGAGTATTTCTATTAACCGGTACGCATGCTGTAATTTTCTTATTTGTAATGATATCAGTGGCATTGAATAGGTTTTGCACAGGTTAAAAATAACAGTGCTGAATCTTTACATTTTGGAAATTTGCATTTGACATAAAAGTTGAGTACGGATTGATTATATATGCTCAAGCTAAAGCGAGACAAAATCTTGACGTGTGTCAAAAATGTACGAAATATATTAAAAATTTGGTGATTGGGAATCATTAAATTGCTTTCTGTAGAAAACCGGCCTCGCTTTCTAGACCTCATAGGAGGTTGAAAATTTTTCTTGTGTGAGTGACGAAATGAGGAAGACTCTCGCCATGTTTACCAAATGCCCATTGGTAGTTTAGCCTGAGTATCGGTACTTAAATGGTCGAGTTGGCAGTCTTACCATAGTTCCGTTTTTTTATTCGTGTCCACCTCGTACATGGACCACCCCTTCCTTCTGTTTGGCCTCTCCGCTCGCTCTCCCCCTCGGCCCCTCCACCTGGGAGCATATGGCTTTTCAACCTTTTTCCCTTCGGCGAAAAACCACACCCACTTCCACTTCGACTTCCTTCCTTTCTTTCTTCCATGGGCCTCTCAGTCAAACACGGCACGTATGTTGGTTTCTCAAGGAGCAATAAAAGAGGTGTCCTTCCGCGAATCCGTGGACCGAATGAGTGAGCCGAAAAGGAGGTGGGAGGCCTATACGTCTCTATTAGGACAACCGATCCGGAGGTTTTGCCTGAGTTTTCGTGTTTTTGGACTGGTTGCTTGTTCACGTCGTCCTCCCTTTTTCATTTCCAAAACACTGTTCTAAAAGAAACTGGCAGCATAAAACACCCGAGTACAAACGGCTTTAGTTTTTTTTCACCAAGCAATGACTCCCGTAAAAACTATTTTTAAATAAGCTGCAACTTAAAAGGGAATGCCGTCCGAAGATTGCACATTGGTAATATGTGACAGCTTCAAATTTATTAAGTTAATACTTTACAGTAATCATAACTCTTCTGTGCTGAACATAGATCAAGTTTTCTTTAAAAATATGTAATCAGGACGATTGTAGTCATGTTTTCTGACATAAGTATTCAATTCTTACAAACTGTTTCAACACTTTGCATTACATTCAATGAATTTCTAAAGACTTATTCAAAATAATGTTTACTGCAGCTTAGCGAGTAACACAGGTCAGTTATACCGCTTCTCATTCAAGCATAAAAATTATGCACGTGCGTTAATCTCTCATTATATTAGTTATGCTCTTCATAATCGTGGCATTAATGCGGTTTTTCTTGAAGTGATACTTTC
Source organism: Hetaerina titia (assembly GCA_037158775.1). Lineage (NCBI taxonomy): Eukaryota > Metazoa > Arthropoda > Insecta > Odonata > Calopterygidae > Hetaerina > Hetaerina titia. The sequence goes on along the minus strand of CM073770.1, from coordinate 122,464,236 downwards.
TACATACTCATTATGATCTTAATATTTTCATTCTGGCTTCATTGTGGCTCATCAATTTCTCAATAATTGTTTTGTTGTCTTTACTGACTCAATTTACATCTATGTGCGGTGCAAATTCTGTTTCAGTCTGCGACTAGTCAATACCCGGCAGGCCACTGTAATATCTATTGTTGCCTTTCCATTTTATCCTAGTCCCGCTCGATATGTTTAACGCAATGCTGACATTTTAGGAGTAACTTAGGCATACAGGTTTATGTGTATTACTGTATTTTCTTTCAAATTACATTCTACGCCTGTGAATGAAGCTCCTAGTAGGTACAATGAGTAAAATGAAGTAGCAATTAAATGGAACATGGATGTGATCTAACTACAATTATATGAAAGAACTGCCTGTCGCCTGGGCGACTTCGATGAGGACTTCTAGTCTTTCTGACTGCGTGGGAAAACATCACTGCCATTACTACGGTTTATCTCTCCATCTATTTTGCCGAAGTGAAATGGAGTTGTAAAACTTTTATTGCCTTATCCCGAAAAGATCTAATTTATTTAACTTAACAGTTTTATACTATCGATTAACTTTCTATGATTGATTTCCAGCCGTTTTCTTCTATGAATCTAGGCTAGTTGTTACGTTCTTCTAATTCAGAAGCCGAGCCGAAGCGCCCCACACCCTTGTACAACATGTGAAGCTCAAAATTGAAATGTACCATTACTCCTTGATGCTCCAACACATTTCCCCAGCAGGTGGCTTTTCTACATACCTAATTACCGAGTGGGTCTCCCAAAGAGGAGATTTTGTGGATATTTAAAGCTTTCGGATCAGCGTTATGCTTTTACAATTTTGTATTCAACAAACATTTGACAAATCTATGCTGCATTTGTTTTTCAGCAAACTTTTCAGTTTTCAAACGTCGCACACATAATTTCGTCTTTTTAACATAACGTTCACCGTGACTGTGAACACCTTCGCAAATTGCTGCGTCCTCAGCATAGGGGGGGGAATAGTTGAAATGGTCAAATAGGAGTCATTTTGCTAATATTTCGAAGAGGTCTGAGATGACCGATGGCACTCCTTTGATAACACTCTCTCGGTGATATTAATTTAATCAGATTTGTTCAGTCATTCAATTTTTGGATCGGGCACCTATACTTATATCCTTTAGTTTGCTGATACTTAGCTCGCTTGAATTCCGTACCTGCAAGTGGTGAGCTCTTTCATTGCATTTACAGTGTCCAATTTTTCCAACAGTTTACAAATGTCATATCTAACGATGTCTCGCGTCATAACGGTAGTTGTGTTGCGTTTGCGTAGGATGGATCGGTATCAATGACCTTGCGTCCCACTTGCAATCAAAAGAATCACTTCACGGCGATTTTATAGTTCGCAGAAGCCGTGGCTCTTGATAATTGAGCTCTCTGAGCACAAGGAAGGCGCTCGGCAGATGGTTGTGTGGCGGAGAAATTGCGACCGTAAGGAAGCCTTCTAAAGGGAAAATATTGAGGGGAAGTGTTTTAGAACAAAGGTAATTCACCTAGAATTAGCACAGTTCAATTTTATTTATTAGGTAATCTACCGGTTAAGGTAGGTTTTTGGATGGACACAACTATCAAATAAATATTTTGTAACTCCGAACAAAACCCAATCCAGCAACTTAATCTACATCAGGTCCCTCTTCATCTCTGTGTACTTCTTTCCTCCCTTAATCCCATCCAACATCCCTATCCCGTTCCTACCCTTACTTCGCTTGCCCAACATTCTCCCCTCTATTACCTTCTTCAACATTCCACTACCGCTCAATACGCCTTTCATCCTATTTTCCTGCCTCCATAGGATTTCTCTCAACAAACCCCTATCCTCACCCACCATCTCCAGTACTTCCTCATTTGTTTTCCTTTCGGTCCATTTCACCTTCTCCATTCTTCTCCACACCCACATTTCAAAAGCCTCCAATCTACGTATATCCTCCTGCTTCAGTGACCACGTTTCCGCACTATACATAGCTACGCTCCATATCAGAGTTTTTACGAGTCTTGTCTTAACATCTCTACTCAACGTTCCCGTCATCAACTCCCTCCTCCTTGAGAAAGCCTCCTTGCACAGCGCAATTCTTCTCCCTACCACTTTGACCGTATTGGTCCAAAACACTTCCGAGATATGTAAACTGTTCTACCTGCTCTATTTTTCCCCACCTATTTTAATATTTAGCTTAGCCTTTTTCTTTCTGGAAAATCGCATAACCACAGTTCAATTACTTTTACATAAATATCTCCTAATATCCTTACCATGAATATCTCTCTACAAAATAATATCTTCCATTCATGAATTTGGATAATCCCACTGTAGTGTCCATATTTTCAGAATATTAAAAAAAATATTACCAAATTTTCAATGAGATGTTATAATTTTTACAGTTCTCACCGAGATTAGCCGTTGAACCCAAATTATTGTTTTCTTTCTGGTAACAGAAACCAATTGCATGTCCAAAATCCAAGTAGATGCTTATTCATAACATTATGTACTAATTTGAGTATTTTTTCCTTGGAATAAAAGTTATATCTGCTCATATCGAAAGCCATTCAATGGTTTCCCTTCATTGGCGAATATTTTATTCTCAGTCAAAATTCGATTTCGAAAAAAAATCAAAAGAAATGTTATCATGTGGGCTTTCTATCGAGTCAATGAAGTCCGAAAATGTCCCTAGTTAGAACAAATGAGACATTTGGATAAACAATTACCGCTTGGGAAGTGTGTACAAGGCTCATCTCGGGCAATGAGAATTTGATTCAAAGGTTTTTTGTTGAATGAAATGCATAGGACGACTTGTAATGGGCAATTTGCGCACTTAAACGAAAGTACAGTTACTGCCAGAATCGCCAAAGATAGTGAAAAATCTTTGGCTGTTCGCCCATTTCTCAGTTCCTTTTCATCGCTGTTATCTCCTGACGTTCTCTCGCCATCTAAAGCCTTGATTCTCAAGACCAGTGCTCACTTGCCGACTTCAGGTTAAAATGAGATACGGAGATATTTCTCTGTTTTAGTTTCGATAAGATATCTTTTTTGGTGCCAGATTCAATTTTGTGATGGGGAACTCGCATAGGCTAAGTAATCAAAATTTACGAAAATTGATCTACCTGAATGGTTATCTGAATATGTGGGTATAATAAAACTGACGGTTCACGATTCTAGTTTCCCGTCGGGTGAATAATCGAATTTTGACATAAATTTCTTAAGTTAAACTAGGCTACTTCCGACCCAAGACGGAGGAGTCCGATGCTAAGCTTTGATAGTCACCTATAGCACATGTCAGTTATTGAGAGACGGTTTACCCAATGCAGGTTATGCATTGTAAGAACTCCAACTCCTTATTTTAAATTTCATTAAACTCAGTGTACGTAATAAATGGGATCAGTAGTTAAGTGAATATTGTCGACAGTAAATATTGACACAACGCAAAGTAAAAGGAAGGTGCTAAATTTCGTTGCTGGATATATCTATAAAGAGGTTTATTCTCAAATTGATAGGTTTTTTGTGAAATACAAAGAGAATTATTCAAGCAAAACAAGAGAAGCAACATTATTAAAATGAGAATGATAAAATACTTTTTGGAAACAAAGATAGTTTGGAAATCACGGTGAAAAATATATTGAAGATTTTTACAATGGAGGAGTGATAAGCAAGTTGAAAAATACCGTGTATAGAAAATGAACAAATTACGGATGAAGAAAGGAAAGGACCATAAGGGGAGAATTTGAGGCATCGATAAGATCCCTGGAGAAATCTTCAGAGATAATATGAAATAGACTTTATTACATAATTGATGCATGTAGTTAGAGGGTTCAATGCCAACGAATCTTATTTAAAAAGTCTCACAATAGCATTACCAAAAAATAAAATGTGAATGATTACACTAAAGTTTTAACGATAACCGTATCATCACATGCTTCCTAACTATTGCTGAAGATATTTAAGAATACAATAATTCCAAAAAATTAATGGAACCATAGCTAACAACTAATATGGTTATCGCGCAGAAAGAGGAAGCAGAGAAGCCATCTTGGCACTGCGCTGGATCCCGGAAACAAGAATTATTGTAAACGGGAAAGCATGCATTTATGCGGCTTCTATTGAGTTTGTAAAGGCATTTGGTAGACTAAATTGAAAACTACTGTTTTAGGTAATGAGGAAAAGAGTACTCGACTGAAAGGATATTAGATGCATTCTTAAACATGTCAAAATCACAAAAGACTGAAATAGACACGAACCACTGGTTACAAGAAAGCTGTACAGGCAAAAAAAAAGTATCAAGTGATTGTTGCGATTTATTCATTTTATTCATACCATATATTCAACATACGAGATCGTATATGTTGGAGAACCAATAACAGGAATTAAAGATTTGAATAAAGGAATCAAATTTTATGAAATATCCAATGCTTACGATTTCCGGGGTGCACAGCATTAATTGAAGACTCGGAACAAACATAAACGGAAGGATAAAAAAATAGAGAGAAAGCAGTTGTATAAGTTTGGATTGAGGATGAGCATGAAGAAAAGAATAATGATGTTGGTATAGACGAAAGAGGAAGACGTGAAAACAGTCAAAAGGATTAGTAATGGACCAAAATAAATAATTTTTAGTCATTTCAGAAGTTAAGTTACAAACAGTTTAGCAGCTTAACGTGTGTTCAAAACGAATTAATTTATCGAATCGGACGCTTCCGAAAAAAAATGGATATACTCACAGCAGGTATTTAAACATCGCAACAAGGGAGGAGTTTGCCAAAGAAATAAATCATCTACAAATGTATGCGTTAAGTGGGTATTGGGAAGATTAGCTGATGGGCATGAACACTTATTGCGACAATTAGGTGGTAAAGAAAGGAAAGCTGACAAGAGATATCGTAAGGTACGATCAGCTATGCTTTCCTAATTCGATCATCCAATAAAACGATATATAAACGAAAAATATATGTGAAGAGTGGTAGATAACATGGAATTAGAAACCTAAGGTGGCATAGAAAAATCACGATGGATAGAATTCTGCAACAAGGCTTAGCGATATTTTCTAGTTTTGGAAAATTATCTGCCTTATGCACGTGCATTGGTGGGCCGATTAGGGTTGTTCACATAAATTCTCTTTTATTCATCGATTCAGAAGAAGAAAACAATACTCGACGAAGACATTTATCTCAGTGTCTCAGAAAGAACTGAAGAGAAAGATCACCATCTGTCTAGTTAGAAATTTCCTGAAGGAAGAATATTCATACGTCAAGGTACAGGTCGTAAGAAGAATTGCCAGGAGATGTTGTTACAGCATCCTAACATTGTTAGCAGTGTAATAATGAGTTTAGCATAATGAGAGGATAAATTATTTTTTATGGAGATAAAATGTTAACCATAAACACAGTAAACAACCCGAAGGTCGGTTTAGTAGGTGATGGTAGAGCTTGTGCCAAGCCCGACGGCGTGTGAATATTCACACATCAGGGTAGGGGGGCCAGTTCCTTTCCCTGTGCCGGTTATGGTTTACCAGGAAGATCTGGTACCCGAAAAATCAACTAGCTTGGGTGGAGCTGCAGGTGCCCAAAGTGCCTTGCTCGGGAATCGAACCCGGGACCATCCGGTCAGTAGTCCAACGCTCTACCCCCTGGACTACCGCGACCCAAATTGTTAATATTTATGTGCATAGTATTGATGAAATCATAAAGGCAAATGAGTTGGAGAAATAAATATTTACAGAAGAAGGAATTGAAGACAATGACACAAATAAGACACAGGTAAATTCAATATTATTGCGTGCCGCCTTATGCTCGGAAACCTAGTTTTATGGAAAAAGAAAAAATGTAATGTTAGGCCCTCGAGATGTGGGATTGGAAAAGGAATGAGAAAATAAGGACTAAGAAGAGAGATTGTTGAGGCAGACTTGGTGGAATTCCATCATGAATAGAAAATATATTTACAGAGAGACTCATTTCACTACACCGCAACAAAAACGACAGTGAGTCCTCAAGTTGCTGAAGTGTAATGAAACTAGGGGACCAATAAATATATTTTCCTTGTAAAGCAAATATTGTTCCATTTTTTTATCAAGACAAAGAAGGCGGTAAGAGAAGAGTTAACGTCATCATCCTGTGAACACACCACGATTAAGGGCTTCCAGATAATACAAGAATAGAGATGAAAATCAAAGCTTTAAGTCTTTATGATGTAATGAGGGGAGGTACTATGGTTGCGAAGCTAGAGATTGAAATGAAGCGGCAAAGGAAAATATTAACGTTTTTCATGCTTCTTGCATTGTATCAACTTACGTACACATTTCTGAATCATTTCTGCTTTCAGATTTAATCCTTGGACTAACTGCAGATTACTTTGAAGAGAAATGTACTAATTAAGGCAGGCTGCAACAAAACAACGCGTAGTGCCCAGGAATCTGACGGGGCAGTGATTTTAATTTCGACATCAATGTACACCGTGTTGATGTTGTTATGCACTCCTGGAGGAAAAGCATGTTGTCAGAAACTATTTGGAAAATTTCATTCATATGAAGGGCAGGGGGCGTGAGAAATTAAAGATACATTTTAAAGAAATCGGGATGCACGCGGAGTCGATTCCTTGGGAAAAGTAAGAAGTCGGGCGGACGAAGAGACGAGGATGCAAAAAACATTATAGGCAATTAGACAATAAATGAGAGTGAAGGCATTAGAGAATGCAGCGCACAAAGGGAGGGGTTGGGTGCGATAAATAGGAGACGGGAGAGGAGAATAAAAGATGGAGAGAGAGAGAGGAAAAGTGTGGGTGAGGCCCTATGGAATGGGAGGGAGGGATCGAGGCGGGCGGGGCACACGGGCTTGTGAGTAAGCTGAAGGCGGTCTGCTCGAGAGTGGGGAGGAGGAGGAGGTCAGGCGTCGGGGGAGTAGGAGGCGAGGAAACGGAGAGGGAAGGGAGTGGAGGAGGCCGTGCCGTGACGAATGCGGCGGGGAGGAGGAAGGGTGGAGCGGTAGTTGTAGGGGAGGCCCGTGCGGCCGGAACGGGTCGGGGGGGGAGGGCGCGGAGGGAGGGAGGGTGGGAAGCGAGGGTGGGGCGCCTGTTGCGGACGGGGGAGGGGAGAGGGGAGGGGGAGGAGAGCGCGATAGGGAGAGAGAACGGGAGGGGTGAAAAGGGGTGTGCGATCGGCGGCCAGAGGACCCGGAGGGGTTTGGCGGGAGGGGGGGAAGTGGGGGAGGCTTGGAAGGGGAGAGAGAGAGAAAGAAAGATGGAGAGAGAGAGGATAGAGGGGGCGGTACCTTCGCCTTGTGCCAGAGACCGAGAGCGCTGTCAGTTGCCGTGCGACCGGCTAAGGAGGCGGGCGATCTCGATCGTCGACCAATTTTTGTTTTTTTTTGAAGCGGCAGTTTTTGTTTATTTCACCGTTGTTTTTGTTTGTTTTTTTGGTTCGCGAGTGATTTTTTTATTTCGTTTGTTTTCCATCTCGCAACCCATCGCCACCTTTCGTTCTTTGCCCGGTACAATACGGCAAGGTCTCCGACATCACTACGTTCCCAGTTTTTCCAAGGATTTTATTGTGTTTGAGAAGTCTCCTAGTTCCTTTTGCCGAGCTACATTTGTTTTGACCCAGAGCTCCCAGAACAAAACCCCCGTCGCAGAAGCCTGATCTCAACGAAGAAGTGCATGCTTGTTGACCGTGTTGTTTCTTCACTTGTGCGAATATCCCTTCTATGAGACCGAAGGAGCGGTGTGTTGTGCTGTGATACAGATTGAAGAACGGATATTTTCATTTGGTAAACTATATCTGTGAGTTATGAACACAGAATCAAGCAGTATTCGAGTAGTGGCCGAGTTCCGTCCAGAGATTTCACGTTAAAAATCAACAATCAGTCGTTGTTCCTGTTCCTGTCGTGCTGTTTCCACATGTTGCTCATTTGACTTCTCCCCGAAAGGTTCTGCGTTTGTATATTGTCGAGCATTGACGCCCCACGAGTGATACATTCCAACCGTTCCCAAAATTCTACTCCAAAATTCCCCTTAATTGCTCAAGGAAATTTTTATCTTGATTGGGTTTTTCCCCCAAGATCCTTTTCAAACTAACTTTTGCGCTGAAAGAACAATGAAAACAGTTAATTAAATATATCGAGTGAGCTGTTAGTATATTGTGTCGTATTGCACCATAAGCAGGTATATTTCTTGCCAACTCGCGCCCTGGGGTGAGCGACGCTTCTGCGTGGCCGAAGCACCGGGAAAAGGAAGGAAGGCTTCGGACCGACAGGTGCGGCGTTGGCCGGCTCCCCAAGAACAGTATCCCGAGGAACGCCGACGACCGTGCCCCGGGAGAATTCAACCTTATTTTCCGTCCTCTCGCTCTTGTCTGTCAGTTCGGGAGAGCAAAACAGTCGTGGACGTTTCGTACGGCAAAGAAAGACATCTTCGACCGCGGCGTAGCAAGCAAGTGCCTTAACGCTGATAGATTTTGTATTTAATCCGATTCCGTCCCAAAGGATAATCTCTAACTTCAGAAACATAATATTTCTACTGAGAAGACACAGAGCTATTCATGTGCCGCTTTTCATGCGGTTTCCAGTGAAAAATTTATGTGATTTTTAATAACTCCAAGTCGTTCTGTAATTTGATCGCTGCCTTGTTTTGTTTCGGAATCGACGAAGGGGAACGGGAGAATGAGACGGTCTCCGGCTCAGTGTAGGGAAAAGTTCTACGTCTGCATCGTAAAAAAAGTGAGAAGCGTGTGCGGGTGTTCGAATGGAGTTGAAAAAGCTCTCTTTTAGACGGTGAGCATCGGCCTGCGCCTGCGCGCCAATTGGACCGGCAAACGTCCGTCCCAGCCGCCACCAGCACGCCTCGGCGATCGTGTGAGTGTATTTTGTTTGTAAGTGCGTGCATCCGTAGAACTGGACGTCGTGCTCAGTTCATTTTCGACGGCCGTGTTAATTCTTAAAAGGCTAACGGCCCTCTCGTTTCACGTCCTTTCCTCGAGCAAGGGGATGAAAACAGTATTCTCAAGGTAACTTCAAGGAACAAAACTCAAAATGTGCCTTTATGTATTCTTTTGTAGTAGTTTGTGTATTTTCCCTCCACACTTACTTTCACAGCAGTTAAAATCCCCTTGTTTAATGAAATCAAATGAGTTTTCAAGTATTATTTTAAGGAACACTTACATTTTTTTTGGGATCAATGGTTTAGTAATTAACCATTACACTGAAATTAAATTTAAAGTCCTCAGAGATTCAATTAAAATATCCATACAGTTAAATAATAAACTGCTGTCAGTATAAATATCAAATAAAATTCTAGATCGCTGTGAAAATTTGGCGGAATGTTTTATTCCACCAATATAAATAATATTTAAATTCCAAATTCTACGTTGTTTTCACCTTCAGACTGCTCTCTGTTTAAGATAGCGACATGCCGTGCAATTCAGTATTTTAATTGTCTATACTGTATAAATAATTAATATGCTGAAAACATTCCGCAGAGTTTTGCCGGGAATGCCGTTGCTCATCGTCAAACATGTAGCAAGAAACTGGCATTCCCTGTCTCGAGTGGCTCACACCCTTATAACTCCCTATCGCGTACACAGAAAGGATAAATCACATCACCACCCGATCGAACGAGCCTGCACCATCAGAAAAGGCTTCCACGCCAGTTTAAGGCCCTAGAACGGAGGGTGGAAGGCGGAATGGAAGAGACGGGGTAGGTTTAAATCTTTAAACGTAGGAAGATAGTAAGGATTATCCCTTCAGCTTCCATCTCCACCACCGCCACCTCGGCCAATTGATCAAGATTGCCCTCGAAGATAACGCCTAAAAAGGGTCTGCGAGCGATAGGCAGGGAGAGATAGCACCTGGAGGTAGGGTTGACCGGGGGAGACAAAGCTGGCAAAGGAATACGCAAATGCGCTCTTGGCGCTACACCTACACACGTAGGCACACCGTCGACCCCGATCCTTATTGAAAATCCCGCGCATGTCCTCGTGAAGAAAGGGCCTTATTTCCCTTCCTGTCGTTACAATTTCTTATCCCTTATATCACCGCGCAGGGGTGTGTGCTTAGGGAGCTGAAGAAGAGATTCGTTTGGAAGGGGGATATGTCCGTTGGCCTCGTTGGACGGAGGTGGTGGAGGAAAGGGGCCGAGACGAATAGGACGTAGTAGGCGAGAGAGAGAGAACTAAGGGGGGAAGAGCTGCGCAAATATTTACCCTTCTCATGAGGCAAGACTCTCGCACCTCCGGGGAGAGACTGCCGCAACCATCCCGCCACACCTCGGCAACGATCCACCCCCAGCCGCGCGCCCCTGACGCCACGACCCACCCCCGGCCGCGCGAGGGGACTGACCCTACAGGTGAGCGTTTCAGTTTGGGACCGGGGAGGTGGGACACAATTGAGGGACGGGGGTAGGCGTGCTGAAGCCATCGGAAACGGGTTTGGGAGCTATCATTTGCTCCTTATTCCCCCGATTCCGCTTTTCGATCCACGTCCGAATGCTGCTGTAACAGGCACAGTGCATCCCGTTGGGGATTAAAAGAGCGAGGTCATCTCCTGCATTTCAGGGTTCATGTTCAGTTTTATAGCATAAGAAAGCGGACGTTCCTTTGGACGCTCGTGTTGCCGGTTCCCATATCACATTCTCTACCTTTGGTTTTTCCGATTCGAGACCAACATTATCTGGATAAATATTGAACAGTGAGCTAAAACATGGTTCAGTGATGGAATTTGTCGTTACTATGAGAGGTATGCCTCAACTACGTTCTATATATTACTGTACTCATTCCGAAAGAAATGTATCACCCTTTGCCCAATGCCAGCATTTCAGTCTTTAATAGTCCCCAGCCAGTAACAATGAACTGCTCTTCATTTTAGTACTTTTGATTTCAGTTTCATGCCGACCTTCCGAATGTATATCTTCATCTCAACTAACGAATGAAACAATTTACGTTAGCGATACAAATGCTCTCAAATATGAAACTACTCCCGTAATTTTATTTTTATATATACTAAGAAGGTCCATCAATGACTGAATTTTTGTGCGTAAACCGTATTTCACAAGCGTATCTAGAGGAAGGAAACGGATGGAATGGACCTTCCAAATCTTGCGACCTAATTGGAATCAAAATGTGCAAACCGAATCTCTTAAACTTTGGGTATAGCCGACAGGTAATCGAACAGGGTAGGTTTATTCTTGGTAGGCGTAAGGGGGGGCACCCTCACCTCCCGGTGGTCGAGCGAAAGCTTTGCGGGATGCAGCAGGAGTGGGTGGGTGGGCACGTTAGAAGAGAGAGGGTGGACAACCCCATTCTCCACGACCCTTACGGGGCTTGCGGGAGAGTGTGGGAAGGAGGGAAGGCAGGTGCCTCCTCTCCGTTGGCCGTTCGCTTCCAGGCGATAGGATCGCACTCTGCGCAGTCCACGCTCAATGTGCCCCCACTGCACTGCATCTGGGTGCGGTGTGCGTCTGGAAAGAGGGGAGGAGGCGAGAGAATCGCCTGAATTCTTCTACGTGTGCTTTTGTGTGAATACCGTGTGCATTGCGTCCAACTTACTGTACTATATATATTTTTAAATTCATTCTACCCGTATTATGTTTTGATGTTTTCAAATTCCCTGAGGATTACCAATGAAACGGAACGCTGGAGGTGATTTTTCTTTCCATGCCTCCACCATTCCCACGCTGTGATCCCAAACGGAAAACTCGCAAGTAGATCGCCGAAGTACGTGGAGAAGATGGGGGCCTATGATGGAATCACTGCTTCCCGTGTAATTTCTTTCGGCTCCGCAGCTTCGGGAGTGAAAATTTCAAATATCGCTCGGGACTGCATAACTCGTTGATGAATTGAACATCGTGGAAATTGATGTTGAAATTCATGCGAAAATAGATCGTAGGTATTATGTGAGTGGACATATTACTTTTGATGCACGTCCCCGGAGGCCCCGTTCGTTCAGGAGTGCTATTAATTTCCGTTTTGGCGCCGAAATAATCACATTTTCAACGCGAGGAGATGGGAGGAGCAGACGTTTGCGAGACTCCCCTCACCACACCTCCGCCGTCTCCCTATGGAGGACCGTTCCCCGTGCTCACATCCACTCACCCGTCCGCCTCCCGCTTCAACTCGCGCCTCCCCTGAATATCGGTCGATATCTGGGCCCCATCCCTCTCCCCTCCCCCATCTCCGCCCCCGCACGCTCCCCAAAACTGCGAAAGGGTGGCGGGGAGGAGGCGGTAGTACCCCCAACCTCCCGTGCCTCCTTTCTCCACCCCTCCGCCCTCCCACCCGAACACCTTCCCCTCTTCCCGTTCCCAATGTGCACCCTCTGCGCTGCCGGGCCCGCGCCGATACACCCCCACCGCCCGCCCGATCTCCAACCCTTTCCCCCGTTCGCGACCCCCTTCACAACACCGACCTCCCTCCCCCCACGCACCCCTTTCGTTTCATTCTCCCCCCGGGCTCACCCCGTCTCCACCCCACCCCCGGGCTGCTCCCCTCTCTCGATTCGGCCACCACCCACCCACCCTCCCGACCACCCACACCTACACTGACACACACACACGCACACTTTGACACGGATGCACATACACACACAGCGGCCGCACAAGTCAAGGATCTCCGGATTGAGTGAGGTCAGGAATTGAGATGAGCCCGGGAGCGGAGGAAGTGTTTCCAGGGGGCGCGCAGTGTAGGGAACGAAGAGAAGCGTGTTGATCAAAGGGATTTTCCCCTCACTCCCGTCCTACCTCCGCATCATTTTACAAAGCGAATCCTTTTGCAATTTTCTCGTCAGGAGGGTTGTTGCTCCTGGCGTTCGAGCGACCCGGAACAACTCTTCAACATTTTCTCTCTCCTCTTCCCCCGACCGTATCATTGCAGTTTTTGGACCAAACTTCCGCCTCGTCTGGTGGCTCGACACCTGCATTTACATCCAGCCCTGCCGTCTTTCCACTCGGCGCCGTGCTTCGGGAGAGCAACAACGGCCTTCCCCGAGGGAGCGTGGGGTCCTCTCGCTGGCGCACCACCGCCGCCGCTTTTGTCCGCTGCTCACCACCGCCAGAAGCGCCGCGTGTTTGGAGGATCCATCTGCCTGACCCTCGGATTCCGTCACCGTTTGCGCGACCTGACCGGCATTACCCCGGCGATAGGTTACAAGGTGTGGGGAGAAAATTGAAAACCCCGCGTCTTCAGGTGCCTGCCTTTTGGGCCCGAAATTTAGTCCATCCTGCAATCATCTTTCCCAAGTACCCGGCATCCCGGCATTCTTAAACCTGTCATCCATGCGTCGTGTTTGTTGTGGGTAGGAGTTTTTTTTCTACCAGCTCTTTGTGAGTGCGTCGGATCGAGTGTGTGAAAGATGGCACTCGACACAGTCTGTGGATGATAGTGAGACTGCCATTCATCGTCGCAAGTGTGTGAATTTTTGAGGGCTATCTTTTTATCTCCTACGGGACTGTTATAAGATTTGATAAAAACTGTGTCCTCATTCGATTTTGTCATTTTTTTATATCTCCTCGACGTCAGCGCTTCAGTAACCCGTCATCTTTTCACGAGTAATTTTCTCTGCCGAATTGAGACGATTCACATTTTTTAAAGAATTCCTCAGATCGTGAAAATATCGATGAGAGGACGACAAATGAGACCAAAAGTGTACGTGGGTGCTAATAATTTGAGGAAACTGGACCACCGTTGGACGGAAGTCTCTCTGGTCCGGGTCTCCGCGAAATTCCATTCTGTCTTCGTCTTCAGCAGGACGAGATCGGCTTAGCGTGCCCACGAGCAACTTCCTCAGTTGATTAACAATATTTGTATTACGCTTCTGACAGTGTGTTTTTATATCCATACAATAGAAAACAAAGCAAGACCTCTCTCCACGTGGGTATCTCATCCAATCAAGTTGTAATTATATCTGGAAGTTTGCTGTTTCGAGTGCGTTTTCCTTGCAACCTCCTCGCCGATTCTTCCTTCCCAGTTTCGGTTCCGCTCCCATGTGAAGTTGTCTTCACCGCTTGTTTGCCATTCGTGACTGTGTAAGCAGTAATCCTTGGACACGACCGAACTAAGGAAATATCCGATCGTTGCTGAATAGTGGGAGAAGATCGATAAAATAAATCATAGTTTTTGCACTGTTGTATACCAGTTCCTACGAGTGTGTCGCCTGAACTGCGACTCAAAGTGGCGATCTTCCACTTCCCTGAGATTTCACCAGTTCCGTCGTGATCGAAGAGTGAAGTAAGGACCGTACAACGGCAATCGAGTTTACATGGTTTTGATGGTGAGTACCTAGTCATTTGCTTCTTTTCCATATCACACTGCTTTAGTGTAAAATGTTTAAATTGGCCAAATTATATTCCAAAAAACTAAAGAAAAGAAACTCAAATCTTAAATACGTGCTTATTGTCCATGAATAGTTGTCACCGCCGAAAACCATGGCCCAAATTTTCGTTGCTACCGCTTAACCCTCATGTAATGTGACTTTGAAATGTTCTTTTCTGTTCTTTGTTTCGGTAAATAAAGAGCATCTTTGAAGCATTATTTTGTATGTCTTTATGGTTGATCCACTCTTGCAAATCATTAAATAGTGTAGGTAAATTAGCGCACTGGATTTCTTGCAAAGGATAATTTGAAAATGAGTGGCTGCTCGACGCCATACCCTGTCTCGAATCGGAAACCGGCTCCACTCTTCCGCGAGAGTCTTTAATGGTGTCGTTGGTCACGTGATACGTTTTCAACAGGCTTCCATTTGTTGAGTTATTTTTTTGGCAGCACTTTTCGGGCGCTCCTCGCGGGAATTTTTTCAAAACTGTCTCATCTATCCGTTCAATGCCCGTGATATGAAATATTTTACTTGCTCTATACGTTTCAGTTTTCAATTAGATGATTTGAAAATCAGTTAGTTGTTTAATTTGGTTGCATGTTATCTTTTTGTTGTTAAAAATCAAGCTAAAATAGGATTTACTGTGTAATTCTGAAATGACGTATCCTTTTGTTTTTAATCATCCTCACTGTCTCGTGTGCATTTAGGAAATGAATAAGAAAAAAATTCTAAAAGTAAATTATTTGATGGCGTATTGTTAACTATTTTCTATGAGTCTTTAAGTTTTAGGTTATTTTGTGGTTGCCTGTTTTCCGAAATTTTGATTTCCCTTAAATTTTAGACGAGTTTGTGCTTATCAAAGAAGAAAATTCATGTCGATCTGTGATATTTAGTCATGTATTAATGATCCTTATCCTGATTTATCTCGGGAGCTCCTTCGTTTACGTGATAATTTTCATGTTTCAACTTCTTGGTTGGCTGTAAATTATTTCCGGGCATTTCGATGTCTGTCAGATCAAGCCACTAGTTTGGTAATTCCAATTGTAATTCCTCTCTTGGTAGTGCGAGATTATTTCTTCTTAATTCCGAGTCGTCCATGCACCATATACACCAGTGCAGACGAGCAACATGTTAGCGTGGCCGCTGACGTGATACCCTTGCGAAAAAAATCAGTTACATTTCAAATCCTCATGACAGGCAAATGTTACTTTTTATCATATCAGTCTCGGAAATCCTCACAAATTGGGTTAACTGAAATTCAGAGACGGGGATGTATGACCCCAGATATAATGTTAATTAATTCTCTTCGAGATAAAGCTTATTGCTGCTCGAGAGCTCCACTACAATTGATGCACTCAGGATAAGTAGCCCGCCCCTGTTAATTGTTTAAAGCCATTTATTAAAGCCTGGAATCATTCGGTTCCATTTGAATCATCATTCAAATGACTAATGTTACTTCCCGATTGAACCCTTTGCTTTTCAAAAATTCAGGCGAGGCTGTTTCTGTGAGCTTGCCTTAATCTTGTGAAACAAAACTGATATTGCATGAACGGGAAACAGGACTGTTCATGGCAAATGTACAATGAACGTAGCTACAGTCGTGAATCAATGTAAACAAAAAAAGGCCGAGACCGTAAACTTGATATGATTGAAAATGATTGTGATTGACAGTTCATGATGGGGAAACTGATATTTTATTACAGTGTCATATATTTTTTTAAATGATTCTGCTGTCAAAAAATAAAAGCAAATTAATAAAGAAATAACAAAAAATGGATTTTATAAAATTCAACCATGCATCTTCTCCACAATTCCTTGAAAGTTAAAAAAAAATCTCCGTAGGATTAGGAATTTCTCGTGAATAAGAAAGGTATCTATTTTGAATGCTCAAATTACGGTAAGCTTAGCTGACATCAGCTGAAGAAACTATGGTGGATATATAATATTTTTTGTTACTTCTTGTAACTCCAAACCAATAGAGACGAGTTGTTTTTTTTTCAAAGTTGCAGAATATTTCCTTTGGTTTGTCGTGCCGTGATCTCTCCCTGTTCTTTCCACCTTTTACATCATGGCATGTAATAGAAATAGCTTCATTTTACGCAGCTCATACTTAAGTTTAAATATTTTCAATTGCAATATTTTATTTTATGACCGTGCGAGCTATTTTTCGTGAAATTTTGGACGTGATCAGAAAGGTGTACGGTCCCAGTATCGTGGTGATCGATATTTTCGTCTGCGTGGGGGAGACGTAGGTAACGTCTCTTCTCTGCCTTCGGTCATCCCGATTGACCTACCAGGGTTACCTTCGGGTCACCTCGGCAAAGGTCGGCAACATTCGGTGCTTGTGTGTTCCAAAATAAATGAAGGACCCCTGGAATTTGGGTCAACCAGGATGGCCGGGGACCCTGGTCTGCAGCTAACACTGGGCTGGCAAATCGGCTGATTTTTTGTGATCGCTCACGTGCTTCGATTGATCAAGTCGACATTTCTCTTGAGTTAAAATGCCATGATAATCGCTGAGTCAATAATGGTATTATTTTCATTTCGCGCGAAGGGGCTTAATATTTAAAATAATGTAGTTTTACCATTTTCCCCTCATCTTGAACCCTGTTACTATGCTGATAGTGTCCAAGGAAATGGTTCTTTTGAAACGGAATACATCACTTGCCAAAAAAATATCACCTCCAATAATTGAGATGCCTAAATCTTACATTCCATTTGCATAGCTGTGCATGTGCAGATGTCACGTAAGTGCTTTCGTAGCTTGTCGGGATGCACCAGATTAACCTGTTGGATTATCCTGGAAGTACAAATATTGCACATGAGTTGTTGTAATGAAAGCCTTTAGATGTTGTAATTCAAGATGACTTTACTGCTTAAGACGGATATGGGTAGAGAACTGAAATTTCTTTTTTGGCTCATTACCAATGAAAATCGACCCTAAACAAACATAGGATGTCCTATTCGACGGACAGTGATGTTAAAATGTCAGGAGTGTCCTCCAAATACTAGGAGGTTATGATATTACGTTATGGATAAAAGGAATTACTCTTTTCGACTCCAGAAGTTGAATGCAAGTTATCCTCACAGGAAATAATTGCTGTAACTAGCGCCGCTTACGTTTCCAGTCCTCCCATTTCGAGACATCTACGGTACTTCGTTTGTCGACATCTTATGCTCAGAAAAAGAGTATTTGTTGATTATTGAAACTGCTGTGTAGGAATTTTTTATTGAAACAGTGCATAAAAAATATCTTCCATTGAAATGAGCTAAATGTTTGTCAAGCTGGCAAACTTTTATTTTATTAATTTTTACTTGTGTATCGAAATTAAGGCAGTGATTTTTCGGCATTTTTATTTTTTCACATCTAAAATTCTGTAAGCAAAATTTATTCTTGGGAAGTTAAGTTTTATTTCGACACAAATAGTACATTTGTATCACATAATTCAATCAAGATGAAGGAGCATGGTGTAATTTGTTAGAGATATAAAACATGTGTTATCTGAAACATGTATCACATACACTTTACATCTATGGCGTATGCTTGAAATGTTTCAGAGTTGACGTAAGAAACGTTAAAGTTTCGCAAAACATCCCTTTAAAATTGTTACGAACTAATTAAATGATGAATATTTGGAAGCCATAGTAACGGCAACATTTAAAGCCGCATAAGATCTAAACAAACAAAAATCGCTGCTTATTAGCAGTTGCATTCCATGGAATAAAGTTTTTATATAAGCTTTTAGGATATCACCAAAAAAAAACGACCCGGGGTTTCAATGAGTGATCATCACCATGGCAACCTGAAAATGATGATCACTCATTAAAAATCGAGTCCAGAGTGTGTTTTTTTTGGAAATGTTGCAAAATTTTATATTAAAAAATAACTGCGTAGTATCTCTTAATGACAGATAATAGAAATGTATTTCAAATTGCCAAACAAGTATTTAAAAGCCAGGGTCTTCCCTTCCCATTCTTCTCATCTCCTCGACCAAGTTCTTCATTCTTTCGCCTTAGTGAAATAGGCTGTTTCATTCACAGGTTTTTATTAGGTCGCAAATACGTAACTCATTAAAACCATTGAGTTCTCCCGTATCGATCACCATCATCTGGAAACTTAGGAGATAATTATGTACCTACATATTGTACGTATGTTCACATCCTACGTCCATGACTGCTCTGAGGTTAAGCTTTTCTCTCTATGTCCTGCACCGAAATTAATCTCTCCTCACGTAATCGCCTTCATCTCTAATCTGATGTTGATTTTTTATCGATTCTTAGAGATACCTTTGTCTTGGGTAACGTTAAGCTCATTTTTCGTGGTCCTCACATACTGTTGTTTCTTTTATTTGTGTTGGAATCGAAAACGAATTGACTGATGAAATATGCTCGCCGATATTTCATGTGTTGTTAGTTTTATTTCCCTTAATTATTTATTGTGTTACATTCAAGCACAATACAATAATCACCTCTCTAAACTAAGTCACCAAAGATAAAGACAAGATGAATAAAAGCTGTTAAACACATTGAAGTACATTTCCTTCCAACTCACATCCGCGTCACAACAATAGTAATAATTCACTTATTACGGAATGAAGAGGCTGTCTGCGATGATTGCGTCTGTCCGACGACCTTGTTAAAATGTGACCATGAGAGATGCTTCAGCTGCAGGAAAGAAAATATTTCAGGGCACGATCGTGGTTCAACTCCTTTTAAAACTCCTTTTTATCACGCCTGATTCTTCACTTTTCGTCCTTTTAAAAAGATGAAAAACACATAGCCCTTCATCACCTTTCAGCACAAATGATGCTTTTCACAAATTCTTTTTTGAGCCATACTAATGCCCATCGGTATCGAACTCGTTATATTTTCCGCTGGTATGGATTATTTTCGGCCGAAAGGAGTTTTTCGGTTGAGATGTTAAATTCAGAAAACAATGTCGAGCAGTTTCATGCTGTTTTTTTTAACTTCATTATTCACCCGACTTCTAGTACGTATATTTTCCTCTTGGCTTTGCAAATGATTTGAAACATTTGCTACCCGGGCGGGGAAACTCCGGGAGTTGCCTTCCTAGTCCTACTCCCTACACATTTCCTGGGCAGCGTGCTATTTCCCCCCTCGGCTCCCCCACCCCTCGATGCGTCCGCCCGACCTCCCTCATTCCCTCGCAGTTCGATCGCAAGGCGCCTCTGCAACAGCACCTGGGATTCCGGGAACATGACCACCCGAAATTTCACAACTTCATTTTACGGTGGTATGAACCATTGCTCGAATAATATTTCCAGTGATGTAATAGATTCATCAGATTAATTTTGACGGGTAAAGCGAGCGAAATTCCTCTGTATTTTATTACTTCGAAATTCGTCAATCGTATGGCATAATTTATTCACATTTTTTGACCTCGCGTATTTTTCATTTGAATATTCTCCTCGTTCTTCATTTATGTACGAGTGGTATATTTCATAACGCAGGGGAATAGCGTACTTTCGAGACCATTCTAGTTACGAATAAGTTCTTAAAATGTACTCAACACGTCAGGTCCTTGCGTTAACTTCTTAAAATTAAAGGATTAAATACCATATTGTTTTATTTAAATGGCTGGATAATTGGTAGAAACTCGGCATCCTAAGTATGTTTTGGAGTTGATGCTAATTTTATTGGAGTTAAAAAAGGTGATCAGAGCACAAAATAATCATTTAGCTAAAGTAACACATAAAACTAAAGTTGACATTTTCTTACGATTTGATTGATTCATTGGTTTCGTACGCACGCTCATGCAAGTTATATATTTCATCTGCAATAATGATTGGATATTGAATGTTCTCGGGAAATTCATTTTAGTTCATCCGTCTAACATACTTCATTCATCCATTCTAACTTACCTCAAGGTTCAAAACTTTTAATGATTAGCTGTCTTCTGTTTTCTCGGGCTCATATCTTCTCTGTCCCCATGCCATTTAGTGTCACCTCGGTGACAATACTGCTAGGCGTTGTGCGTCGACTACCTTTAGCTTTCGATAATTCTCCAACACTTCTCTATGAAAACTGAAGCTTGGTATTATTTTTTTAAGACTGATTGGAAGGCATTCGACCCTTAATACTTGTACTTTGCTCTGAATATGGCTACTATAGAATAATATTGAATTCTGAACCGGAATCAGCGCTTATTCTTATGATTATGACATTCATACATCTCTGATATTTACTGTGTTATCTGTGTTATATTGTCCGGTTTCCCGATGTGCAAATAATTTCTATCGTTGAAATTTTCAGAATTGCGTCATTTTTTATAGGCTGTTTTAATAATATTTTTAATTAATGATTTATCTCAAACTACATCGGAAATAGCCAATTTTAATGCTAATTTTTTTTAATGGCTCTGCCTAGTTTATCGAACAAGTTGTTCAAAGTTGAAACTGCACAAGGGTTTTCGAAAGGCATTTAGGCAAATCAGGGACAGATTTCTCAAGTTAATTTTCTAATTTCATTTAAGTTTGCCTTGCATATTGATGAATGCACGTATTTGCGTCATTGTTTATTGTAAAATTATAAAATTCAGTACCAAACTCGATACCTTGTACAACATAAAACAGTGCAGTTTATTTGACCAATTTGCCTGTTTTTCCCACCCTTTCTCGCAAAATACCTATTCAATTGCTTCATCAATCGTTTGAGACAAGTGTAATTGGTTTACGTCTTTTATTTGCGAACCACTATTATAGCTCCATGCAATAGTTACTCCAAGACTTATTATCACCGCCAAATGAATACTTAAAAAATGGTTCATACGCAAGCTTACTGGAAAGAACGATGAAGTATGCGAATAAATTCGTATACTTCATCGCTCTTTCGTTTAATTTTTACGATTTGTATATAACTGTAATGGTACTTTAACAAATTTACGGCATAACTTTATTGTTTTTATCGCAACACACTTTTTTATAATTTTTAGGATTCGTCTGTTTTAGTTCAGTAATTGACCGATTTTTGTTTTTTTTTCTTTTTTATAGCAAAATTTAATTATTAAAAACAGTTTTTTTTTTCAAAAATAGCTTAATCTCGCAGGCATTGTGTGCTGTTGATAATATTCAGTAGTAAGAGACGTATCGAGTAATGATTTTACTCCAAAAAGTTTTAATACTTCTTCCTGTTTGCATTTTTCACATCGGTTCAAATGTTCGCTGTAAACTAGCTAACTAAAACTTAGAATTCTCTCTTAAAATATTTCCTGAGCGTACTTCATCAAATTGCTTTTTACATTCCATATCCATTCGATTCGGTCGAAAGCATGAATAGCGAAAGACATCTTTTTACTGATATACTATATATTTTCCACCACGCCATCATTTTCTGAATAAAAAATAAGTTTCACGTACCTTATTTTTCCTATTAGCAATAAGAAAAATTACTTTCTGGAGAGAGAAAAACCTCTTCCTTCATTATGGTTGTATTATTTTCTGCTCATTTCTATTCCGCTGATTTCCAAACCCTTTTCCAATTGAAATTTCCGTAAAGCTTTGCTGTGATAGTTTGAATCAGGACTGGCAAAATTCATCGATAAAATCGAAACGAAAATTTAGCTAAATGTAAGGTGGAAAGATTGATTCTTGGCAGTTTCGAAATGAGGCAAGAAAATCTCAAATACAATACGCAATTTCATGTACACCATTTATTTTACAACTCCGTAAATTCATCGCGTTTCAATGTTTTTACAATCGTAAAAGGGCTTTGTGATGTGTCCTCGTTTTTTATGCATCACTAAGGATGTGATCACTTTCTTCATTAATAAATCTTACGCACGCATATCTCGAGCATCTTTGTTGTCATTGTGATTCAGTCCCAAATATTTTAAATCCGAGAAACCTATCTGGTTGGCTTGGAAAAGGGTAGTTGGTGGAAGGGAGGTGTGTAGACGAAGGAAGCGTTTCGGAGTAAAAGTGAAATACGACATTGACCTAACTAAATGGAAGGGATTATTGCGGTTGTGGTGGAAGAGGGGGAGCCGGTCGGTTCCAAGGGGCGAGGGGCGGAGAGCGGGGGAGGGCCGACCGTGGAGTGGCGGTACAGGGCACTCTCCTCCCCCAAACCACTCCGTAGGCAACATAAGCCCCCTCCACGCCTCTTTCCTTTCTCGCAGCACACACCCCCACCATTTTTGCATTTCTTATCCTCATGGAAGGTTTTTACGAGGCGAAAACACCGGAGAAGGATCAACGCTTACGGTTTTCACTCACTCTTCTAAATTTCGCTCACGTTGTGGAGGATAAATTTGTTCGTTTTAGCGATTCTTGAGCGGCTATGAGATGGAGACCTCTTTATGGCTTCCCGGGGAAGGACGGATGAAAACGGGGATCAGGTTGTTGCAATGGCTATTGTATCTGCTGACCTCCCAAGCCAATGGACCCTGTTATATTCTTAGTGTGGGGAAGATTCTTTTTAACTGCATTGTGGTTTCATGAGAGTTGCTCGAGGTTCGTTTGCGGTTCGGAGTCTCGTCCGTCCGAATGGAGGTTAAGTTGTAGTCCCATGGTGCCCCGTCGTTTAGATATAATTAACACCAATGCCTGGTTTCCATTCCTCTTTTTCTCTTTTAATGTTATTGGTTTGCTTGTTAAAATGTATGGTCATGTTAAAGAGAACTGAAAATCTTCAGCCAAGCGTTCACGTTTTACTAAATTTTGATATCATGACTGTATTTTTGTCAATTCCCTCATTGCAAGTGACTATTGGCATACCGTCCACGTAAACGTTTGAGAATATATTTTTGGCATAAGCATTATAATTTTAACTTTGAAACTACTGCACCATCGTCTTAAACAATTACTTATTTGTTTTTTTAATTTAAACGTTTAAAAATTTAATCTTAAATGATGTTAATATGCTTGCGAAGTTTTATTTATTAGCTGTGTTAAATTAGTCAAATCTAACCGGTCTTCCTTGTCAACTTCATCAACATTCCAACCCAATTCTAGTCACGAGGAGATTACAAGGCCTGTGTTAAAAATTAGAGAGTCGTTGTACGAGTAATTAAAATAAATTAAGGTTAACTTACGTGTGTTTTAACTTAACGTAACAGATACTATGTACTACGCTTATTGTAAAATTTGAACATGCACTGCATTAGCGTATCTTGGTCTGGGAAACCTCAATTTCTCGTGAATGATTCCCTTTTCGCTCTGCTGGATCGATACATGTCAACCTACCTCTACAACACAAAAGGCCGCATGAGAACTTATTTTCATAAGCTAAACATTACCGTAAGCCGTTTGCATTTTCTATATAATGCACGCTTTTATAGTTCTTATAATTTTCATTAATCATTATGGTTAGTCTGCCAATTAGAATTAAGCTTTGACCTATCTTTGACGAATATTGCCATCGTTATGAACTCTCCTCGGCCTCAACTCTTGTTTGAACTACTTTTTCTTCCGTTCTTCATACTACTGATCACCCTTCTTGCCATTCAAACGGTCCATTCGCTTCCTTCCTCTTTCTCTCTTACGTAATATTTCTCTTTCTTGTTTCACCTCCTTCAACATCCATTCCATTCCCAATATTTCCGCCGTTGGATTTTTCCGTCGCATTCAAATTCCTCTTTCAACTTCCTCTATTCCTCTGCCGTATTTCTGATGGAGAATTTATTTCAGTTAAATAATCCTGGTCGGTATGTATCTTAACAATTCACAATGCTGCCCGTTCGAATGCTTATAAATACAACTGATAAAAGGAATAATTTTCAGTTTTTAATATTGACAACACCTATTGCATTTTCTTCCGACATAATTGACATTTTGCCAGGAATCAAGGCACGGTGACATGTACGTTTACTATCGTTGTGCGCAGCTTGGCTACAAAAAGCACCCCTTTCTCTTTACTCTCTCGAGTTTTAACGTCTTCATTCGAAGGAATCATTATTTCGAAGCCAATGATCTCCTTACCGTCTAGCAGTCATGATTCACTGTCATAAATTTCACCGCGAGGCATGGTCGGTTACTTATATTTCCGTCTTTTTTCACACAACATGATTTGCAGTACAGGATCAACCAGACAACTCCGTGCGTTTTGAGATTTTTACACGCTTCACGCCTCTCTCCCTCTTTCTTTTTTCCCTCCCACTCAATCTATAGTCTTCTCCTTCGTCCGGACTCTTAAAAATGATATTTCAGTCGAGTTACTAATATGGACATATTCTTGTGTGTTGAAAATTCTTTATGGTTTTTTCTCCCACTGCTATTTCTAATGATCATTTTTTTCACCTGGCTCCATCTCTTATTCCTCTCCCCCGATTCCCGATGTTTTATTTATCCTGGAAGACGACCCATCCCGTGTAGGCATTACCCACCAGCGATGATTTCCTTCCACGTCCTCGGTGACCATTTTTCATCTTTTGTGTTTTCTCCCATCTGCCGTTTCCGATGCCTCATCCGTTCGAATATTTTGTGGAGGGATGAGGCTGGGGAGAAGCGACTCTTTTATTGCCCCAGAGAGAGAGGTACTTAATCCAGACGATGACATCTTGTCTTTCGGTTCCGACCCTTTAATTTGCCCCTTTTAAATACACCCTTTCACTCGAGCCCCCACGCCGCGCCCATCCGCATAACATAATGTCTCTCTCGCAGTCTGTCTCTCGCTTCCTCTTTATTCCTCTCCGGAGTCATTCAGCGATGAAAACGCTCGCGATTATTCTCCAAGCCCTCCTTTGCCGTTGTTTCTTTTCGCACATCCTCGGCCTCCCGAAGTCCTCTCCGCAGGATTCCTTTGATTACTAAGTACACGTCATAAACATTCCTTTTTCACCCGCCTTTCATTTCAATATCACCCTTTGGGAAAGCTTAAGCGTTTGGCGCGATATAAAGATTTTCTATTCCCGGTACTCGGTTCTGTAATGCGCATAGTTGAGTAAAACAAATGAATAATGGAACTTTCGCATCCCTTGTATTAGTTCGTGATTATAAGTATATCTTTATTGAGTATGAAATGGAAGTGAAAGCATTCGAATGTTAGCCGAAGAGTAATTGAATACGGAAATTCAGCAAACATGGTGTAATTTAGTCAAAATATGTGTCTGAAATGCGTGTATTCAAAATTTAAATTATTCAAGAACTGCTCTTTATGTCACGATAAGCTTCTTCATTGGAGTCCTCCGCTGGTATGCTAAACTTGGAGTAATTTCGGGGTAAAAATCATTCGCCTTGGCCGGAATGACGGTGATCCATGATGTTTAAACTATAAAATTCCCGCAATTTAAAAATTCCATGTCAGTTTTTCGGCAATAAATTCATTTGATAAAACAAGCAAGTGTATTTTTTGTTTTTTTTTTTGGAAAAAGTGATTAAAAATATCAAAAATGTTAAACCTGGTTACTAATCAGTGGATGGAAAGCATTTTGGAATGCTCGAAAGCATTTAATATAATGGCGTGGTCAGCTGCGATTCCGGCGAATCACCATCACGAATGACTGCTAGCGTCGAAACCGAATAGATTCTTCTATTAAATGTTGTGGATTATTATTATTATTTGTATTCAACCGTTCAAGGGAGGTTCATCATGGCTATACAATAGCACAGCGATACTTTTTTTGCCTCCCCTGACAAAACACAATCTGACATCCGAAGCTACAGTAAACGTTTCCTCAAAATTTTTCTGTCGCGATTTCCATTCCGCTCACCATTTCCATTCCAATATTGGACTAGAATGAAAAAAAGGGATTTTTTAAGAATTTTTAAATGCTGCTCTATCCCCATTTCCTAGATTTGATGAAGTCGTAGTTGCCTAATCGCCCTCTTAGATTATAATGTGTGGCCGTCAAATTCTATTTTCACAGATTTTTTAAAGACTTTATCTGTGGCTAAAGTGGAGATGAGTACCAGTTCGTATCCCTAGACGTCCGTAATCACGCATTGCCTTTCATCACCATTTCATCCCTCCTCTCTTGTTGCCTCGTTTGCGTACGCACAGTATTTTTCCAAAGGTGTCAGAGAATAATTTTGTCAATCGAAAGTCATGGAATTACGTCGTGTGTGTTTGATCGTAAGGAGTTGGTTCCTTACCTCCCTTTGGCTTGGGAGTAATCTCTCCTTTCCGATACGTGTCTGAAAGAAAGGAAACGTGGAGCGAATGATCTTGCTTCTTTGCTTTTATGTCTTTCTGTGAAATCCTTGACCTCGCGCATTCTACTTTAGTAGGGGGCGCGCAATCCGCATTGACTGAGAAATCTCACAATGGAAGCATCATTCTGCGAAACGACCCGAAATAGTCAATTTTTATGACTTACCTTTCTTTCAAATCGTCGTACATTATTTTCATTGTCCATAATTATTATCCTCCGTTTGTGCGTGTTGGCTTTGCATCGTCCATCGTGGCCATATCCGTTTTTCACGTCCCGGAGTGTATAATTTTAATTCAGTGGCGGTAGCTTATGCCTTGGTAATAATTTCAAATGACGAGAAATGATTTTTTCACGATTACATTCATAATTTTTATAAATGGAAAAATAACTTGTTTGTCGATAGTACTCATATCCGGTAAGGTTGCAAGTTAATGTTTGGAATTGGTACTGATGAATGTTCGTTGATTCTTGTATTAACCGAATCCAATTCTACATCGGCTAAAGTGATTGAATCGGTTTTTAACATTTACGTTTATGAAGCCTTGGTTTAATCTTTTGATATTATGATATAAGGTAACTCTTTGTACTTTTTTACACGTAAATATAACATATGAATTTTCTTGAGGCTCAGAAAATTGAAGAGATACTCAAGGTATACAGGTAAATACGCAGCATTTGTGGAATGATTTCAAATTTTCTTGGCGGAGGAGTGGGAGGGACACTAATCTATTGATCGTAAATTGCTGAGAAACCTATTGAGTCTATTGGTACTCTATTGTATCGATCGTCATTGCTTATGGAAAAATTGAAAACCATGCACTCATGGGTAATTCCTTAAGTCAACCAAGAAAACGTCCCTGGGCTTCTGCAAATTGATTAAGTTGAACTTTTTTCAATCAATCTGTCTTTATTCAAGTAAAACGAGTTTGTTTGCTTTGAAAATCAACGCGGGTTAAATTTTATTGCTTTTTCACTCCGCAAAATATTTATTCAAACACTACATAATATATTCCGAAAATTTCGAACACTGGCAGCTTCATGTCAGGCCCGAAAGAAATAGGTCAGCGGTTCCTCGCTCTTTACTTGCTGTGGAAATTTTTTTTGTGTTCTTCTTTAGGAATTCGATTTCAATTTATTGCAATCTTCACTCTGAATGGTTGCAGCCATGAGGAATTACGCCGAAAAACGAGTAATTCGGTTTATGAAAGAGATAAACGAGGTATACAATATTTTTCCGAAGGCATTGATAATTGGACTCTTTTAGCAGCTTTTAAATTGAATTGAGCAATGGATAACCAAAAAGTCCTTTCGGCCATTTAATAATTTTGGATACGTTTGATAGCTTTTTTTTGAGTTTTCGTAGCGTATATTTTCACATAATTCCTCTGACCGTCTAGACATCGGCCCGTTAACATTTTATGGATACATAATTTATGCTACGCAGCCAGGTAGCATCACGCATGTTATCGATAGGACACTTATTGTCACCAAAAGGAGACGTCTTATGGGGATAAGCGGTCCACCTACCATAGTTTTCAAGTGGGAAACGGTGCGTTGAATCCCTCGTCAGACTCAAGAGGAGAGGCCCCCAACTTCGAAATTAGGCTCCCAACTCCTTAGCCCAGAAGCTGTCACGGATATTTAGTTAGTCCTCGACTCGGATGGCACAATCAGTTTTCTCGTTCCACTTAAGCGCCCGTTCGTTTGGCGTGTATTCCACAACGTGGCGACGGCAGCACGATTGCAAAAGACTCCGATCCGCTCCCAACACACCCCCGCCATCCGTTCCTATGTTCGCCTCCTCCCCCGCCAGTTCCCTTCGGTAGAGCACCACCCGTCCACCGAAAGTGAAAGACCGCTCGTCCACCCTTCCTTCCCCCCACCCCACCCCACCCCCAACCCCTTGTCACCCACCCCTCACCAATCTGCTCATTAATCTTGGAACGAGGTGCTTAAATGGATTCTCACAGCGCCTCCTTCAGGGACCGAGTCCACTTTTACGCACTCTCCCCCACACTCTCTCTCAGCCAGCCCCTCACTTCTTCCCGCACCCTGATTCATTCCAATCCCCACCCCTCCCGCCCCACCACCACCTCTTCCCCCTCGTTAAAACCCTCTCCGCCCCGAAGCGAGGAGGAGGCGTGGAAAGTGAGCGGAATGCAAATCAAATCGGGGCCATTAATTCTTCTTTTTTTGTGTTCACGTGCCTTGCCGCATTTACACAACGCCTCGCTACGCGTCGTGTCTTTCTGTTTTTCATCTTTCTCTTTAAGTCCCTGCTTCTCCAAGTTCTCCTTCCCTCTCTACATCCCTTCTCCATTTCTTCATCGCTTCTCTTGGACCGTTTCCCTACTTATTCCTCATTTCCGACACTTCGAGTGAGGAATATTCTCTTTCTCCCCACCTTCCCTCTTTCGTTTCCACTCCAGCCTTTGTGGGACAACTCGCTCGCCTACCTACTTCTTCTTTCCCTTTTTCCTTCCTTTGTCTCCTACTCCACCGATTTCTCTTTTTCCAGCCCTCCGATATTTGTCATCACGCCTTTAGCCGAAGTAGTTATGTCACGGTGACGTTTTATTGGAGCGTTAATTAAAAGAATATCCTGCCGAAACTTGGTTTGAAGATATCGGCAGTCGTTGCTTTCGTGATGGCCCCGCTCCTCTTCCCTTTGCCCCCCCCCCATCCTCCTCTCGATCGTTTTATGGGACGAGTTTTTGGCTCCCCTGACGTTATGTCCCGGACACCTGCTCAGGAGACGAAAATGACAAGGGAATAAAAATGGTACTGTGAGGTGATGTCCTCCCAGCGGCGAAGTTTTCCTTTGAAAGCGCGTGCACGTAAGCGAGTGCTGGGTGGAGGTGCGGTTCTGGAGGGGGGATGGGAGCTGTTGAGGAGGGAACGAGCGAGGTGAGGCACCCGGAAGGCCGCCGAGACCGCAACGCTACGACCGGAGACCACCATCCGGATTTGTTTTTCACTCTGTCGACCTATTCTTCCGGTTTCGGTCCTTATCTCACATTTAAAAATTCTTTTTTTTCTCCTCCTGTTAAATACCCCGATCGGCTTACATTTCTGTTAGGGTTGTGGCAGTCCGTGTATCAGGAGAAAGTCCCTCGAACTATATTTCTCTCTCGTATATTTTCAATACTTGCCTGTGATGAATACTTTAAGATGTGTAGGATTTTAGTGGCCAATCAGTTTTTAATCTCACGGTTAACAGCACAAAAGGTTTGTCTTGGTGCCTGAGCGAGAAGCTCATTCTCCTGCGTTAAATTTTACCTTAAGGCGTTTAAGAAAATTAGGAAACAGTGGTGATTCTGGTCTTCATAATAGGCCTCATTTCGAGGAAATCGCACTCAATACAAGTTATTCTGAGGGCGTCCGAGGGGTTTATCTAGGTTTGAACTCGAAATCCTTCATCACTGGCATGCTATAATACAATGATTTTGTTGAACCCTAAAAATGTGATATTTGGTACTTGTACTGGGATACATATTTTGATATGCATGTATACATTAGTGTATTTACGTGGAAATTCGTTTAAGTAATTAACATTTTTTCCGATTGTTGAATTTTAATTCCTCGCACGAATTCGAGTGTGGTGTAGACCAATCCTGATGAGGGAATTAGCATGTTTAAAAGTTATATTCTCTGTATTTCCTTGTTTTACTTATTCTTGTGCTGGTTCAGCTGAACTCTTTCTTGATTTGAAACGTTATTTCTTACAATTTTAGAGAACCGAGCACTTTGCGTTTTATTATGAACCAAAATGATTCATTTTACATTGAAATACATTTAACTTTTCACGAAAAGGGATTTATAATTAATTGAGTTGCATATTAGCTTAATAATCTGTAACATGTCTTATTACGGCCAGTGTGGTTTTGACGATGCCACGTGGGGAAGAACCAAGAAAATTTGCTCTAGAAATCGTTTGCTCCTGCATTATGATGGTACTTAGGTGATGGTGAAACCCCTAGGGTTTCGAGAGAAAAATATGCCTTTGATTTACACGGTATCAGATGCTTGGAAATGTCATCCCTCGTTTTATTCCAACTAATTTTAATTTTTCCTCAATAACAGTAGATTGGAAATTGTGAATTTATTTTTTATAAATTGAGTAGGGCTAGAAAAAATAAACTCAGATCCTTTAAGCCTTCGGATAAGACTCCTGTGAGCAATCAAACTGACGAAATATAATTTCCTTGCCAGCTGACAATAATGAGCGTGTTTCGGAGATTATCCAAGACACAAGACAGTTTTTTACAGCGGGACCGTATATCGTGGCTGCCTATGAAATCAAATAGGGACGACGGATGGTGTCCTATTTTTCTCGCCTCCTTTATAAAAGATAATCAAAATTAAGATTTGATAAAATTAGACGTTCATAATCAGAGGCTTAGAAATCATGATTTGCGTGAAATTAGCTCCTTAAATGGCGTAACGATGGAGTAACAGTGCCTGCTCATTCTTTATAAATTGATTTCTCCCTGATTCTGTAGGAAGACCTTCGACCAAGTGCTCTTAGCCTGGGGAAATGTCACGAATTAAACCATTTATATGGTCGTCCATAAGATTTAAGCAGTGAGTGATTTACAGAGTAAATATCTTTACGAAGCATATTTAGATGTTGGCAAATCTTCTGAAAGGATTTATAGTAATGCATTATTTAACCAGTCTTTTTACGCTCCACAAAAAGCTTTGAGGAACATGTTCAAAATGCGTTGAAAATATTTCTTTTAAATAATAGATATATTTCAGAATGAGGCGCAATGTTGAATCAGAATTCGATTTCACATTACTTATTTTAAATCAGGGTCCCAGATCACGTCACATTATCCCTTCTCATTTGTATGGCCTGACCGTGATTTTGAGTGATGAGCGATTTCCAATCAAACGATCTTACTTTCCAGTGGAGCGGTAGAGTTATATTCCACCCTCCACATTGCTCTGCCAATCTCTTTAGCGCTGCGTGTCCGATGCAGTGGTCTTTATATTTACTCACGCCGTCTTTTGTTTGCGCGAGGCCATATAATGCCCGCTTCCCTTTCCTCGTCCTTCCAGACTAAACGCACAACAGGGGATTCGCAACCTGAGAAACCACCCTACTCATTCACCTACACTCCCACGAGCTAGGATTTATTACCCTCCTCGATTTACCGTCCAGTCGGTTATCGCCCCGCTCTCTCTTCATTCCCAGCGTTTTATTTC
Organism: Hetaerina titia; assembly: GCA_037158775.1. Lineage (NCBI taxonomy): Eukaryota > Metazoa > Arthropoda > Insecta > Odonata > Calopterygidae > Hetaerina > Hetaerina titia. Next base: position 122,432,606 of record CM073770.1, on the reverse strand, counting down.
GCCTCCGCCGAAATCATTGGCCACTGACAGCGGCTTCGCGGTTGTAAAAATGAAGCTTGACAATCGAATTTATGGCAATGGAACACACTCTCGGTATCGAAGTCCGTCGGATGATTAAAAGGAACTGAAGAAAATGGAAGAATAGGGCCCATGGGCTAACTATTTAAGCAATATGGGACTCATGTATTGTACAAGTGTCCATTGAATGAAAGGCGAGGAAAAAGTAACCCGTTAAAATCCTTTTCATATGAGTTGTTTTTCGCAATTTTTTCATTGCGTATTTACTTTCCTTCAAGGGCAGTTAAACACTCTCATAAAAAGTAATAAAGAAAACAGAGATAACAAATTGTGGGAGGTAAGGGTTGATTGGTCGGTTGGTCGATCACGTGAAAAAACTTAAATGTGATTGCTTGGCTAAATATCACTGTGCTTACGTTAAAAGTGATGTGATGAGCGCAGAAAAGAAAAGTAGGGGGTTGAAGTGCAATCGTTACATTTAGACGAAGCTTCCCCCGGAGTTTCTTTCCGACAATTCATTGTTTGTCAATTACAATGGCATTAAATTAGCATATACGAGAAAAAGTATTTTATCTCGTATTATCATTTCTCTTCACATGAGTTTCTTTTGATGGATATGGCCATTTTTGCGGTCAATACATATATTATTGGCATGAATTTGGTGGGTAAACAATTTGCGTACCTGCATAAGCTAAAATTTTCCCCATCATACAATAGCAAATGTCGATAAAATAGAAATCCCGCTATTTTATAGTTTTGAAAGCTTTTTATTGCTTAAGTAATTTTTATCCAAAATTTTGGAGGACTTAACCCTAAATGATCGTCTACGGGTTTTCTAAAACATTATACCACAAGTTTTTGTTTCGTGGAGCATAGGCAATTTGTATGCGCCTATCTCGTCGGAAAATGGTGCGCGTGATTACTTCTCTGGATCCGAAAACGAAATCCAATTTTAATTACAAATTAATAATAATGCTTTATCACATAGTTTCACGAATTGTTGCCACAGATGTCACGTTACTCGGGCCAAAACTCTTTGAGAATTGGCATTAATGGTTAGTTTTTACTGTCCAGTAGTGGGTTAATTATGTTAACGTAACTATTGCCCTAACATCTTCAGCTAATTATAGACATTCTATCGATCCTTTATCCGATCATTTAGTTCTTATAATTTTCCATTTTTTACTCTCCATAATATGACTGCAAATAGATTACGACGATCAAAATAATTTACAATAGTTTGTTTGTATCCTTGTCTTAAATATTAAAATAACTGGAGTCTCCGTAAACGTTATTTCTCCAGCGTTGAAAGATGCTCTGTCATTCGTGGATGTTCAACATCGGACACGCCTCCTTGTCCCCTTCTCTTTCGACCTCCCCCTCCCCTTTCGACCTATTGCTCCCGCGCTCAGTATGCCTCCTCGCCCGGCCCCTCGCTTACTCTACCTAATCACGCAATTCCACCGGTAAGGGCAGTATGAGGTGAAATTGAGGACGACCTCTTCCCCTTGAGACGATATGGAGGGGTAAAAAAACTCGAGATTTTTCTCTTCTTCGGGGTTGGGAGGGACGCGAGCGAAACTAAAAGGAACTGAAGAAGGAGAAGAGGGAGGGGAAGAAGACGACCTTCTTCGTGGACCGGGTCTTTTTTCATTTTGTTGCTGCGATGATGCACGGTGGGAGGGTTTGTTAAAGGGGGTGGGGAGCGGATAAAGGAGTGAAAAAATTGGGATAGGGAAGGAGGGGTGGGGTTGAGGCGGAGAAATTGAGTGGCGCAAGGCAGGAGGAGCCTCGGGCTTTACCGACTGTGACATCCCGCCACCCAGACCGGGGCCTCAAGACGCAAGATGGACCGTAATAAGCTTCCCGAGTCACCGCGTGTGCGTAGAGGGTCTTTTCTTTCTCTCGGGTCTCTTACGCGTTATGCCTCTCCCAATCTCACGAGCACCGAAATGCGTCTTCCACCATTATCCCCGAGAGGAAACAGCCCTTCCTACCGCCCAGAAAAAAGTTCGAGGGACTGGATATTCCGTCGTCGGGGAGAGGGTAAAAAAATCCGGAGAAACGGGGAATAAAATCCGATGGGGTGGGGTGGAGACCCGAAGGTATTCGGGACGCCGTGCATATATTATGGTGAAGCCACGGTGTAAGTTTCCCGTGTTTTAACGTGAAAACAGCCTGTACTGCTGCGCCTAATTTAGGCGTGGTCTTCGGAGGATGAAGAATAGAGCGGGCGCTTGTAAATGGGAGTTGACTTATCAAGACTTGGCGCAGGGAGTGCGAGACATGTGGGAGGAATTCCCTGAGGAATGTGGGATAAATGTGGAGTAATTGTATCTATTTACGAATATTCAAAATTGTTACATTCTTCTTTCATCAGGATCTTCATTCATAGTTCAATCACGCCTTACGTTTGTGAAATGAATATTAGGAGTTTTTGATAATTAGTGACTCCATTTCAGTAATTTTATTTAGCATCGTTTTATATTTAAAAGTAAAATATTTCATAATGCTATACAATGGTTTCAGTGCCTGTGAAATAGTATTACCAACTGCCGAAACAACGTTCCTCATTCTCATTATTCGAAAACTGAATCATATGAGGCGTTTTCTTGTACTGAACAGTTCTCTCTTTTTGTCTTCTTTCTGGATTTTTTCTCCTTTCCCAAATGATACCATCTTCCGCTCCTAATCTCCGAATCCTGCTATCTCTACTCCAAGTAACTCCATTCCATATTTACAGAAATGCCATCACGCCATGAAGGTGATTTATACGATTTATTTAGAATTTGATGGGACTTCTTGCATTCGATAATAAAGTTTTAACTTTATTAAACGATAGCAGATTTAATTAATCGAAAATAAATTAGTCTTTTACCGGTGTTCTTCCATTTATTTTTCACGTCGCTTCTTCACTTTTGAATAGGGAAGACATGATTTAAGACATTAATAACAGGATAAAAATAATAAATACGATTTGGTTTGTTTCCTTGGTATAAATGCCCTTAAGAATATTATTAAGAATTAAGATTCTCGGCTTAACATTAGACGACTTCAAAATGGCCCTATTTATTTCACCCCCCTTCAAGCGGCCCTATTTATTTCACATATATGTCAAATCATTTGTCATACATCTACCACTGACGTTCGCTTAAGTCACTGGCTATCAATCAACACGGTCTTAATTTTTTTCAGAATTATTTATCTTTCTAGAAATTTAGCTCATGAAATGTCTAAATGGATATTGTAATGTCTTGACAAAAAATATCCGAGCACAATCGCGTGAACACATCTAGTTTCTTGACAGGAGTCTTACCCCGTAACCTTCGGGCCAGCCAGAATGTAGGCTCACTGGACTGATAATGTTGAATATCGCTCCTGGTTCCCGAAAAAGAATTGTTATTGTCAAGGTTGTAGAAATAATCCCCGGCCTTGGCGAATATGCTATAATGCTAAATAGCTTGGCGAATATGTATATCATATATATATATATAAAACCATAAACACAGTAATCAACCCGAAGGTCGGTTTAGTAGGTGATGGTAGAGCTCACCCATGTACCAAGCCCGACGGCGTGTGAATATTCACACATCAGGGTAGGGGGGCCAGTTCCTTTCCCTGTGCCGGTTATGGTTTCCCAGGAAGACCTGGTACCCGAAAAATCAACTAGCTTGGGTGGAGCTGCAGGTGCCCAAAGTGCCTTGCCCGGGAATCGAACCCGGGACCCTCCGGTCAGTAGTCCAACGCTCTACTCACTAGACCACCGCGAATATATATATATATATATATATATATATATATTATATGTGTGTGTGTAAATATATGTATACCGGTTAAGGTAGGTTTTTGGATGGACACAAACAACGAATAAACATTTTGTGACTCCTAACGAAACCCAATCCAGCAACCTACTCTACATAAACTCCCTCTTCATCTCTGTGCACTTCTTTCCTCCCTTCATCCCGTCCAACATCCCTATCTTTTTCCTGCCCTTTCCAAGTTTGCCTAACATTCTCCCCTCTATTACAGTCTTCAACATCACACTACCGCTCAATACGCCTTTCATCCATTTTTCCTGCCTTCATAGGATTTCTCCCAACAAACCCCTCTCCTCACCCACCATCTCCAGTACTTCCTCATTTGTTTTCCTTTCGGTCCATTTCACCTTCTCCATTCTCCTCCACACCCACATTTCAAAAGTCTCCAATCTACGTCTATTATTACATGATGTATATAATATAATATGGTATAAGTCAGGATGATATATATTATATGAATTATTTGGATTTTTTATGTAGCAAAATATAGTATAGAGTGTATTAAATTTTTCACGTAGATTGTTTGTGACGTGTTCTATGTAGAGAAGAACATACGACCTTCTGTGAAAAGGCACAGGCATAACCGGAATGAAATCCGAGATCTCGCGCCATTGGAGCATCTTCACCGTGATTTCTTTTTTCATTCCGCTTGCCCTTGACATTTTTACTGCTCGTCGGAACGTAACCTTAGACCTTTAAAGTTTACTGTTAAAAAATTTCAAATTGAATTTATTGGTCGTGTTCCTTTGACAAAATTTTAGTCGAGAATAAATTTTTCTACCAGTAAATATGTAATATATTATACATGATAATTTAATTTTGAAAAAAAATTATTTGCGTCCACGACTAATTTCTCAGTTGTACTCTTTTATAAAATATTTGAAGAAACACAAGAGAAAAGGTTATGAATGCTCGTCAATTCTCACCTTTGAAAACTTTAATTGAAATTTAAACTTTCGCTTCAAGGATATATCATCAGACATTTTTCAAAAAAGTTTGAGTTTCAAAGTGTGAAAAGATTCTCTCACGCATTTCCTTCGGGTGTTTGTCTTGTTCTTGGAGCTGGGTCCTAAAAGTTAAATCATTAAATGAAATTTTACTCTCGGTCATTTAACTACGGAAGAGGTGAACTTATTTTCACTAACTCAATTTATACCACAAACTCCTCCGTGAGTGAAATATGTGTTCCAGTAATAATGATGAGGAATGTTAAGATCACATATGATAAGAACAAAGTAAGGAGAGCAAGTGGAGAGCACAGCCGGAAAATCACTCCTCGAGTTTACGACTAGTGATGATTATAATCCGTGCACGAATGGCCATCATTTATGTTGATCCTTGAAGTGACATTGTTGTGGAAGTATTTAGTAGTGGACCATTGATAAGGAGTGGCGTTTAATTATATGGCGTAAAAGAATATATTTTTTATCTTTCTATTTTCAAAAATAATTTTCGAGGTATGCCAAATGTATAATGCCGTGCCTTGGTTGCAAAAGCTTAGGTGTGGCTAATTATTTCGCAGCGATAATTCAAGTGATACAAAACAATCCAGGATAAACATGGACTACCAAATGATATCCGTTACTTTGGAGCATTCTCATTTTTGTCAAAGCGCTACGCCGTGGCAAAATCACTTAGAGGAAAATCGAAATGATCAAGTAACTTCGCGCCTGTATTTTTTACCCCACTCTTTTTCTATACATTTTAAAAATATTTGTATATGCTCCTGGTTTTCTCTCTTAACTTTGGATGTAGTGAGATATTACTTGAGAGATTGAAACACCTATTTCTAAATGCAACAAGTTATAATATTCGGTAGGAATACTATAGGTACATAATAGGGAAAATGCAAAGTTTCTGATGATATGAGACTTCTAATGAAAGGTAACTTTTAAGTTACTTTTTTGGTCAATGTTGTAGTCGACTTTAGCTTAATCCGTTTGGTTACGTTTGCATTAGTGTGGAATCAATAATATTTCACTTCCTTTATCAGCTCTGAAATAATTTTCTTCCAGCTAAAATTTGCCATAACATATTTGGCATCCGAGGAATAAGAAAGCCAGTTTGCGAGTGGTTTTGTTTAGGTATTATGGTGCCCTCCTCGTGGCTGAATGTTTCGCACCTCGTTTCCCTTTAAACAGTGAAGAATGCTCCCACCCAGCACCCACGCCCGACCTTGTCGACCTCCCCGCTGCACTTCCCGTCCCCCTTCTGCTGTAGACCCCTCTTCTTTTCCAACAATGAGGAACCATGCAGGAGAGACGGCCAGGCCATTCCGTTTGGCTTGTAAATTTGCTCTCCCTTATCCGAAGAATCACACTTATTTTCCAAGTCCCAAATCTCCCTCATTTCACCTCAATTCTAAGTCGTTGTTTTTAAGTTTTCATATTATCATACTATTTCTCTCCTTCTTGGCGGACACAGATGAAAAAATTGTTTACTATCGATTTATTTATGCCCCCTCACAGATCTCACAGAAATTTTTATCATCCATCCCTAAATCTTTGACCTGACTCCTCGAAACAGATTGCTTTGCATTGCATGTGTCATCGCTAGTACCGAAATATAGGTCCCACGTATATGTAGTTCAAACTTGTACCTCTAAAAGAAAATATAAACGCCTCATGCTATCTCTATTTTAATTACGTTATATATTTTAAAGAGTTATTTCATCAAAAATTTCAAGTTATTTTCATGTTTTCCATCAGGTCTGTTGAAATGAATTAAACCCATTCTACGTTTCTTTTCACTTGTTCACATTCGGTAACTCCTGAGTGAAACAAAGAGCCTATAAATGAAATCGGTGATATTTGCTGTCATTGTATTCACTGAAAAGGATGTCTGGCCAATTTAGACTTCATTTTCTCCAATTAAAAATAATTAGCACTTCTCGCCTCGCTTAAACTTTTCTTTCACCCGTTGGGCTTTCCATTATGTTATTCAATCCGCTCGAGGTTATTTCTATTGTATTTTCATTCGTTTTTGTCAATTGCGTCCCGTGCATCATTCTTCTAAATTTCAGCTCCGATCATTTAAGTGACTGGCAACTAGAGCGGTAAAAATGAGAGTGCGGCAATGTGAGCGACACGGAATTGAAATTCCCTTAAAGTTTATTTAATGAAAATTATCCAGCGGAGCTGCTTCTTTCCCGTCAGCGAAGTTGTCACGGTGTTGAAAGCATTGGCACACTTGCAGCCGTCGGAGTGGTGACGACCGGTCAAGGGTGATTTCAACTTGCGCCTTTCAAGGAATTTATCGCGACTTTCCCAAATTAATTTCGTTTAAACTCATTGGTAACCAAGTATAAATACTAATGGGTTTGGCCTCTCCTCTCCACTACTTTTAACTGTCTGATTTCCATACTGTGGCATCGTCCGAAAGGTTTTAATTGGAGAGTGTTGAAACTACGGGTGAGGCTCACGAAGGTCACTTCTCTAGTACTAATTTTGCCCTTTGAAACATTTACGTAAGAGTCATGCGGTTATTAAGATGTCAGAAACGTGAATAAAGTCGCCGCTCCTTTTCGTGGAATAAAAGCATCTACCTAAGAGTTTAGGACCGGCGATTAATTATGAATCATTTCAATGCTCCGGGGGAATGATTAAGACAAACGAATAAATTGCAATTAATTACTTCATCACGCATATATGCTCTCTGAATATCCAATTTAATTCACATGAATTTATTTTTGCATTTAGTTTTATTTTTGAGAACGCTTTGGTTTGTAACTAGGGCCTTGCATCATCAAAGTTGATTCGTTACGCACAAGACTGCAAAATTTGCATTGCAAAATCATGGTTAGTGTGACTTTTATTTTTTTATTTGACTATAAATTACTCCCCGCTTTTGACTATTGAGGGGCATGGATATATGCTGTCGATGACCCTTAACTTAATAAAAGCCATTCTTGAAATTAATTCAAATCATCTCCGCATAGTAATTGACCCGACTCATTTCTCTCTTTGATTCTACTCTCGAATATCGTCTAAAATGGAGTGGGGCAGAAATTACGCGAAAAAAGTGGAAATTACGTCGCCAGCCGGACATCCACTTAGCGATTCAATTATCCCCCCCCCCCCACTATTGTAGCTTCTCCACTTGAATTCTTCCCTGATGCCAATGGTGCGTTCGAATCCTATTACTTATTTTGTTTTTTTTTCTAGCTCCCATTCCTCTTTATCAAGCACAAGTTGTTTTGCCCTGTGTGTTTTGAAATGCTTACCGCGCTACAGGTATTCCACTATGTACTTAATTTCCGTGGTGCATAGTGGAATATTAAAAAAATCCAGCAGATTAGTTAGTTAAATACTAACTACACATTTCTTTTTCCAAAAATTTAGGATAAAAAAGATAAGGATTGTTTATATGGTTAATATCTCATGTACTAGTAATACGCGGGTATGGTCAAATTGATTTTATTTGTTTAACTGACATTTATTTGAGACACACTGCACTCTATTCTTCGGTAAAAGTGTCAAAACTTGGTGAAATATTTCCCGTCCGCCCATTGGGATTGGGAACGATGAGAAACCAATCCGGTGAACGCATGAAACTGATTAAAGAAAAATGTCATCCGTTTTCATCAGTTTTTCAATCAGTTTTTTTTCAGTCTATTTTTTAAGTATCACTTATTGTTGTTTATGTGGCGATAAACTTCGGTCAACTTCGGACTAGATGCTTTAGTTTGGTTTTTGTGTTATGTTGATCCTTATATCCAATTTTCTTCAATCTATAAAATCTTCACACACTTATGTCAGATGACGTGTTTCGAGCTTTTGAAGAGCACAGCGTTAGAAATAACGATTCGAACGTTTTAGGTGATTAGATTACCTTTGCTGCAGCCATTGCCCAATTTAAACCCGTGACTTGAGAGAGTGATCGTTATTCCTACATGGCTTGCCTTAAAGGGCATTGGGCGGTAAGAGGAGTACGAAAATGTTGAAAACTATCTCCTCCTTGCAGGGTTTTGGGTATTTTAGTGATTGATAAAAGCGGCATACTACACAGAAAATAGCACTGAAATTAAAGCAGTACTCAGCGGCTTAAACAAAATGAATTATTTCTTCACGATCCTCCTGCCGGCACCGGCCCGTACGCGGACATTTTTTTTCCGCATGCTTATCTATTCCAAGCTCCACAAGTTCTTCGCGGCCTCATCCATCACTTCCAACAAGTCCCTCGTGGGCCCCCCTCTCGGCTGCTTCCGATTTGACCTTCCGTCCATCCTACCGATTTCATTCAAAGCTCTACCTCCTTATGATATCAACATCCAATGATTCAAACTACTCAAAGTACCAGAAAACCTCCGTCCCCGGACTGACGATGCCCTTTTTCTCCGCCCCATCACAGTTTTCGTCTCCTCCCGCATCCGGGTTTCTCCATATTGTATGCGGATTACCACCTTTCTCTCCCGTTGCGTCTGAAATTTGATACTTTTCGTTTCCTAGCTATGACAGTCTTGCCATTCAAATTCCCTCATTGCATAAAAATCCATTTATAACCCTTGGCTTATTCATAACATGACATTAAGTCACACCGAAAAATGAGTTGGAGAAAGGTTGACGTTAAATTTTTATTTAGGAACAATGGGGTTTTAGTTTTTGATAAAAGAGCCGTAGAAGACATGCTCCACGTACTTTAATTGGGAATATAACTTAAAACTACACCAATATATTTATTATAGATACCTATATTATTATTATATATATAACTACACCTATATTATTATTATAGATAATATATACATACACGTATATAATATCAGTTGATTCCAACAAACTAAGGATTTTTTTCGGGTTGATGTTTTGTTTCCAGAAACCCCGTAGCCTTCCGAATCCTGTAAGAAGTAGTAAATATCGACTAAAAAACGAATGCGTTACTGCCGTAAGATCACTTCAAACTCAGAGGTTATCATCGTGATCTCTCGTCAGTGTTCAATTTTAGTACATTTTAATTAAGTTACTCGTCGCCCAATGAAATTTAATCCTGGGTACAAAAGTGAAGCCATCCTCTCCAACCATCATTCTTACTATAAAATCCCGTCTTGTCCTTTAGCAGTGCCCACTTGCTGAAATGCCCACCAAAGGGCACAGGGGTATCTTACGCGAACCAATTAAACTGGCGATTGTTTGAGGAAGAAAGCGAATAGAACGAGAAAACAGCAGCGACACGTGTATATGTTTAAGAAATGAAAGGCATTTCACGGTGTTGGAATTAGCTATGCGCCTTTTGTCTGCCTGCTCTGGCCTATTTTCGACGAGTGGGAAAAGGGGCCCTTTTATAAAGAGAAAGGAACTTTTAAGATATGTACGGGTTTTACAATGCTTGATATGAAGAAAGGCGCCGTCCTCGTTATCCGAAGGCAGTTGGGTAGTTAAGGGCTGCTCCGCGGATAATGAGGTCGGCTTCCCCGCGAGAGTGTCTCTATCGCACGCCAGTGCTAGCTAGCCGCGCCGCACGCACGTTCACTCGCAAATGGAGGGAGAGAGGGAGGGGAGCAGAAGGATTTGCGAGCGCTCAGCTTGTGGAATCCGTGAAATATCGCATGTCGTGAGCGCCGGTCAATAATAATGGGTGTGATAATTGTGATTCGGGCTCTTTAAGTAGGTGGGGTGCATGTCAACTACATATCGGCTCGATGTATTAAATGTCGCCGGGGAGCTTGGTTCTGCACGATGGATTGCATGGTAGCGCATGGGCTTCCGACGGAGTGGGTGGGTGAATCCACCTTCGAGGCTGCTTCTCCGATGCTCTCCGTCTCCCAACGCCGCGCCGGTGGAGGAGGATGAATGCGTGTGACATCGTTCCTCTGGTTCTCTTTTTAGAACGCACTTCGTCCCTTCTCCAGCACCCACTCTTGAATAGAACACCAGGGATATAATGGATGACGTTTGTGATTAGAATGCAGTTGAGTTTAGAACGGTTTCATAGAAATGGATGACGGGAGTAGAGAAAAAATGCTTTATTCTGAGGATATTTTTTGCTTAATTACCTCTTTTTTTACTAAAGCTAGCGGAAGAGAAGTCTTGGGGAAATATCCAATAATTTAATACATATTTTGATGAAAGGGGTAACAATGAATAAGGAAAGAGGTATCTGTGTAATTAATATTACCACAAGCAGTGTTCTGGAGAAAACATTATGGTGCCAACTTGAAATTAGAACTTGTGTTTGAGAGTGATGGAGTGGCGTGCGAAAATAAAATTTGACATTATTTGTTCTATCTGAGGTCGAGGGCGTGCGTTCAATGTTTAGTCGCCTTTCTCTTCTAACCTTTCTTCGCCCCGAATTGAAAAATTCATTCCCACAAAGGATCTCGCTTATCAAGTAGTGCGGAAAAGCTCTCCCCTCCTGAGTAAATATCGTATGAGTGGAGCACTAGGCACTAATACCGTTAGGACAGTTTTTTATGTTCCATATTGGATTTTTTACTTCTTATTTTTTTTATTATTTCCTTGTTGTTAGTAATATATTCGAGTTGGTCGTCCAACACATGAACAACATCCGCAGTGCTATAAGAATTATGTTTCCAGATGTCAGTCTCATTGAAATTCGTAAATCTACGCATACCCAAATATTTATTACGTTTTCCGTTCGTATGGGAAATGAGTCCGCTGCTGGAAACTTGGCTAGCAATCATTTTTCATGTAGCCTTTATTTTATATTTTTGTTTCCTTTGACCATCGTGATGGTATATGGAAGGTAAAACTGTTTCATTTTTAGAAAGGTTATCCGCATCCGTTTTTCAATAGTGTGAGTGAGTTTCAAATTCAGAACCCAAGTGAAACCTCTCTGTCTTAGCATCCAGATATCATGCGCGAATACATTTGTCTTGAGTATGCTATGAAAATTAAAATTTAATTTAATCATATTCCGTATACGCAAACGTATATGTACGAGCTCGTATTAGGCTATATTTTACCATTTGATTTTAATTGATGATTTTAAGTTTTCAGATTCTCTTTATCAAGAAGTGAGTTCAAATAATTATTTTTGTACTTTGTTTCTGGTCTATTTCAGCATGCAAGGTTATCAGTCATTGCAATTTTTGAATGCCTAGTTGATCCTTTCAAGTTGGCAGGAATGTCTGTATTTAGAAATCTTGAAATTTGTTGTCGTGCTCCCTCATTCGAATAGAAATAATTCTTTTACTCGTTGTCACTTATTGCCACTTTTTGTGAATTGTGTGGAAACGCTTCAAATCCATTGTAGCTTACTTTCTGAAGCTAACAATTTCAATGACCTAATCCCAAAGCTTGATTTCGTGGGTCGAATTCCCTCACGTTGGGTTTGATCCCACATCAAAATTGGCATTAAAGGAAACTTTCCAAGTTAATTTTACGAAATTTACCTTTGAATAGTTCACGTTTAACAAAATATAAATTTAACAGAGGAGCTATCTTTATGCTACCTTCAAGCGTACTTTTAAGAATGAAGTGTTTATTTCTCATAGTTATAGTTCCCTATTTTTCATTTTCGGCTAGAAAAAATATTTTTTCCAAAAGGTGCCGAGTCTATCTATTATTCTTAACTGTATTTTCCATTTTTAGACGTTACGGCTTGGATTGTGCAAGCGGAGATCTAGATTTCAAAGCCATACAATTGATATTGATTAAACAACTCGTAAATAGTTGGCATCACCTTTTTGGATCATGCGTCTAGGAAGTTACGATGGGGGAAAAAATCTGTTGGGATTCTCGAATGGACGACGTTTATCGATATTCCGCCCAGTCATACGTTCGTCCGTCTGTTCCCTAGAATTTTTCCTCTTCCTTCTGTGCCCATATGACCATCTCGTGTTTTTTTTCATTTTAGACCCCTGACCACTCTCCCCTCCCTCTTTTCCACTCACTGGCACGTCCAACGCCCACGCTCATTCCATATTCTACCCGTGAGTCCATGTCAATTCGTAGCCCATTATACAATATGCCCCCACCATCCTCTTCCTTCTCCCACGCCCATGGTGTGTGTATGTGTGTACATCTTCGTCTCTTTTTCTCCGAACCGACCTTTTCTCCGGTCACCTCAAATGCCAATTGAGGAATCTCCCTCCCCCATTCACCCTCACCGCGATCGATTTAACCTGGCCTTCCCCTTTAAGTCACCAGAGTGTTTTTAATGTGTTTAGTGATTTTTGTCCTATCAATTTCTCTCATAAAAAAATGTCTGGAAAGTCTTGTAAAATATGGACTGTTACTTCACTGAGCTTTAAGGGAAGTTTTCGATGTGGGTAATTAGAAATTTGGCTTGAAAAGTGGAGTATGAGAACCTTAATCGGTGACACCACAACTGTATTCGCGAAGCACATAAAATCGCAGGTCTCGAAAAGGTTGATTATATCTAGGACTCCTGACGAGTCAAAGGAGAAAAAATAGATCCCACCACAACTTCTCGAGATCTTTAATTTCATACCTCAACGTGTCATTCACAATGTAATTAACACCCGTTCATTGAAGCTGAACTATTTTTTAATGGATTTCAAATGGTCACAAAATATTCGTCATTTTTCTAGGCATGTCTTATATTATAATATTTCCCCAGTGTTAATCTGAATTGCGTGACATAAATGACTCCATAATTGTCAAATCGATTTTAGTTGAACGTCCTTACGCATGGCAATCAATGCAATTGATAATGAAAGATTTTTCCGATATTTCATGTTTTTATTAATGTATTGAAGCAATTCAATTATTAAATCCTTCTTCACATCAAAATTATTCTTCTTGTTTGCTAATTACCGTTTTTTCCGTTTTTCTGTTTCCATAAACAATACAATCTATTTTTCCGTAGTAGCTGATCTTTCCTGGGTCTCCTTAGCCAGATCGCTACGGATTTCTAGTAATACGACCAAAGAATAAACTCCATGAATTTGAGAATTTTTTGTTAGCTGTCATTGATAGTAGTAGTTTTCATTTTTTCCATTAAGTACATGAATTTAGTACAATATATTCCTCTACCAAACATTTTTCATGTCAAAATAAATGTTAATCATACAAGTATATAAAAACTCAAGTTGAGTTAACTTTAAAACATTTTCCTGGTGTTTTTAGTGCTCGCTTTTAGATGTCAGAATTTTCCTCATTGCACTGAAAACCATTGTGAACTTCGGGCACATTATTGAATCTCAATTTTCTTCTTCCAAGTCAATGGGTCTTGTAGTGATCGGCTTGGTTACAGTATCTATCGATCGCGAGTAGGGTACATTTTGATGTAGGTCACTGGGGCAATTATGCTACAAGTCTTTTAAATCAAATAATCTTAAGTAGAATACTGTACCCCAGTACCCAACAATTATTTCGGGGAAAGGAATGAATGAAGAGTGATTTATGTACATGGTCATCCATTCATATTTTTATTACATGCAATGATGTCGCTGATGTACCATTGGATAGTTCTGTCATTTTTATTTTGTCGTTAACCGTTTTAATGTTTGCATTAAATTATAATCATTTCTTGTCTTTACCTCTCCATCATTACTGACGGTGGAATCGTTGCCTAATGTTTTCAAGCTGGAAACCTTGTGTTTTCATATTTATTTCTTCGATTTACGGCTACTGCAAAACCTCATAGAGACCTAAGTAATAGGCAATCAGAGACAGCGAGGTCTATAGATACCTATTTCAATATAAGAAAAATCTTAGTGGTCATTATATTTTTATTTATCCTTCAAACGTATTTGAGGGAAAAAGTTTTAGAGGGAAAAGTTTATAAATTAAATTAGAGGATTCTTAGTAACGAATACACATCCTCTTGGCAGGACCCTTATAATTACAATGGATTACGAATTAATATTACTCACTTTCCTTTCTGCAATTGAGAGAAATCAGTTTCCATGAGTGATTCGAAAAGAACTCGTACACAAGTAGTTCTAATTTCCACTGGCACACTTCTGTCCACGATTGTTCCTCCCATAAAAAAGCGAAGTACTTTTACCTCACAGAGGTTATTGTTTCATTATTAAATTGAAACATTTCATTAGTGACATAATCATATAGTGTTGCAGGTAAGAAACTTAATTTTTCGGCTTACTTCCGAAGCTTACATCCCTATCTTAGTTTTAGGGGGTTATTTTCTACCGCGTTGTAAATATCTCATCGGGAACAATATATTTGTACTTGTATTTGCCTCACTGACTTCTTTATGCCAAAAAACATGACAGGTAGCTAAATTATACTTAAATCAAAATTATTATCATAATTTTACGACACATATGTTTACTGTAATTATTCTCTAAACTCTTCATAATTTAGCAGAAAATATTTTTGCCCCGAAAAAATATATTTTTCATATAAAATCATTGAATGAATTTGTAATTGTTCAAACAAATAGTCTTCGATTACCATTTTGTAATGATTCTCTTTCGTTAAGCTCACGAATTCACTTTTCCGTGAATGATTATCACTGTCATGCATATTGTCTCGTTATAAACACTCGATATCAGTTACCACTGGTCACCTCGTGTTACATGAATTTTTCAAGATATACAGGTGAAAATAAGTATATGAATTGAATGTACCGATAACATTTGATTGTACATGAATCTTTGATGGAAGTATGTTATTTTTAGGAAAATGCCATTATTTTCAATAGCTATTTATCTACTAGCCCTATTATTCGGCTGCCAGAAGTGCTGTTTAAGAAGCTAGGGTTTCTTTCCTATCCAGTTAAAATATCGGAAAATCCTTACTCGTTCTCATGTATTCTCGTACGCTCATGAGGTACCTCATTCGGTTACCAACTCAGTTGTCCGTCGCGCTGAAATGCCTACCCTCTCAGTCCTTTTTGCAATAAACCCTTGCAACAAAGTAGTCACTTCCCAGGGAGTATAGGCCGAACCACGATCCAGTAGACGTCATAGCGGAAAGGTCCCCTCCCCCCGTCGAATAGAACAGGGCGGCGTACACAGCGCGACCTTTGACCCCGTTCCCAACCCCATTACCAACGGGTCACGTAAATCATTCATTGCCGCCGATTTCCCGTCCTCTGCCCCCATCTTCTCTCTCTCTTCCTCCCAGCCAGTCTCCCGCTAGTGACCAGCCGCCACCCACACGAGTGTGACGCGCGGGTGGACGGACATCAGCGTGCGTGGGTGGGTGGGTGGGTAGTGGTAGGAAGGGTGATAGTGGAACGAGTGGACAGTGATCCGGCACTCTCTTTATCTCGCCAGCCATCCTTCCTTCTCTCTCCTCGTGCATTGTGCGCCGTGGTAAGTGCTGGAAAATCTGCAGCGAAAAGTGCTTTAAGCATCATTTCATTGTACTTTCTAATACTTAGATAGTATCACCTAAACTTGCCTGAACTGCCTAAACTCCATGCCTTCGTGTGCACAGCATGAAATTTATCTAATTGGACATGAGAAAGAACGATTAAACCCAAATTTCACCTTACTGGTTTAGCGTACACGGCCATTGAATTGGTATTACCTCGATAATTGTGATGCCTTTCTGGTTAGAATTTTGTGTTATTCTTTGATAGTAAATTCAGTAGTATTACTAAGAATATACTCCCTTTCCTCTCTTGCCTTGGTGTATTACGTGAGAAATTCACTCGTCGTTCCTTTTTTTGTTCTACAAACGTGTTCACAATTGTGTTCAATATTACCGGTTTTAACATGGCGTAGAAGAAGACAGCTTAGGTCCAGGCATACTCGACGATGAAATAGAAAGGGCATTAAAGGAGATGAAAGCAAATAAGGCTGTGGGGGTGGACAATATTCCTGTAGAAATGTTGAAATGGTTAGGGAAAGGTGGGAAGAAGGCCATATATGGACTGATTCGTAGTATCTATGAGGAAGGAATCTGGCCGGAAGATTTTGTGAGATCGGTGTTAGTTCCTATTCCAAAAAAGGCAAAGGCTTCGTCGTGTGAGGATTACAGAACAATAAGTTTGATATCCCACGCAGCTAAAGTTATTCTCAGGATCATCAACAAAAGGATAGAGAGTAAGGCAAATGATTACTTAGGGGATGATCAGTTTGGGTTCAGGAAAGGAAGAGGTACGCGTGATGCCATTGCAGTAATGAGATCACTAGTCGAGAGGAATATAGAATACAATCAGGACGTTTTTGCCTGTTTTGTAGATTTCGAAAAAGCGTTTGATAGAGTGAATTGGGAAAAACTAATGCGTGTATTGCAGAAAATAGGAATGGATTGGAGGGACAGGAGACTGATCCGCAACCTGTACATGTCTCAGACTGCTCGGGTGCGAGTGGGGAACGGAGAGTCCGGATGGGCAGTGTTAGGAAGAGGTGTAAGGCAGGGTTGCCCATTGTCACCGGTGGTGTTCAACGTATATGTAGAGGAAATGATTAAAGAGGCATGGGAAGAACTGGAGGTAGGAATGAAAGTCGGAGGGGAATTCGTAAAATCGGTTAGGTTTGCTGATGACCAAGCATTAGTTGCTCAGTCAGCCAAGGGGTTGCAAGCATTGTTGAGTGAATTGGAGGTTCAGTGCGATAAATATGGGATGAGAATCAATATTATTAAACAAAGGTTATGCGATTTTCCAGAAAGAAAAAGGCTAAGCTAAATATTAAAATAGGCGGGGAAAAAATAGAGCAGGTAGAACAGTTTACATATCTCGGAAGTGTTTTGGACCAATACGGTCAAAGTGGTAGGGACGTAAGGAGAAGAATTGCGCTAGGCAAGGAGGCTTTCTCAAGGAGGAGGGAGTAGATGACGGGGACGTTGAGTAGGGATGTTAAGACAAGACTCGTAAAAACTCTGATATGGAGCGTAGCTATGTACTGCGCGGAAACGTGGTCGCTGAAGCAGGAGGATAGACGTAGATTGGAGGATTTTGAAATGTGGGTGTGGAGAAGAATGGAGAAGGTGAAATGGACCGAAAGGAAAACAAATGAGGAAGAACTAGAAATGGTGGGGGAGGAGAGGGGTTTGTTGAGAGAAATCCTATGGAAGCAGGAAAAATGGATGAAAAGCGTATTGAGCGGTAGTGGAATGTTGAAGAGGGTAATAGAGGGGAGAATGTTGGGCAAGCGAGGTAAGGGTAGGAACAGGATAGGGATGTTGGACGGGATGAAGGGAGGAAAGAAGTACACCGAGATGAAGAGGGACCTGATATAGATTAGTTTGATAGGTGGGGAGTCACAAAATGTTTATTTGATAGTTGTGTCCATCCAAAAACCTACCTTAACCGGTAGATTACCTAATAATAATAATTACCGGTTTTGTGTGGACTTTTGAAGTTTTAGTTCAATCGGTAATTAATCTAAAATTTGCTATTTCCTAATAGTTGGCAATAGAATAATGATGCTTTTTAATTGATGCATTTAATTTAATGCTAACATGGCCCTTAAGGTTATTATGAGCTGAATTAGGGCATTCAAACAGAAGTAATCGATTGTCGTGATTTTAATCTATAATAACGGAAAAAGTTCATGATTCCCAGTGTCCACATTCTTCTGCTGCAAAATATTTCAATAAAACTTTATAACTGACTCAGCAGAATTTGCCCCATTCAGAGTAATGATTCGTCCTGCCGGAAGGCGTGGCGTTATAAAATATTTGAAAAGTTAATGTTGTTATGCTTGTTTCGTAGGTTTTATTCCATACGTTTACCATCTTAAATCCCATTTACATGCATCCTTATATTTAAGTATATCTAGGTGTAAGTATGCGTTTTTATGTCTACGGATATTTTTAATTAAACAAAGTATTCAGTCAACACTGGTTAACGGATGTAACCAAGTGCCTTCACGTTTAGCGTGATTGATTCACTGATGAGTATTGAATCATTCAATTTAACCAAACCGCCATTTCTAAGGTGTTGTCTTTCCATACACATGCAAGCTTATGTTTTGTCGAGTGAATTCTAGTACGTAATTGAACCTTTCCTAATTACAGTGGATGAATCAAGGTTCTAAATTGTGAGGTTTAATTGAATGCAATTATGATCTCTTTTCGTAAACGGTGAATTGGATCGGTGAGTTTGTCAAGCACTCCCTAAAACAATGAAGAAGATGTTTCTAATTGGGTTACAGAGAACAAGAAGTGAGAGGTTGGTGGACAGCGAGCGTAGGGAAATGGAAGGGGTGGGAAAGGCGTTGACTTGCGAGAAAGGGTTTAAACCGCGGTTCTCATGCTCTTCACGGTGAAACCCATCCTCAAAACTCATTAAGGATCGCAATGAAATGTGGCTTCTGTCAGTTGTACAACCCGAGTTAATCCGTCGGCATTCACATGACCACTAGGCAGTGTTTCAACCACCACGAATACTGGAACGCCACTCAATTTTGCTCATTTCATTTAACTTTTGGATCATCATTGTGCCTAACCCCAAGTTAAAATTGTAATTGATGCCACTTGTGGGAATGTTACAATGCACGAGAATTGAAACCAAGGTCGTATTAACGTTAAAATTTGCTAATAAAAAAGTGCAGGATATTATTGCACGTAATATTTTCATGCTATTCATCGTCTGCATAGATATTTATAACATATTTTATGGCTATCTAGTCGGGCAGATAGGATGACGGTTTCGATTTTCCCCATCACAACTAATCCATATACGTTACGCGAAAAAAGTGATCAGTACAAAATCTCCTATACAGAATTCTCCCTCCATTGTTCAATGTGGTACGAGTAACTGTTGTGAACTCGATAATGATAGAAGTTGTTCTAGGTCCTAAAATGATAAAAGTTTCAAAATGGCGGAATTTTTCTACTTCCTTTTAATGTACTATATTCAACCAACCAGAGCACTCTTATGCTGGTTTAGCATTCCTAACTGCATATTCCTGTAGTTTTATACAGCCATAGTCTATACAGCCATCATCTAAGAGTATTATGGCTAATGAAATAGTTTTCCATTTTCTTTGTGATAAATGTCTGCTGCCAACAGTTCTTACTATTGGAACACTCATCATGGGCTTGCATTGTGCAGCTGATACGTCGTGAGGTTCCGTTAGAACGGAGCATGTTCCGTGTAATTTCATTCCTCTCCTTCCGCAGTCGCAGCGAGCGCATTAAATGGATCGAAAGGTGATAGGCAGTTAGTTCTGCATGGAATGGGATAAGAAGTTTCGTGTCGGAGTGATGTTTGAAATATTAGGAATGGGAGTCAAACGAGGACGCGGGGGAGTGAGAAAGGAAATTGCCGTCTGTCAAGGATATTTCGCGTTGGCATAAAGGCGGCAGTGGAAAGTGGGCGTGAGGCAGACCGGGGAGGGCGAAGAAAAGAGCCAATTCCGCCCCGATGCCGATGCACCGAGGCAGATGATTCCTTACGTCCGGTTCTGCCGATTATAGGTCAGGGATTCTAAATAAAAGGAAAATTCGCGGACAAATGATAATTTTTTCCACTGATGAAGAGGTCTGCTGCTCCGTTAAGTTCCGAAAGATTTTTTCGTCATTTGAAATATGCGTTCATTTTTTGTTGGTGGAGGTCGTCATAACAGTCTTAAAAATACTTTTTAATATCGTATACTCGCTGGAATAAATGTTAAACATGCTCCCAAAGGATGGCATTTACCGTTGGTATTTTCGCTTCTTTTATAGCTTCAATCTAAACTTTCATAACCTTGTAGGCCTAACTTGCACGATGAAATAGTGTAACTGAATAAAAAAATGATACCGACCCGTACAAAGACTTAAGAGATAGGTAGGCACATATTTTAAAAATAACCACAAAAATTTGAATTCATTGGACTTAATTCGTTAGTTTATATTTCCCTTCAGGATGTTTATGTAATGTTTACGTTATGTATTTACGGCATTTATTTTGTAGTAACATGATTTATCATTCCAATGAATTGACTAATAAAACCAAATCAAAGAAATTAATTAAAATTTCCTTAAGTTCTTACCGCATGATTAATAACATGTCTTTTTTGTTTAAACTTTATCCTTACAGTATTCATCGAAGGTGAAAACCGCGTGTCTTTAAAATCAATTTTCACTCAAACGGAAATTTTTATTTTGGTTAAATATTTGAGGTTAGAAGCACATAGCATTGTGAAGAACAGTGCACTATAACATTTCATCCTTTTTGAGATTCTTTTGATTACTTTTCGATTTATTTATAGATTTTTAAACATTTTATAATTGCACTCAGTTTGGCGAACAAGATGTTAAATCATTTTCTTGTCATATTACTACTGTATCGCATCTTTCGTCACAACATGTTCAACTCACAAAAGTCTTTTGAAATATGGAGTATTCATTTCTACGGTTAAGTTGATTGAGAAAAGAGTGGAAAATAATTTTAAAAGTTTTTCGTTACGTTTCAATGAAAACTTGTGCATGCTCTTGACCTCATCTTTGGAACTGATTTTTTTTTATTTGAACCAGATCCGAAATTTTATCACAAATATACTTTTTTTAAACACAAACCGTAGGTAACTGTGAGAATTATATAGATCTCTTGGCCCAGTATAGTTTATGATCATTATAAATAATTAACTCGGGGATTTCAGAGGAAGTCTTCCTAATTCCAAGAAACTACGGGAGATGCGGCATCGGTAACTTTTAACGGAGTCATCCGATAACATGCATATCAATGTGATAATTCAAGAATGTGAAAATCATTCCCCTTGACCGGGATCCGAGCTCGGATTTCATGTCCGCCCGAGTCCATTAGACAGTTAAGCTATCGAGGCGTCCTCTTAGACACGGGATCTTGAGGAATAAGACACTTGTCTTGGTAATCATGCCATCAATTTTATATTTTTGATTTCTATTGATTATAAACTTTATAAGACTTTGGAAAGGTTAACGGACAGAAAGTGTAACATAACCAAGCGTCAGTAGATTCAATTATAACATAACATGCGTCAGTAGATTCAATTATTCGATTGGCCATTCAAATTTGATTAGATATTATCGATGAGTGATTTTAACTGTTTTTTCCTCTTTAGCCTTTAGGAATTAATTTCAGCCATTCTAATTATCGCTTTTAATCTCTTATAAATCTAAACTTCTTTAAAGTCTCAGATTCAGTGACTTTTGGAATAGGAACATTGTAGCAGATAAACTTCTCTACGCATTTTGTTTTAGTCTCGTAAATATGTGATTTAGAAACTACTAAATATGAAACTTGCGCCACGTTATGTTTACATTCACATGGCAGGAATTAATTAACGCGAGAATAGTTCTTGAGCTATTACTTAATAATGAAACTCGTTGACAATTTTATTTGGTAGGCGAAAGGAGATAATTTAAGACGCTACGCGAAAGATAAATACCAGTAGGCTAGTCCTATATTTTCTTTTTTTTATTTTGAAAAGGGAAAACTATGTTGAGAAAATTATGACGACAATATGGCCATTGGAAATAGGTGAAATAGCACGTGCTCAGCATTTAAGAAGCAACAATACTGAATCATTTGATTTGTCATCAAGTTAGTGTAATGCCTACATTTTTACGTTATAATTACTGTTAGTACATGGTACTAACATTATTTTTTTTACATTACATTGCATTTTACTTTGACATTTTTTAAAAAATAGAGATACCATAACGTTGAGAAAGGAGTGTTGACCTATTCTATGAAAATAAATGGAGGTCTAGTGATAATGTGATGCGCACAAGCGTTGATTTTAAATGTTGTAAAGGGGGAAATTGCATTGCGGATTACTCTCTTATTTTTATTGCCTTTGTTGTCCCACACTTTATATCGTATTTACATCCTCCCACGTTCACCGATACCGTTGACTATGAAGACACCTCGCCATGCGCCCTTCGGTGACTCAGTGAAGTGTTTTCCCTTCAGCCGCAGTCCTATTTATACATCCAATGAGGACAAAGGACGAGGAGAGAAGTGGGAGGGAGCCAAAAAAATCCCCAGCTTGAAGTGGAAAACAAAACAGATTTTGCCACGATCCCTCTACGATCCGCGGGAAAGAAAGGCAGTTTACGAAATTTGCATCGGCATTAGAAGTGCCAAGGGCTTCTTTGGCGCGACACTGGGTGAACGGCGCCTCTGCTTGTTGGACTCATTCCTCAATTCTTGGTATTCACTTTTCACTTGTTCATAACCAAATTATTGGAAGGGTGCTTATTCCTTTACAGTTGTGCTATGGCTGAGTCATAAATTCGGCTTTTTAACTATTTCCTTTCGGATTGTAACTGTTCGGAAATTATGCAGACCAGGAGTTGTATCTGTACAGTGTGCTTTTAAGTTTCACAATTTCCGTTCCTTTCATCGTGCACTTAATGATAAGATTTAAGCGTCCTTTTCAATTTAAAATCTGTGTTCTCTGAAAAGCTACGCATGACAAATAAACAAGTTGTTAGTCCCCACTTTATTCCAAAGACAAGATTGGACCCATTGGATTGCTTATGGCAGAGAAATAAAATCTCTTCGATTTGAAAGAAATGAAAATATCAACGGAATAAGTACAATTATGTTGTTTTAAAGAATTCATGAAAGAATTATAACACTTACAGGTTAACACTTACAAATATACACTTGCACCCGCATTTCATATGTTTCGAAAGTTTGTTCTTCCTTCAGTTGAGTCTAGTTCCCTCCTTCCTCAACTCTGTGAAATTTGCTTTTCCTTTAACGCTGCAGAATATGTTTACTAATTTAAACAAACTCCAGGATTAGTTTGTGTTCCTTCCCACCCGAAGACCTCGTTCTTTGTGAGATCTTAGTTTGCGGGCCCTATTCCACCGGTCAGTTGGAACGACGGATGGAAAGGGAGGGCTTGGACAGTCAGGAGGTTCGTCAGCAAGTCGAATTTGGCTCAAGTGCCCGGCAACGACTGACCCGTACTTCGAAATGACGTCCCTCAACCGAGCGCAATCGAAGTCTCCAGCTCGACGCACCCAGCGCAAATAAGGGTTGGAAAGGGGAAAGGAAAGGAGTTTGAGGTTTGGTGGTTAGAGAGAGAGGAGGGCGGCCTGGGCTGCCACTACGTAAAACGCCAGTGACGCAACCGTTTGCTGATGAGAGAGGAGAAGAGGCGCTGGGGGGTGAGGTGTGGCGTGGCTCTGCGGGAGAGGCAATGGGGTGTAGTGGCTTGTAGGAGGGTGGAGGTCCCTCTCCCTCGCCGCGGCCCCTTGTGTCCCTCCGCCCCACCCCCTCTCAATCCACGATGGGTGTGGGAGTTAGACGGGGCCGGCCGGAAATATGTTGTTTCGTCTCTCGCGCTCTGCCTGTGTGTGTGTGTGTGTGTGTGTTGAAGGGGAAGGAAGAGGGCGGGGCGGAGGGAGGGAAGGATGCGGTGGAAGGAGAGAGGGGGAGGGAGTGGGGTTGGGGTGTGAGGGGAGGAAATGGGTGGAAGGACGCGATGGGGAGGAGGAGTGGGAGATCTTCGGTAGAAAAAAAAACCTTTACGAATCGCGATGATTTGAATAAAAAATACGTGGCATATATAAATACATATTTTCAATCGGATCTGCGGTTTTGATTTTTTTTTCTCTCTGTCGGCACTAATAATGCATTGGAGCTTTCCCATAAATTGTGGCATTGTTCTATTTCTATCGGATAAACCGCGTGAAATACGTTCCTGATCCCCTTGGCTGATGTCATCTACTAAGCTCCTAATCCCGAGCGTAGGATATTTTCTTCTGCTTGGCGAATGCCAGAAGGTTCATCTAATGTGTTATATGGTCGCCGATCTTCCTCGTGGTGGTCAAGTTAAAAATGCCCCCACGGAAATTGATATGTAGGTACTGTAGGTTATTTAATTGAATTTTATGTAAGGCGTGATATATCGCCACTTTTGGCCTTAATTTAGTTACGAAGCTCTAACGATTGATTTTCAAATCCACAAGTAAAGGCCTGGGATCTACCCATTGTCTATGCTACGCAAACTATGGTCTACTGTGACAACTGCTCTTAGAATACAGTACTATTTGACATCGTAATGATCATATCACTTGATTTATCGATTAAAGCACCACATGATATCAGCCATGGTATTTCATGACCAAATGATTTCAAACTGATGAATGATCAAAATGATCCAACCAACAATTGGATGTAAACTGCTTTCTGTATTGCCGATTAATGATTATTTTCTTATTTATTTGAGTTATTTTTCTCCTATTTCATTATTAGCAACTCCACTTTGCTTCACCATTTCAATAAACGCATAAAGAGGCATTGATTTGCCAATAATCGATGGTCTGATCCAAATTATCTGAAAGTAAATTCTAATCTTCATCTATTTTTAACTACTGCTACATTATTAAAAAAAATAATTATTTCTTTATTAATCAACTATTTTGTCGGAAGATCATTATGGGGCGCTTTTTTCAGCGTAAAATAGTACTTCTAAAAAAGTTTTTTTCTGCTATCGTATTGAGAAAGTCCTCTAGGCCTTCCTGCTTTTCTTTGCGTTTCGAAAATCCCGAGTCCCGCCAGTGAGTCAGGGGAAGTTCAACTGGCATTGAAATGGGCCGGGGTTTGGTGGGTTGGGAGGTGCGACCTCTCGACCTCGCCTCCACGAGGGGAAAGAGAGGTGGATGAAGGCGAAGCATTGGGGGAGTTGGGTGAGAACTAAGTCGCGAGGGTGTGGGTGACCAGGAGTGCCGTCCGGGATTCGGGGTGGGCAATGCAGGGGCGTGGGAGGGCGTAGCCACCAACAGGAAGGAAGGCTCCACGTTCACGACTCCTCTTCCGCCACCCCACTCCCACCACCCGCTTTTTCTCGGCTCGAAAAACGCACCTACGACTCCGTCTCCTCAGTCTACCTCTTTTGTCTGCGGCGGCTCCCGAACAATTTTCAATCCCTTACCCGTGAATATGGACATTTGTGAGAATAGTGATATGGCCACCGATTAAAAGCTCGAAGTGGGTGACTCCGGAAATATCTAGTTATCGTGTGAAGTTAGCCCCTCGTGTCATTTTTCGTCAACTCCTCGATTGAGGGCGTGAGTGTATACCTGAATAAAGGCTGAAATGATTTTTCGTGTGGTATAGTGTAGGTCTTGTTCAGAGTGCTGAAAGAAAATATTTAATGGCATTCAAGTAGTCTCACACGAAAAGCTTCTCTTTTTCTATTGGCACAGTACAAGTTTAACAACTGACTGGTGCTTAATTAATGATTGTGGTTTTTATGGAAACCTCAATATATTTTACTCTACGTTACAGGTCATGTGAGCAACAAGTCCGTAAATTCGTGGTGAACATGACCAGCACCGTCGAAGCATTATCGATGTATCTGCTATTACTCAGCTGCGAGCCTGAATGTTTTTATTTCACACGAGGTTTTTATTTTGACCTAGCCTAACTTTTAAAACGGAAGGACAGTGACTTATTAGGCGAGATCTCAGATTGGATTTGAAAAAATGTACAATCGCCTGTACATTTTGTACCAAATTTCGAAACAATTCGTTCCTATAAAAAGAACAATTTAAGGAACATGAGCGTGAAGCTAATCCAAGGTAAGGCAATACATATGAAACAACGCGGCCAATGGTCTTATATTAGACCCGTGTTATTAATTTTTGAAATATTTTATAAATCAATGTTTATCTTCACAAATAAGTATTTATTTCACGAAAATATAAGACTATCTCAGTTTCAAAATATAATGCTAAAGATTTCCAATATCTGTAGGAGACTTTTTAAGGAATTAAAACTTCGTTGATATGATGCCATTGAGATTTCCTACTTATCATAACACATATATTTCATAATATATCATAAATGCATTTCCCGCTACCTAATGTTGTCCCTGTTTAATCGCATCCTATTTTTTTCTCTTGCCTTAGAAGTGGGAATGTAATTTTGAAAGTATTTTCACAAAAAAATTGACTACATTTAGCACTACGATTTTTCAAATTTTCTGCCTTCGTTTAAAAAATTTTAAATGTTCATTTATATTGCGATCAAGTATGCCAATTTTGAATCATGGACATTTCCATTGCATTTTCAATCGTCTAGTAAAATTTTAGTGCGATGTCTACCCTCTCTTCGCGTAAGACAGTATTCGTTTTTCCGCAAATTCTTATTAAAAATTACTGCAGATCCAAATAAACAATGAGATAAATATTACCTCCCTTGGTGGAATACTGAAATTTAACTAGATCAGCAAATATTCCATGCCTAGCTAATGACCCGAACAAAGGCCGCCAGTTTTGTTTAAGAACGAAAGAGTTCTCTGGAAAATACTACCTTGATCAAAAAGTTCCCGGCATAACCACCGTGTGGCGCTCCCATCGTTCCGATTTGAGTTCTGTTTTTTTTTTGTTAAATTGGTACATCTGTTGTTGATATTCCCTTTAAATCTTAGTGTCATAACTTGACATGTGCAAAAGTTACGTAGCCAAGAGTACATCTATCTCTGTGTGTGTTGGCGATTTTTTACAATTGCAGAAATGGATTTAAATTTGCAACAACGAACTTGTATTAAATTTTGCGTAAAAAACGGATTTAGTGGCGCACGGACGTTGGAAATGTTGGAAAAGTGTTTCGGCAACGATTCTCTAAAAAAAACGGTCGTTTACCAGTGGCACGAGCGGTTCAGAAGTGGTCGTGAGTCAATCGAAGATGATGAACGCAGTGGCAGACCATCGACATCGAAAGTCGGTGAAAAAATTGATAAAGTAAAAGAAATGTTGGTCAATAACCGCAAATTAACCATCAGAGAAATAGCGGAGGACTTGAACATTGCCTATGGATCCGCCCAAGACATTGTGGTTAATGATTTGGGTTTCCGTCGTGTAGCAGCAAAGTTGGTGCCAAAAGACCTCAATTTCATGCAAAAAAGAGACCGTGTTGACGTCGCAAAAGACATGATTTGCGAGGCTGAATCCGATCCCACATTCATCAAAAGGATCATTACTGGAGACGAGACGTGGGTTTATGAGTACGACACGCAATCCAGACATCAGGCAAGTGAATGGCGTTCACCAAATGAGCCGAGACCAAAAAAACCACGTCGTTTTCAGTCAAAAAAGAAGGCAATGCTGACGGTTTTCATGGATTACAACGGTGTAGTGCATCATGAATTTTTGCCAGAAGGCCAGACAGTAAACAAAGAGTATTATTTGGGCGTTATGAGACGTTTGCGTGAAGCAATTCGCCGAAAGAGACCAGAAATCGTCGCACAGTGCGTCGAGACCGTCGCACAGTGCTATCATTATTCGTAATTTTTTGACGAAAAATGCAACAAATACCATCCAACAGCCACCGAATTCACCTGATTTGGCTCCCTGTGACTTCTTTCTGTTCAATCGAGTTAAAAAACCATTACGGGGAACGCGTTTTAGCAGCCGAGAGGAAGTAATGGAAAAATCGCAGGAAGCACTGATGGACATACCGAAAACCGAATATAAAAAATGTTTCGAGGATTGGATCAAGCGCTGGCATAAGTGTGTTGCAGTCGATGGGGATTACTTTGAAGGGGACAATATAGATTTAGATGAATAAACTTGTATTTTTAATTTTCTGAATGAATTCCGGGAACTTTCTGATCAAGGTAGTATAGTGTAATGAAACGTGCAAGTGCCTTGAGTTCAATCCACCTTGAGTTTAGCCAAAAGTTCGTCTTTGCGTGATATTCTATCCACATAGGTCTACGATGGCACGCATTTACAACAGTCTAAGGAAAAACCAACATGAAAACTCGTGTCAGCATTTCTTCTTTATCGCCCTAAATAATTTGTACCTATACGGCGTCATTCCAGTTGCCCTAGAGACGGAGTAGTTTGAATGTGATAAAAATAAATTCTTAGGTCTGAAATTAATTACTTTAGTGGCCCAGTGGGTTCAGAAATGCCGCAAGTAGTAATAAAACTTAATTTATTTATAAAATTTTTAATTTTTAAGAAAACTAAGGCACGTAACTGCAAGTATGTAAACGACAGATTGATAAATTGCAGACCTATCAGAAAAAGAACATACGTGTATATGGGGTTCTATCAATGTGCTCTCTTCAGAATTTAGGGTTGATTTGCATAGAAAAGATGGTTTTGAATTTTATTCATATCATTTACTTAAATTTGGGAAAAATGACTTTCACGTGTTGAGGAGCATAGTGATCTACTTTCAAAATAAATTGAAGGACCTAAATTAGAGAAAAATCCTACCTTGATTACAATTTTTGACTCGTTGCGAATACCTCGCCAAACAGCGTATACATTTGAACTGCGAACATACGGACTATTTTTTGAATGTCTGGTCATAAAATAAGTTTACTAGGGAAGATAATTGCAATAATTTGAAAATGGGTGGCTAAATGTTTCATTATGTCAATCTCGTAATATATTTGGCTCTGACAATATACATGCGCTGTGACAAATGAAAATAATGAAAAATATGCAGTTATATTGGAATTAGCGAGAGCTGCGCTACCTGTTGATTGATAATCCATCGCTTTTTCCGAGTTTTTCTATCGGTGATGTGTAAAGAATACTTGTAGTAAAAGGAAGTAAATTCGAATATCTTTAGAAGGAGGTTTATCATTTCAAGTACCATTTTAATAAATTTCATTCTTTTGACAAATATCGTAAAATATGATTTAGTTAAACCTGAAATACCCTACCCAGGTTGGTTGAAGAAAACATGCAGTGAATCAGTTATTATTGTGGTGGAGCATCATTGTCAGCTTCTGTATGGCGTACTCTAATTATCAGCATGTGTCGACGAGTGTGTGCCCCACTAATCGTCGTTCCTTCATCCGCCAATTGTTCAATTCTAATTTTCAAACTCCTCAAAGTGTAATATTTGAAATTTATCAGTCAGTATTAAATTTAATATTTTTCAGCCATTCCTTTGGAATTTCGTACAGTTATGGAAATTAAGGGCCGGTCTTGGCTTCATTATGTTTTGCCTCCCATGTCCACGCGTGACGAGCACCACGACGTAATTGCCCCTACGACCTCGCCCACCCTCACTTCTGCTCCCCCTGCTCGGAGGAAGGGGTACTCCTTAATCCCCTCCCTTGATTTCCTTCCCCTCCCATTTTTTCTCCTTCCCCTCCTCACCTTCGCCGCTTTAACAGATCCATTGTGTGTCCGGGGCCACGCCAGCCAGCCCTCTCCTCTTCCTGCATTGGGAGTCAGTCAGCAAGG
Organism: Hetaerina titia; assembly: GCA_037158775.1. NCBI lineage: Eukaryota > Metazoa > Arthropoda > Insecta > Odonata > Calopterygidae > Hetaerina > Hetaerina titia. Next base: position 122,402,785 of record CM073770.1, on the reverse strand, counting down.
AGTTAGTCGGGTGAGGGCGGGGGTAGGGCAGGGCGACAAGGTTACCGACGTTTGCTGCCGGGAAAAAAACTCTTTCGTCTCTTGTCTTCAAGAGGATAATAGGAGGGGGGAATTTAGCTGCAGACTGGAAGAAGAGGAGAGAATGAATGAATGTGTAGGCGATTGCGAGAATTAACCTTTATATTCGAATAATACGCGAGAACAAGCAACCAATGTGTTAATGAGAAGACCTTAGACACTTCCATTATGATTACAGCTCGTCCATAGAGTGCTTTTTCATGTATTTCCATCTTTTAATTGCATGTTTAATGGATTATAGTGAACTCATAACCATTTTCCAGATAAGCCTTGGAATGTGCTCACACATGAATGCCGATTTCTCGAAAGAATGTGGCCCGAAGGAAGAATTTTATTTCCTCTCACTCGTGCTGGGAAGGAAGACACTGGTTTAGATTTTGAATCGCATGAGCATAAGCAGTTTAGAACCACAGCCTAAAAGATTTTGGATCCACTTATTTATTTCGTGCCTCTAATTGAAGCGTAGGTTTCACTTTTCTATTTATAAAATGACGTTTCACAGCTGGTGTTTAGGGCCTTCGTGCCTTCCTGCCACGAAGGCGTCTATCGGAAGCGATGTAGCCATCCCTTTATATTTGACCGGTTTTGGGCTGAAAATTTCAACGGATCCCGGCTCCATTAAAATGATTTATTTTGATGATTTACGTGCATGCGTTACTGCACATTAGTGCTGTACAGAGAAGAAAGTTTCGGTTTTTTATAAATGAGTAATAATGCTCCACGGATTGATTCAGGAATTTTCTCAGTAGAGAATATTATAATTTATGATAGAATATCAATTGAAAATATGAACGCTCACTTGTGTGATTCGAAATATTCGATATAAATATCTTCTGCGAGTATGTTATAGGAATCGTTCTCCGTGTAATTATCCTTGTATCAGTGCACAAGGAATCATATATTCTGTGCGTAGTGGACAGTTATTTGCCCTATGTCGCCCAGGGATTCCCAGATAATGCTGAAGCTTGAAAATCTTCTGGCTGTTCGGCTGGAGGTCTAGGATATATTAATATTAAAATCATAAGAGTACTTTATTGCATTATAGATTTTATCGTAGGCTTATGAGTTTTAAATGAGTCCTCGAGCAAAGTGAATGCGTGGCCGTATTTTTCTTAT
>CM073770.1:122368609-122401491 GCA_037158775.1 Hetaerina titia | reverse complement strand
CATTCAGAATCTCACACGGACGCGTTAAATTTGTTCAGGTAACGGTCGAAAAAAGATGCGCGTAAATTATCCCTAATTGGGCACTCATGATTGTTCCTCACGATCTTCTAAAATTATTTTATGCATCTGACCAGCCATTACGTCATCCTTCCGGGAGTAACGTGAGGTGACGATGTTGACGAGCGTGGAAGATTTTTTCCGGAACGTAACTCACCTATTACTTCATGCGTAATTTGAAAACGATCAACAAATAGTTACTTTGTGATAAAGATCGAAAAAACCTGCCTTTAATGGAAACGATAAACGTGATTTCCCATGCAGGTAATTATATTCTTTACACCATCTGAAGAAGATTCTAAAGGTATTCCATATTTTGAACTCTACGATCGCAAACGCTCATTTTCAATTCGATAACAACCACTGTGCGATTTTGGGATTTTTCCCGAAGGCCAGAACGACATTTAAGATGAAATATTGCACCCATAGACCGAATCATTTGTCGTGACTTAATCACTGAATTTACTCGCTGCTTCAATGAGATTATTTTAACCTAAGTAATGAGGTGTACGTTAACTCATTAACCACTTCTTCTGATTCGCTCTTTGTGGCGAGAGTAATGATTTTCGAGTATTGTGGACCGCTGCAGTCGAACCCCGCCATGTTGCTACATGTTCAAATGCATATCTAGTAGCACCCTCGTTCCTCCACCACTTCGTCACCACATACATACAGTATTCCTTGCCAATCACGCATGCGCCTACGGTGGCTTACAGAGTATGACGTATGTGTAAATTGCGCAGGCTTTACCTAAAGTGAGCATGCACCCTTCACCGTACCTTAAATCCCCCCCCCGTTTTCTCCACACACACACCCCCCCCCGATCCCCATCTCCTCTAATACTCCTGCCTCCTCCCGAGCTCTCCTCCCGCAAGCAACCTCTTATCTCTCCCACGTCCCTCCCCGCCCTCCCTCCCCCACGGCCTCTTCTCGCCTCGTGATCTCCCGAAACAACCCACTTCCTTTCAAATTGGTGCTTCTTCTATTTCCCTTTCCTCGCCTCCTCCGCAACATCTCCCCGGCGCTCCTCCTCTCCGCCTCCTCTCACCCGTTGCTACATGCGCGTCCATAACTTTATGCACCCATCACGCCCTTTCCTCTCCTCCCCCACACTCTTCCCGTATCAATCCACGACTGTTATTCGCCTCTCGCACCCATCCTCCCAGGATTTAGCTCTCCTCCGCACCTCGTTCTTCTAATGGGCGTGGGCCCTCCTTAAACAGTTTTTCCGGCACGGGGGTTCTCTATTAACAATAATGGTGGGAGCCTTGTTATTATTCGATCTGTTCCCCCAAGTGGATAGATCCCTTTTCTAGCCCCGGTGACTAGTCAAATTTTCTCATTGAGAGGGTGCGTTTTTATGACGGCGCCCAGCATCGTGTCCGCATTTCGTAAGACGTAGCATTCGTCTCCATTGTGAACGTTGAAAGATAGTGAACGCGATCTGGGCCGGCCAACGCTTCGACTATGGTTTATCTCTAATAGTGTAATAGGTCCCTGCTTCCTGTCGATCTGCTTGCATTCTCGTCGTGTCACGGAAGAGCAGAGACAAAATATTTTCATTGCTTGTGAAAAATTCATGCTCAAAATAATCATTCGGGTTTGTACAACTTGGAACATTTGGTTGGTTGAGAAACTGCTTTCCTTTAACGATGATGCTATATCATTCTCTGAACCCCATCGGACATTACGCAATGCTTTACTACCGCTGCTGCAGTTACAAGTTAGCATTTAACGTTGAACTTCCCGGGTCGACCCGGAGCATTTAACAATTGTCTTTCATAAATGGAAGTTCAGGATCGTGCTGCTAAAATGAACAAGGAGTTCATTTGCCTCTCTGAGATTGGATGGTAGATTCGAATCGAAACGTTACTCTCCAATTCCGAAATTATTTTTGACTGTAATCTTTCAGATTTATGTTCTTGGCAGCCGTAGAATCTAAAATTGTATGAAAGACTAGAGTAAGGTTTTTGCCATTTCATATACGTTATCTCGCAAGCAACTAAACGGGCGTGTGGTGCGTGAGAAGGTGTTAGGCCACTAGACATGTGGAAAAATAATAATAAGAAGGTTGCAAAAGGAATTCTGTTGCAATTTTATAGTTTTTTCCTATTTCTGCGCTGTGGTCTTGAATTGTTAAACGGAAATACAATTTATCGAATCCAAGTCCCGCAGTATCCCCGATGTGCGCATTATTACTTTCATCTGTACCTATCTTTGTAAAGTGAAGGATATAGTATGTCCGATTTAGTACGTATCCTAACCTTTTTGCATAAGTATCAAGATTTTTCACGCGAATTTTCAACATAAATTGTAGGTGAAAAGGTGTTTTATATTTTCTGCATACCTCGCTGATGTCCCGGAGATCAATTCATGAGGATATGTCTGGAAGAGTTTCTTGTCGAATTATAATCCAGAGCCACAAATGCACTTGCCCGGGTCCTCCTAGAGAAGCGGTGAGCAGCTCTTTCCCGTGCACAATGATACGACTATTCTTACATTTGAATACCACATTCATTCGCACGGCATAAATAGAGAAGATAATTTCCCAATTGGGCATGCGAATTATTAAATTCTGATATTTATCTCCGTGATCCTCGATACTCTCCACCTCTTCGGATTATTTCCTTTCCCGACGCCTCTCAGTAATCTTTTCTCCCCCGCGTCCTCTTCCCTCAACCCCGTCTGCCCCTCCCTTCGCTCGCATCTTCCTCCCCCCCACCCCACCCTCTCGGTTGGCCCTCCCCTACATCATCTACCCTCCCACTCCCAATTTAGTCCGTGGGAGAAACGGCGGCGAAGGTATCTCTGGAGAGAATAAAGAGAGGAAGGAAGGAAGGAGGGAGCGGACAGCTCCCCCATCCAATCCCTCTTGGAAGGGATGAGAGGGGAAGAAAAAGAAAGGAAGTGTGCGTGGGTGGGAAGCGAATGGAGAGAGACAGAGGGAGCAGTCTCCGGCTTGAGAAAAGAAGTAAGTAAATGGAAGGGGGGGACGGTAGGGAGTAGCGGCTGGCAGAGGCGAGCAGTCGTGTGGGAGGGAAAGAGTTGAAGAGGAAAGGGAGGGGACAAGAAAAGACGCGCGCGCGCGCGTTTGTGTGTGTGCCTTTTGTTGTGTGGCTTGATGGCGAAAACGGGAGGTGGCGGATTAAGTGGAGGAAGAAAAGGGAGGAGGAGGTAGATTGGACAAGATGGGGTGGATTGGGAGGGATGTGGGGTATGTGGAGGGGGACATCACGTTGGGTCATTGGGAGGTTGATTGGAGAGGAAATAATGCCTCCTTCTGCTGCTTACTGCTCCGGCATTCGGGAGGAAGCGGTGAATTTGGTGCAATTCAGGGCCACCGTGACTCCGGGGGTCTGCTTGGATTGCAGCTTGTATATATCGCGATCCGACACTCTTTACAGAGACATTAGAGCTAGAAATGTGTGTGCCTACCCATAAGATTACTGATCCTGTCGTTCGTTCGATGAGTCATATTGTTTATATAATTGAAGCAAGCGATGCTATGGAGAGGGATAGCCCGAGGAAACCCGAAAAGGTTTATATAAATGTACCTCATCTTTAGAAATTTGTGTAATTTAAATTTAATTTCAATGAGGTTGGGTATAATCTACAAATGGACTCGACATCTGCTGGTACTTGCTATTGTTGCTATCTCTCCACGTCAGACGAAAAATAAAGAACCTGAGCAGAGTAGAGAGAAATTTATGAAATATTTTGTGCTTCTTACATATCATTGTCCCTTCGACTGTTTCTATTTCCTCTTAGTAGGGTGTTGACTTTTATGTATTTTCTGGAATTTTCAATTTGTTTTATTGAAAGATCAATGATTTCACCGCTATCACCAATATTTAGAAAAAAGTGACCATCGATTTTATTTCCTTATGTTCAAAATAAATACGTAGCAGAGACATCGACGTACCTTGAGAAATGCCCCTTGTGAAATCTCGTAATCTCTAACATCCTTTTAGAATGATAAGTTTAAGGAATTATGGTCTAAATAATTTAGCCCTCTTATTGTTCAAATTAATCCTTTTTAGGCTGCGGGTTTATATTTTTGCGCTCATGAAAAAATATGGTGATGAAAGCGGTAATAGTTTCATTTTGTCATTAGACCATACAATCTGTGAAATCTGAAATCTGGCTGTGTGATTCGAAGACAAAATTGAAGTAATTTAACATTCATCAGCCTAATACCGTATGCATTAACAAACTCAAACCCGGAAGCATCTCAAAGCATCTGAATCTCGTAGAACTCAACTGGTGCTCCCTGTGCCTTGTTCGGTGCACGAAAATATCGCTGTAAAAGTTAACCAATGGTCAGATTCATTGTAATAAATGTCATAAAGCTTATTGGGTTAATAAATTCGGTGACATGCTCTGGTTCTTTCCATAAATTTCGTTGAAGTTTTGAGTTAACAAATTGTCCTAGTGCCCATTTGTGGGAATGTTGATATTATATATCATATTCAGTGAATTAATTTACATTCGAGAGATATCTCAAATATTTTTCTCTTTTGAGCTCGTTAAGATTTACAATCATTAGTTTTGAGTACTTCTTAAGGCTACTCAAAAAATAGAATACTCGTCAAGATTTCAACATAATCCATGGCGGACTACATCACATCGTTTGATTTCAAATGATTTTAATGTTGCAGCGAGAATATAATGGCGAAGAGAAATGGGAAGAGATATTCCGAGAACTCCTCTGAGGCATTCGGAAGAAGAACTATAGTTTTACATTATCTCAGACGACAACAAAGATGTAAGATACATCCGCTCGTCAAAAACCGAACCCTTTTCCCGAATAATGGACCGGAACGAAGAATTGTGTATTGAGGTCGCTAGGGTGGATAGCCAGCCACCAGGAGTCTGGGAGCTAAAAGAATCATTTAAGGGAAAATGGGTCTCCGGTAGAAGTGGAGGCGGAGAGGGGAAGTGCGGATGTTGAGGTGGAAGATGATGAATAAATCCCTTTCGTGTTCGAGAGTGGCGGGAGGCTTTGCGATGGAAACGTGATTCTGGATGAATGGCAGGCGTGAGTCCATTTGGTCGGTCGCTACGGGAGACTGAGGAGAGGTGTACGGCGACGGATGCTGTGCGTGGGATTGTGTGCGTGAGCGTGTGTGTGTTTGTGAGGAGAGGAGGTGGTTGGGGGTGTGCACGAGGGAGCATTTTTTTGAGGAAGCAAAAAACGGAATTGAGGGGAATAAGAGAGATGGATATATTCGGGAGAGGTCCGGGCAGCATAAAAGCATGAAATAAAACCCTCACGGATGGGTAATTGTACGAGGCCCATTACACCCCAGTGCTCTCCCAAGCCCCCCCCCCTCCCCATTCCCACCTTCCCTTGCGGGGGCGATGGCAAAACGTAATATAAAGTGAATTCGTTCCGAGCGAACACACCTTTTCTCCTACCGTTCTACCAGTACATAAGTTGGGTTCGCTCCCCTGGCCTTCTCTGAAATAAGTTTCCATTGAGAAACAGATGTCGGTTTGTTAGGGGAGTATAACCAGTGAGAAGGGGTTGAAGGTGAGGCGAAAGGGTGATGCTCCGTGGGTGGAAGAGCGGACACAGGATAGTTGAAATAGGTCGAGTGGTGGCTGAAGAGCGGAGATAGATATCCTCTAAATGGAATATTTGAAGCATAAGGATCCTTTAGAAGGCCCCGGTGATTTAATTGTGTGAAGAAAACAGGGTTCCATTTAACCACAGTAAACACATTGCCAAAATACGCCGTTATTTTGACATATCGGTATACTTACTTCCTTGTGCACATCGGGAATGATGGATGTTTCAGCCCTTGGGATATATCTTATACCGTGGCTGCATGCCAATACTGGTAGAAAACTGAGTTTACGATATTTTTCATCAGTGAATTTCATGAAAAATTATATTTTTACCGTCAAGCATTAATATAGTTAATAAATGACACTGTTTTCGTCGTTACTTGGTGGAATTTCTCCATTACATGGAGCAAAGACATGGAGCAATTCTACCATCAATATTTGTTACTGGCCATAGTTCCGCCATTGTGCGGCATCATCAGGTCCCCACACCGTGGCGAAACCATTTTCGTCAGTAAATATTAACAGTGGGGTTGCTGTTTGTCCATTTTCTATGTAACGTATCTGATAGTAGAGTGAAAATTCTTACTGGCTAGATTTTGAATTTCCGATTAGTATCTGCATAAATACATTAGTATCTGCATAAAAAATTGATAGTTTCTACCTTTCATTTGCTTATTTTTCAGAATTAATTTCGCTGTTAAATAATTTGTTGATCGCGCTTTGGAGTTTTCGTTTAAGTTTCCACTGGGGGGATAATTTATTTCACTGAATGAGTTCGAAATCTACGTTTTGGAAGTATTTGGAAAAACTCAGGATTGGACGGAGGTTGAAAGTTTTGTGGGAAATGGTGTAAATCTACAGATGCTGCTACAAATATTTTCCACTTTCAAAATGATCACCTTCAATTTGTGCAGCCAAAATTTTCACAATGAAAATATGTGATAAATACGAGCAATCAAAATTCATGGAAAAATCCGGTCGAAAACATGCAGCCAATTTTATTGATGAATTAGTAAAAGGTAGAAACAAATCAATTTTCGTCAAGAGCATCGATGTTGATTTTATGCATCCCGTCGTAATTACAGTAATGGACATCTGACCCGAAAGATCGATAAATAATACGTCGTCTAACCAAGTCAACGATCGAAAGTTCTGATTACATTTTCATATGATATCTTTCGTTATTTGTTACTAGTTTTTTTGTTAGATTAAATTTACCAAATAACTACAGCCATAATGAATAATGATACAAGTTTAATTAGTGTAATTAATTCTCTGAGAAGTACTACTACATTACTTCCCCTGGAAGGAATAGAAAAACAGCTTTGAGATATAAAACAGAATAAAGCTCCTGGTACAGAAGGTCCTCGGTAGAATACCGAAGGAATTTGCGGAAGACATTGCACCTCATTTCGAAAAAGTTTTTTCCAGGTCGATAGAAAACCATTCATACCATTTTGAGACCGGAAACGAGCTCACATAACTCCTCTCTACAAAGGCAGCGTTAGGGAGGATCCCAGCAATTAGAGACCGACTTTTGTTCAACATCGATGCCCTGCAAAATCATATAAGGTATCAATGCTAGCATTATAACGGCTTTTATCGGCAGTAGGATCATACTCTGCCGTTAAAACACGGATTTTGGAAATGCTAATCATTTGAAACACAACTCGGGTCTTTTTATTAATTGTATTCTGGAATCAGGGGAAGGAAATACTCAAGCGAGGGTTGTATTTTTAAAATTTCAAGAAGTCCTTCGACAAGGTCCCTCGTGATAAATCAATGCATAAACTACTGTGAGACGTCGTTAACGGGAAACTTACTAACTGGATAAGAGACTTCCTATCTAACCGTAAAGAAAAAGTAGTCGTCGACGGGTCGAGTTCATTAGAGACAAGCGTGAATTCAGAAGTGCCGCAGAGAAGTGCTCAGGGGCGCCTACACTTCCTGTTATACATTAACGACTTCAAATCCCGTATTTTTAGACTATTTCCAGGCAACAAAGTGCTTTACAGAGAAATAAGGATATCGGAAGGAAATAAAGATACTCTCTAACATTTTTTCCCGCATATCGGAGTGATGAAAAGAATGTGGATTATCATGTAATATAAGAAAATACATAGGACTGAAGTTTTGGAATAAAGGAAAAGATAAACAAGGCATTAATTATAACATAGATGGGATAGAGTTAAGCATTTCAGAACAGGTCAAAGTCTCGGGTGTTACACTGGCGTCAACTTTTCATGGGGTTCACACACTGGAAGAATATGCCGGTTAGTCCTAATAATTGCTAGGTTTCGTTGGACGAATTGCAGGAAAATGTAATGAAAAAGTAAGAGAGAGGTTCGCTGAATTTAGGCCTAGATTTAGAATAATCAACACGTATCAGGGATGCATGAAAAAAAACGCTAGTTAATGATCCAGATAAAGTTGAAAGAAAATAATCTAAAAGTTTGTCAAAAGTTGATACGAGAAACGAGTAAGCGTCATAGACATACTGGATGACTTTTGCTGGGAACTTCTTGATTCTTGAAGAAAGCAGGCAAGAAAGACTTTAACAAAAGTAGAGGGCAACTGAGTTTCCTTGCAACACACAGCTAATTATTATGACACCAAGTTGTATTGGTAGATTCGACCACCGGGATAAAATAAGGGAGATAGACACCGTCATGGACAGATTCAAGTACTCGTTATTGCCCTGCATAATACGTTATCGGACTCAAAATCACGAAATATTAAACGTAAATACTAAAATTTAATGAATTAGTCAAGCACAACAATTATTGCATGACCAATTCGTATAGGTATGTGTATGTATGTGCAAGAGAGTTGTATGAGTTAATATATATTGAAATACTTGTATGAACTAATATTTGGTGGCTTGCGGGGTATTGTGTGAACGAAGACGTATTTTTTAAATAATTATTATTAATTAAAAATGGCAATTTTCCACAAAATAAAATTTAATGCGACCGGTTTCAATGTTATTACATCATCTTCAGGTCACGCCTGAAACGTCTCTTTGTATTTTTTATGTTTCCTTTCAATTACTTTAACGATATCTAGATATAAAAAAAGAATAACTTTATTATAGTTAATGAAAACGGAGTCCCAAGATGCGCAAAAGGGGATACACGCTCCTTTAGGACTAATTAAAAGCCTTTGATTTGGGATGATTCCTCATATTCTGGAAATTGATTATTTTTTATATTGTACAAATAAATGTTAAAAAATAAAACATGAGCAACTAAGACAAGAAGACCTACTAAAAATGTTTGCAGGTGAAAATTATGTTCAGGATCTTCTCACAAAAATCCTTTTTCTGTTTGTCCCTCTGTGAAATGAATTTCTATTGATTTCCTCAATTGTGTATAGCGGAACTCGCGGTTGTTCATGAAAGTCTCCTCCGAGTGCTCCCTTCGCATTCTTCTGATTTCAATTGGCAATCATGATTTAATACAATGTTAAAATTCTATTAATTTTTTACGCCATGTGAATTTAATAATTTATTAACTATGATAACGGAATATCTCATTTATTATGTTCATCCTGAAAATTTTTATTTGAAAATAAATTTAGGAACGCCATGGTTGTTAATTTAAAGGTACACTTCCCTTCCTCAATCTATTCGAAGTATTTGAAAACGCGCTTGAGTATGAATAGTGAGCAAGTCAATGGATAGTTTGTAAAGAGTTTTCAAAAGAGAGACTATTCTGTTGACTACGCTACACGTGGGTTGCATCAGATGTTTAATTTAACCCCAACCGTATTACCCTGACTGTGCACCAGCAACGACTTTTAAGACCCAGCAATATATTATACCACCCAGTTAAAGTAAACTAAAGAGACGGTAACATATCGTATGTTTTTAAATATTTGTAATTCCCTCGCGCAATTCACTGTCAAACAGTACCAAAATCCAGAATGAAAAGCAAATTGACTTCATCAGTTTTGTTCGAAAAACGTTGACTGTCATCTTTCATAGATTATTTGCAACACATTTACGTTGCATAGAATTTTTATGTGCACAGGATTTCATAAATAAATAGTTTCGCCCAAATGTCTCCGCCACCATTTTACGTGGGGAATAATAGTATGAGTCTAAAACGTAGATTTAAGATGTTAGTATTTTCCAAAGTGTCTGATGGTGTAGTAACTCATCAGTAGGATGCTTTCACTCATCTGAATCTCGGTCTGCGAAGTGTATGATCCCATACGTAAATTTATGAGCAATCAACATGGAAATGAAAGTTTGACATGTTTTAATGAAGGTTACACGCGGCTGGAGGCTGAGCCAACCCAACAAAAAAACTACAAGCTACAAGGTTGCACGCGGTTCGATTGATGTGCAGATCGATTCATTATTCGTGACTCTTTAAAAGGAAAAACTTCGGGATCATTAACTTCGTATTAGTGCCACCTAAATGATATTGAGGCGGAACAAATCCGAATGATTGTGAAGTAATCTTTCGTCCTCCTTCGCCTGATTTTTATTACTTTCCTTACCAGTGATGAAGAAATTAGTTCTCTCGGTGCAACAACAATTTTTACACATCACCGTGTTGAAATATTTACCAGTACTTGTCGAGAAATATCTATTTATTTAAAGTGGAGGGGTGCAAATGATAGTGAAGGGGTGGAAAGGGGATGGTGAATAAAATTAAAATACTTGACTTGTTTTCCCCGATACGTTCGAAAATGTATTTTGTTGGAGTCATTCATTCCTTTTGACAGGGACAAAATAGGCCGTCCGTTTTCACGCCTCAGTGGCCATTATATTATTCATTTAACAGATATCTTCCACACCCTTAGCATTCGCGACGCTTTAGAGTTTTTTTTTATTTTAAACGGCCCTTTCTGTGAATTTAATGGAGCGTTCATTCGGTCTCTCTCTCTCTTTCCCCTTCTAAATTCCCCGAGGGAATTCCTTCCCAGTTTTAAATGCTCATAGCACATTTGTATTTTTACTTTTTTATTTCGGAAAATCTTTGAGTTCCTCACTTCTCTTCGACAAGCACCCCTTCCCAGTACACAAAACCAGACGAGGAAATGTCAGATAAAGCAGAATTGGAAAGACTGCATGTAACCATAGAGGCATGCATCCAGCACACGCACACTCACTCTCACCCACTTCTTCGTGATTCTGGGCTTAACGAAATCCAATCTCGAAGAACGGTCAGCACTCTCCGTGGGAGGTCATAGAATTAAAAGAGGAGTAAAGGGGAGAAGAATTGGGTGGTGAAGTTGGGTGGTGGAGTTTTGTGGGGGATAGTGTAATTATTGTGGTGAGGAGGGAACCCGGGAGGTCTCGGGGAACGGGGAGTCGGAGGACGACCAAAATACGCGTGCGTGTTTGTGCTGTTTGTTGGGCCCGATCCCTTATCCGATATTTTTCTCCTTCTTCCGTGACGTTGCGGAAGAAGAGTTTTCAACAATGATATGGTTCGAAGACGGCGGAATGAAAAGGGCAGTTTAAAAAAATTAAAAAATCTCGTGTTTTCAGCGAAGTGGGACCGGTGACCCGCAGCGTGTATCGACGGAAGGAGAACAAATGAATTAAATGACCCGAGGTCCGTCGAAAGCTTCTTCACCTTAGGTGACGCCGAAAGGTAACAACATTCCTTTCTCACGTCCATGCGTTCCTCTTAGGGAAGTAAACATTTTAATTTGCTTCCAGGACATTGTTCGTATTTCAATTCAATCCTATACTCCAAGTGAAATTAACTACGCAGGCTTAAGTTATTGTTCTGATTGCTTCCAATAGTTACAATTTTCTTGCATTTCATTCTTTTTCTAGTTCATCAGCCAAAGATACTTCTGTAAACACTTAAACATTACCGTTAATAATAATCACCAATAAACGAGAAAGGTGATCCTCGGATGTCAAAGTTCGAATGGAATTTTGGAAATATTGGAACAGTGAAAATATTTCCATATACGTATTAGCACGATTCCAGCGTGAAAATATTTGACATTGAAAAAAGAAAACTGAATCCTTTGTTTAAGGAAAGAAGAAAGACAAAAAATGCCTTGGTTTGCAGTAACTTCGATTATCACTGAAGAAGTTCATTTTTTGGCTGGATCTTTACGTGGAATTCCGACTGACATTCTGTTTATTTTTTTACCCCTGGGTTATCAGACCCTTCCGAAATAGCTAACTGGCCTATTAACGCATCTGAATGTCATGGCATTACGCTGAGCGCAATTATTTTCACTCGGATAATTTCTCTGGATGCCTTGAACAAAAATGGGTGAAATAGCAGTACTGACTTGCCTCTCATTGTATGTACTGGAATTTCCCGGAGCCGCTTGAGATTGTCTTTTTTATTCTCCCGCCTTTACGAAATGGCAATCTATTCTGATACACTCGGGTTTTATCGACTTATTAAAGGTAGACAGTTTGCTCTTTCGTTATCACCCTCTAAGAATAAGGTCGATTGTTCCCCTCGCGACTGTTGACACGACTACCTCGGAGGACAAAAAGGGAGGATAGGAAGTCGGTACGTCCGCCAGATCCCACCTCCTCCTTTCCACCGCCTTTCCATAGCAGGAGTGTAACGAACTTGCGAATGAGTGCCTCGAAGTGTCACCTATGCTATTTGTTTCCAATCCTAGAACATTGCTCCTTACTGGTGTGATGTGAACGATGGGTAACCTGCATTATCCATTGTTGAAAGAGATGATCAGCCAAAATAAATATTGACCGGATTAAATGCTTTAGTGCCGTTCTCAATGGAATTTGTTAATGCGGTGACAGTAGGTGATGCAGTGAAATGTAATGTTACAGTAATAATTAAGCGTGGGAAATATGAAGTATTGTAACAGTGAATGACTGTGCTTTTCATAGACATTAATGTTTGACATAGCTTCGCCAAGAGCTTGTTTTGAAGACTGCAAGTCACATTACAAGGAAATTAAATTTGCCTATGAAGAGCCAGCCCTCTTAAGACATTAAACCAGATTCAACACATGTATTATCTCCATTTACTGTGAAGTGTTCTGTGTTATATTTATAGTTATTGAAAGGTTAGATTATCTTACAAGATTGTAAATTCATCTTTATTTCTGAGAAATAAACCTAAAGTAATGTACCTACCTACTTTAGCGTAGCAAACATCGTTTTCTATCCTTCCTATACTTCCTAATTATTTTTTGTAGAATATCTAATAATTCAACATATCCTTATAATCTTTAGACTGATTGTTTCAATGACTGGATATTTAAAATTCAAAATAGATATTGTTTATGCATATTCTGTAATTCGTAATTCATCATATGAATTTCTGCGCAACTTTTTGTAATTGACGTATTAAACAATGTAATATGTATATATATATATATATATATATATATATATATATATATATGTTATTTGATACTTGAAATAAAAGTATATTCACCTACAGGACTCGGTAATTAACTTTATTACGTTTAATCAAACTAACTCTCCATAAAAAATTTCTTATAAATAATTATTTATCAATTTATTTTTGTAGATAAGAAATAAGGACAGTTTATTGGCTATTTATTATCACAGAGTGCATTCTTTGGCTATAACGTATCTAGTAAATGAGGTATCAGCAGTTACTACACTCCTAAGCGTCACAAAACACGAGAGTGCACACCCTACTCTACGAGTAGAATAAATTATTTTTCAACTCAGTGTACTTTTTCCCTCTATTCATTACCTCCAGCATACTTACATACTCTGCCTATTCTCTACCTATCTTACTTAACATTCTCCCTTCTATCACAGTCTCATCGGTCCAGTGCAACTCAGTATGCCCTGAATCCATTTTTCCTAATTCCTATGAATTTATCCCAACAAACCTTCTCTTATCCGGTTCCCTGCTTAGAGCTTCTTTGTTTGCTTAAAATCCTGTCCATTTCTCTTTTTTCATCCACCTCCACATCTACATATCAAAAGCATCCAATCTCTTTCTTCGGTGCCCATCTTTTGAGGTCTACAAAAACTGAACTCCACAAACGTGCTCACTAATCTTTTCCTTTTACTTAATGCCCTTTCCTCCCCCATTTTAACCTCAGCTTCTTTACCCAATATAATCCTTCTAATACATCCACTACTTTGTCCCCTTTTTCTGAAACATGTTCTGCACGTGAGAACTCTTGTAACTGCTCAACTTTAGGCTATCCAGTTTTATTGCTAACTTGGTCTTTCTCTAGCATGAGCACCTCATTACCTTTGTTTTCATATCGTCGATTCCCATCACACGCCTTTCACACTATTTTAATATACCCAATGATTCAGTTTCTTTGATAACTGCTTAATTAAAGCCTTGATCACCCACAAGCCTGACTAAATAAATGAAGTTCCCCACCTAATTCCATTCCAGCCTCCTTCTCCTCGTATCTCTCTTGCCATTTTTTCCACATGTGCTTTGAGAAGCACGGTGATAATGGCAAACACATTTCTTTCCTTTTCGCTAGGGATTCGGTGGAAGAAGGGGCTATATAATCTCGATCTCGGCCCAGTAAAGACGTTTTATTATCATTACCACTACCCAACTTGATTCTTCAACCACTACCCACTCTAATGCAGTCTGAGACATGTGCAGATAATAATAGTATTTGCTGTTAACATAGAATAATGAGAGGGATAGGAAGTATAACATCCGATTCTTTCAGTCTATTTTTAATATATGCTGCAAGTTCATTAATTTAGCGCAGTTTTCTTTGTCACACGAATCGTTATATGTATTGTGTAAATCGAAATTCAAGAAGCAAACAAATCCTTGTTTACCCGGTTGCTATATAAATTGTGATCATAATTTTTTATTCCAATAATTTATTTTGAAAATATTTACTTTCATGCTGTATTGTTAACCTATTGCTTAAGTTATAGGAGGTATAAATATGTATTGATATAACTCTAGTATTGCGTAATTGGCAACCAGGAAGTCGCACTTCGAAACATGCTCAGTTCACCTATACCTCTTTGAGATGATGAAAAACTTTTTCCACGAGGGTGTTTCGTCACACAAAGGAACAAGAATAAGTGAAATTGGGCGAGGGAAAACGGGAGCTATAAGCTCAGAGCTCAGGATGAGGAACATGCTTTGCATTGATTTTCGCGATATATTCAGCAAAAACATTTGCGAACTGCGGATGTGAATTATGGTGGTGAAGCAAACAGCCTGTTGCTTTGAAACGCGGCCTTTTATGATTCACATGGCCTTGGATTATTTCCAGTATATCTCTATGGTATGCTCCCTTCACAGTTGCGTGGTGGAACCACAAGCTGGTATGCCATTCCCAGAATATCGAAAAATGATACTAATCTCTCTTTTGTGAGATAAAAATATTACTTATCAAGTGTTGTCTTCCAACCAGTTTCTTTGCAAATCCATAAATGCTAAGAATAAAAATATGTAATAGTTTATTCTGCATAACCAATTTTTACGGACACAATTGAATTTCACTGACCAAAAATGTTGTCATAAGGTCCTTGAGGAGTGAGTTCTGGCGTTGAGTGTGCAGCTTGCGAATTTATTTCTTAGCTTTCTTTGATAGCACTCCCTTATGATAGCTCAGCTAAGTGACTCATTATTTGCATGTTTTCAATGATATTTTGTGGATAGCGCTGACAAAAATAAGAACAGTAAACAGACAAAAGCGTGGTTTCCTTCGGTCCTCGTATAGAATCCGCCCATAACCGCTTTGCTCATCTTCAAAAACCGCTTCCTTCCCTCTAATCAATGTTATTTTCTACTGAGATTCCGGAGGTCGAGGAATTCGTCTTTTACACAAAAGCACAAAATAACAATTCCATTTTGTAATGGGAGCAGATATTCTCATCGCATGTGGTAACTGTGATATTTAAATCATTTACCGAATTATTAAAGTATCTTATTGCATTCTCTCCGCGATCGGATTCAAGACGGAAACCTTTCGGATCCGTCCTGCAAAAGTTTTCAGTGCGGCCAGCCGATTTTTGCATGGTAATAAAATCTAAGTATCTTGGATTTCGACTAAAATTATATCATAATTCATGAGTGGTAATTTTGGTTACGTTACTCAGAGGAAACTAATTCCTGTGTCATTACTAAAACACAGACATATTCACCCGAAAGAGAAATATCCGCTTTTTTAAGTGTTTAGCTAGTTTTTTCATTTTTTACATGTGCCTACTTTGTTGCTGTTTGCTGGTAGCTAAATAAACATTTTCTTACTCACTATGGAAGCTGTATGTATTGTACAAAAAGATTATTTAAATTTATAATTGTCGATGTTCACATTTCTATTACTAATTTTACATTGCGAAATCAATAAGATGCTATTATATCTTAATTTTAACTTATGTAGCTCTGTAGTATCTATTAACGTGATACTTCAGTGTGATTAGCCCTTCCTTGGAAGTCTCTGACAGCAAGTTCCAACATAGCGTTCTCATTGGTTCTCTCGATGCCAGCTTTTCCTTTCACCTCACTCTTCCTCGGTAAATAATTATTTTCTCTGTAGGGAAACCCGTTGATTTGGCTAGAATCCCCCTGTTATTCATTCGGTGGGAGGGTAAACTGCTGGGATCGGATGCGCTAGACCGTTCAAGCTTTAAAAATATACTGTTTGGTAAGAACTTGGACGAAACGCGACATCCTCAGTAGGTCGTAAGGACATTGTCCAAAATAGATGACGCTATAGTGTTGTTTAGGATGTATTCATTACACATTTAATATGGTAAACGGTTTTCCCGCATTGAGATGATTTAAGTGAGTGTACAGTGAGATATGCTACGTAGTAGTTCTTAAAAGAGTTATTCGTGATAATAATTTCCTGTTTAATCGAATACATGTAGTCTTGAACTTGTTCTTCTTGATATTGCAACAAATAAATAGGGCTAGATTTTTCATAATAGGACCACGACATCAATTATACTGTTGGTGATGCTCCGACGCCAATCTGTACTCAAATTACATAGAACATCGATAATGATCGATACTTTAAAAATTATGCGAAATGTTCAAACATTTTAATCTCTATGACTTACTTGAAACATCTTTCCCTGCTCTCAAGTCATCACCAGAGTTCGTGATTTGACTCACAAGTCCTAGCGTAACATCATGCTCGTTACCTCCGGGGCATGTCTTCTGTAGTTCGCCCAACTCGGCGGATGCCACGTACACGATTCCCTCCTCGACGTTGGAAAGAATAAGAATGGTTCAAGAAGTAAGAAATGCTGAAGAAGGATTTACTGCATGGAGGGGAAGGAAGGACCTTAAGGTTTAGTCATTGATGAGTGTTGTAATTGTGGCTTCTATATTTCGTTTATGGTCCTTCCCCTGAACTGCCTACGCCCCAGTGGAGATTCTCCAAAGTCCTTGCGGGTTGAGTTGGGCGAAGCGCATTAATGAAATGCTTCCTTTGCCTCAAGGCCACTGGTCTTTTTGAACTTATTGTTGAATCTCATTGTGAATGAAACTTTCCTTGAGGTGGAAGTGATAAAATTCGATCGTCGTAAACACTCGGCGTCAAGGTGCAGGGGCCAAAATAATTATTTCATGGAAGCAGTAAGACCTCCAAAATTCCAGAGAGCGTGTGGCCAAAACACAATTATGCGTCCTAATAATTATTTCATTCTATATAGCTTCATTCATTGTATGTTTCGTTTAGTTGTATGCTTACTGATTCCAGTTTACCTTCAACTTCCAATAATACAATTTGGACGATGTACTTGTATAAATTATCATGATTTAAATATCTAACGAGGTAGTGAGCATATTCACGTTTTCAATATATTAAGCTTTAACGAGTGAACTCCTTTTTTTTCTAATTCCGAACATAGGAATTTATCTTTAGATTTTCGCATTGTTTGACGAGGAAATAAATGCGGTTGATGTTGCGAAAAATTAATGCTTGCGATAATGATTGATTATTTGAAGTCCTAACTGTCCGACTTTCTTTTAGAGCGTCAACCATCGGCATTAGCAGTTTAAGATCAATGCCCCCTCGTGATTTTCACATAGTTGGCATTTAATCTAGCTATTAAGAAATAGCGTTGTCTTCTAGTTACCACTTGGTTAATTTGTCAGCAATAGATCCTCTCGTCTATAATTTATCCGACTTGAGCATTGCATTAGTCAGCTTAATCAAAAAGTGCTCCCAGTCAACCCTATCGCCATATTTTTTTAAGTGCTTGCATACATACATTCTATTGAATTTACTAAGCTCAGCGCGCGAGCGCGTGCCCAGTCCGCTTTATACATGCATTTATGCAATTTATTCTTGAGCCTAAGACGGATATCCTGTGCTCGTCTTAGATGTATACCTGTCTTTCTGAGAATACTAATGTCATCAGTTAAACAACATGTCAGTCGGTTTCAATCGTGCTGAAATGACTGCAATATAATGAATCGGTCGTTGCGAGAGTCTCCCCGTGCCGGTGAAATGCTGCGATAGCATATTATTTTTATCCAAAGTATTACCACCATCATCACTATAATTGTACTTTTCTAATGAGCTAAAATCTTTTATTTTCCAAATAATTTTAAAAGAAGGACATTTGTGAGATTTTTAAATGAATTGTTGGCGTTGAACAAATCACTGCCGCACAAAAGCACTTTAATAAGACCGAACCGAGGTGAAGTGTTTTTGAAAGAAAATTTATATTATTAAAATTTATATATAAAAATATATATATATATATATATATATATATATATATATATATATATATATATATATATATATATATATATATATATAAACCTCTTGGCATAAAGTCAATTAAAGCTATAAGTATCTCTTAAAAAGCACAAGGAAACAATATGACGTGTATCAATTTTCTGTCAAAACTGTTACTCTTATTTTTTTCTCATTTGCCACTCCGAAAGGTCAAAATTCGGTCATTCTTTCTTTTCCCAAAATTATTTCGTAACTCGTCGCCAAAATGGTAGATATGAATCCTTCAAAAGGTTGGACTGGCACAATCCTGTATTAATTATTCTCAAATATCCATAGGTTTAGTCCTGGATCAGTGGGCAAGTTTGTATTCGCATTCGCTCCTGATTATCCGATGCCCCAGCCTTGCGTACTCGTGACCAATGAAAAACAATTTTGTTAATAAACTTTTACCTAAGTCAGTTTGTGTCTAAAACTCTAATGCTATAAGAATCCACAACTTGAAATGTATCTTTCTTGCTCCGTTTCGATCCGCGTCGTTTCTTATGGCGGGCGTGTTTTCACCGCAGACAGGGATGTCAAAAGTTGGCATGCGAGGGAGATCGGACAGCGGAAACGACTGAACTACTCTACGACCGGCAGAAATCCAATTCAAATGACTCTCAATCATGTTCTATTGTCTAAGCATCGGCTGCATGTGAGAAATACCGGGGAAGGCAGTGATGCGTTTTAGTTTTAAATGGCCAGTTCACATCTGCATCTATAGAAAACTAACAAAGTTTACATCGAAATTTTTAAAGTGAACATGTTCAAGAAAATAGCCCATCATCGTGATGAATGGTCATCAAAAAGGGTTGACTTGGCTCTTTCCTCAATAATCCGATCTAGTAAATGCTACACATCATACAATTTTTTTAGTTTGATTGATTTTATTTTTCTCATTTGATTCCTTCTTATGTGGTGCCTTTCCTCCATTTCTTTGTATTATAGAGTGGGAATTACACAAGCTACTTTCCCTTAGATCTGGTGATTTGACTCCATTTTTCTATTTTTCCATAGACCTCGTTCTTCAATCTCTCTCTCTTCTTAGAATTTGTTGGTGAAATACACACACATTTGTTTAAATAATTCAACTGAGACTGATAATTCATGTCTATTGAATTTTTTACGAATGAAAATAATGGCAAAGTATAGAGACGGTTCTCTCCAGGAGAGGCATATGGACGGCCACGGTTGAAACGAGATATGAGCAAGGCCAGGGGAGGGCGTCAGTTCTCCGGGGGGAAGGCGCGACTCGAGAGAGATGAAGGGACGAAAGGCGCAGAATAATGCTGGCGCCTAAATCTGAGTTTGGTCGGTGGATGTTCGCGAGAGGGAATGGCAAGGAAAGATAGACAGGGGTCTGCGAGACGAGAAAAATGCGGAGGAAAAGAAGTGACAGCCGCCGGTCTCGCGAAGAACGAAGTCAGCGCTCATATTATGCGTCGAGAGAACAGAATCAAATCAGGTCTTCGATTGAATGCTCGGCACTTGGTTTCTCATTCTCTGATATCTATGTTATCTGCACAATGATTATTTATGTTCCCTACGGAAAGATTATTTTTTTTAATATTTTCAATCCGACGCAGAGGTACAGAAACGTAATTTTTCAATGTAGGATAACATTAGGGTTTTTTTCTAAGTAATTCTTCTTCCTCCCACCTTTCTGAATGCTACCCTATCCACCTGTTCTCAAAGAGGCAAATGTTGGGATTGCATCTGAGATTCTCATGCGACAGAACTGCGTTTCGTTTCAATGCAGCTAGGTTTTCAGAAATCAACGTACACAAATGACTTTATCTCATGATTAGTGGTATGAGCGTGCTTTTGACTGTATATTTGGACGCACGATGTTCAACAGCGCATTGAACCGCGCCTGGAACATTCCATCGCAAGAAAGGCATTGGAATGTTCCAAGCTCGAGGATCGAATGCGTCTCGCGCAGTCGATCCTCGCACTGCCACGGGGACGCCGCGCGGCGGATGGTTTAAAGAATGTGTGTTTTGAGGTCCAGGAGGGGGAGAAGAAGTTTGGATGGATGAACAAGTGCGAAACATTTGAACGGTGGTGGGGTTGGCCTTTTTGGCAGATTCAGAGGGGGTTTTCCCCTCCCCTCCTTCGCCCCCTACTCCTCTCCTTCAAAATGGGACGCCGTCGTTTGAAGTGGGCGGGTGTGGCAATATGCAGACGGCGTTTCGTCCTCCTCCCCGTCCTCTTACACCCCTCTCTCTGCAATCTTCTCATCTCCTCCCGCCTTTGTGTTTCTGGAAAATCTTCTAAAGGATGGTTAGTTTTTTTTTGAGGCGGCCCCTTTTAAGTTCTTCCTAGAAAGATGGGAAGGTGTCATTTTACACGAAAACCTCGTTAGCGGTCCCTCCCCTCTCCGATTGAAGGATTTTCAAAACTTTTGTCCTTTTTATTTCCTCGACTTGACTCCTCCTTAATTGGTCGAGATAAATAGATAAGCAGGAGAGCAAATGTGGGATTTGTGGTTGAACAAGCCCGGGTCATGAGTTAACAAAAATCTAAGGAAGTTAGCTTCGCTCTCGAAGGAATTTATGTGATGAAATGTTTCGTCAAGTTGAGAAATCATTTCAACGCACAAATATCAAGCATAATGTGATTATCAGTCGAAGATTTAGTTGGACAGAGAAGTTAGAGTTAATCTCATATTCATGTGAGGTAACAAATTTTGCAAATATGGTTAGCCAATTCCTTAAGCTTAGTTATCTATTTTTCCCAGAATCATGAAAATAACTGCTTGGGTGTTTTCAAGCTTTAACGCCCAATACTCTATCCATTAAAGATATCAAGATGATTCGTTTTTTCGTTTGGGGTGTTTTTGTCCGATGTTTCCTTCCGATGTTGCGTTGTGCTTTGTTATGTTAGAGAGGATATTTATTTGGTAGTGGTGACCATCCAAACCTGCCTCAACCGGTAGATTACTTATGAACCATTAACGCAGTAATCAACCCTTAGGCCGGTTTGTTAGGTGATGATAGGATTTCGAGAATCAAGTTTGTCTGGCCAAATTTTGTCTTAAATACCATTAAATAAGATCAATGTTTACGTCGGTCCTTTTCCGTGCATGACATTTCTAATGCTCAATTACAAATGTTTTTTCTCATTTCAAACACATTTTAATTTATTGCGCAATGTCTTTTACCTTTAAATTGAATATTCATAACTTCTATGCTCATCGTGGAATCAGGGGGCTTTTCAATGAAAAGTATGCCAAGAAAGAGGAACTAAGTGGGATAGCCAAGAGATGAGACAGTTGTGCGATTTCATCTTTCAGTCTTAGTTAATGGAGTGAAAATCAAAAATGTGTGAAATGTCATCAAACGACAATTTTGAGAGCTGAGAGATTACAAACCTTCAACTATTAAATAGCTGACAATTTTGTATCGAGGTACATGATTCGTTTGAAGCGAGGATTTTGAGGGTGGTAACGGGAATATACGAGGGTCATCCGGAAAGTAGTACCCGTTCGTGAAATAAAGACACAAAAGTAAATATTAACAAACATAAAAAATTTTATTTGAAAGAGGATACTTTAAACTACTTCTCAACATAATCTCCAAGCAAATTAAGGAATTTGTCATAACGTGTGACAAGTTTCTGTATTCCTGCTGCATAGTCCTTCGCCGCCAGCTCATTGAGATACAGGGTCACTCCTTCTTTAATTTCTTCATCGCTGTCAAATCTTTTTCCTGCCAAAAAGTCAAATTTTTGCATAATGCAGATGGTGTTTAACAATTTCATGAACAATTGTTCGAGAAACATTGGGAAAATGCTCACAGATGTCATCAATTGTGACGCGCCGATCGTTCCTCGCGAATTCGTCAACTGAGTTCACCAGTTGGTCTGTAATGACAGACGGTCTCCCCGAACGCTCATCGTCATGTGTGTTCCCCCCCCCCCCATGTTGAAGTTGCGACACCACCGCCGAACAGACGACTCTTCCATTACATTGTCTCCATACACCTCCTTTAATTGGCGATGAATATCATATGGGCGAACGTTTCTTGCATTGAGGAATTTAATCACTGCCCTCACTTCACAACTGGCGGCGTTCTCAATTTTTTTAAACATTGTAAACAATCACAGAAACAACACAGGCAATGCTAGCGTCACGCAACTTGGCTCAGAGAAGGCAGACAAGCCACTGAAGCTATCTGACCTCGTCCAGCGTCGTCAGCACTTCATGCGGCACGAACGGGTACTACTTTCCGGATGACCCTCGTAACTGCCGAATCATAAGTTGTGAGGGCGTGTTTTAGACCTGGAACTTACAAAGAATAGACTCTCTAGTTGTTTTTCCGAGTGGAACGGAGATGGAAGTTTCAGCAAAACGAGGGTTAATTGTTACATTAGAATGAGTGCGTATTAAACATTTTCACATCTGCAGTTTCCGTTTCATTAAATTTCCAGTAAGTAGGGCTCTTAGGGTTAGTGTCTGCGAAAAGGTCGCGGATAACGAATTCAC
This sequence comes from Hetaerina titia, assembly GCA_037158775.1. Taxonomy (NCBI): domain Eukaryota; kingdom Metazoa; phylum Arthropoda; class Insecta; order Odonata; family Calopterygidae; genus Hetaerina; species Hetaerina titia. The sequence continues at coordinate 122,378,699 of CM073770.1, read as the reverse complement.
GCTTTGTGATGTGTCCGATGCCAGGGTTGGGATCTTGGAAAGAACTCCTGGTAAGCCCATTGTATGGGGATGACGATATGGGACGTGGAGAATTGTGCATGTATTTGCACCTGACGCTTTCCGGAGATGAACGCGGTGCAGACGTTCATTGCATATGTTCACGTGTATGTAAATGCAATTGCACTCACGTACACACTGTGATTTCCTGTTTGGTCATTAATGCTCACGCAAGAGGCCGTGATCATTTTAAGCGCATGTATTCATGGTTAATGATATTTTCACAAAACTTTTGCCAAAGATGTTTCGACAGACACAATCGAGCGTCGCATATGCGGCCAGTATTCTCTCTGCTTTAAACATTCCCTTGGACGGCTTTAGCGGAAGTGTTTCGTTCCAGTCCAGCGCTAGTGAGGGAGTGCGTTCGCGTGGTGGAAGTAGGAAGTGTGTTAAGTGTTCCTATGCATACGCATGTGGCTGGGTTGGGTAGGGTAGGGCGGTGGCGTCTAGCGGGAGAAGGCGGCGATGTCCCGGGAGGGGCCGATGGAGGTGGGAGGGGGAAGGGAGACAGCCGGAGAGAGATATGGGCGGGAGGGTGTGGAGGTAGGGAGTGAGGGAGGGGATAGATAAGAGGCCTTCTTGCGCACAGACAGCTTATGGCAGTGGGGACAGAGAGAGTGGGGCGATGGTTCGGGGGAAGGGGAAGGAAGGGAGACGGAAGGGAGAGGTTCGAGCTTCCCTAGAACTGAGAACAGCATTGCCCACCCTCCTTTATTCCCTCCCCCCCACCTCTTCCATCTTGTGGACTTCTGGGCATTTCTCGCTCGTCATCACGCTGGGCGTGGTGAGGCCCCTTGGCTGCGATTAGTATAATGACGTGGATGTGACACATATGTGAGCCACGAAGCGCATTTCATCTTTTTAATGTTTTCTCGACTCTCTCGCGGTATGTACTTTCTCCTTCCGCGGCTGTTTGCCAGAAGCAGTCCATTCCGGCTATTGTCACACAACCCTTGGTCGATTGCCTTATATTTATGGAAGCGCGGATGCGTGAGGACATAGAGAGTAGCTCGGTCCTGCTGATTTGAGTTGCTATGCAAATAGTGATAAAAGTGCAGTCGTGATTTCAGGAATGTAGGTTGTTCATGCCATTTTCAAACTGTGTAATGTATTCTGTAAAACATGTATTGAGATACTGGCATATTGCTTCCTTCCATTAGTTGTGCCCCAAGTTCTAAAAATTGGTGAACTGCATTCTTGAATGGAAACATCTTCTAACTACCCATTGTAATGAGAGCTTTACCTCTTCAATAGGCTCACCTTTTTTGTCGAAGTAGGTGTATCTTTATTTATCCATTGTAGTCTTGATATCGACTGATTATACCGGCCTGTGACTTATTTCGTGCACTAAATCCTTTAACAAGGTCCGAAGTCGAAACTATTCATTTCAGCGAAGTAAGGAGTAAATATTATATGTTGAAAGCCAAAATGAGCAGAAATAAGGTAAAATATTTTCTTTTGAAAAGGTAAAAGTTGTCATTTCAAACCAATGTAAAAGATGGTAATATTACGATGTTTAAGGTATTTTTCTCATTTTTTTCAGGTGAGTTTAGACTTCTTTCATTTCCAAGGGTGAAAGGCAGTTGTGGTGAGGCGTGAGTACTAAAGGTTTTTTAAAATCTTGTTGGTCATCATGCTTACTCGAAATACTCCGGCTTTATCGATAGTATTTATGTATGTATAAACCATATACACACTAATCAACCCGAAGATCAGTTTAGTAGGTGATGGTAGAGCTCACCCATGTACCAAGCCCGACAGCGTGTGAATAATCACACATCAGGGTAGGCCAGTTCCTTTCCCTGTGCCGGTTATGGTTTCCCGGTAAGATCTGGTACCCGAAAAATCAACTAGAGAACTATGTGGAGCTGCAGGTGCCCAGAGTGCCTAGCCCGGGAATCGAACCCGGGACCCTCTGGTCAGTAGTCCAACGCTCTACTCACTGGACCACCGCGACCCACTATTTATGTTTATGGATAGTTGGAGGGAGTTGATGACGGGGACGTTGAGTATGGATGTTAAGACAAGACTCGTAAAAACTTTGATATGGAGCGTAGCGTACGGCGCGGAAACGTGGTCACTGAAGCAGGAGGACAGACGTAGATTGGAGGCTTTTCAAATTTTGGTGTGGAGAAGAATGGAGAAGGTGAAATGGACCGAAAGGAAAACAAATGAGGAAGTACTGGAGAGGGTGGGTGAGGAGAGGGGTTTGTTGAGAGAAATCCTATGGAGGCAGGAAAAATGGATGAAAGGCGTATTGAGCGGTAGTGGAATGTTGAAGAAGGTAATAGAGGGGAGAATGTTGGGCAAGCGAGGTAAGGGTAGAAACAGGATAGGGATGTTGGACGGGATGAAGGGAGGAAAGAAATACACCGAGATGAAGAGGGACCTGATGTAGATTAATTTGCTGGATTGGGTTTTGTATGGAGTTACAAAATGTTTATTTGATAGTTATGTCCATCCAAAAACCTACCTTAACACGTAGATTACCTAATAATAATAATTTTCATATATGTTCTCTTTTTTAAACGAGCGAATACTTTTAAATGTTCATTTCACAGTGCATAATGTAATTATTAGCAAAATGAGTTAATTATTAATCACGAGGCATCGTTTGCAATCTGTATTTTAACTACTTCATGAAAATCCATGCCATTGCGATCTATGCATAATTTACGAATGGATGTTTCAGTGATTTAAAAACGATGTTAATCATCTCATTTCTCTTATTGAATGATTCAAATATGGAAGAAATCGTTCTTAAATTGCTCACTAGGCGGCAGAATCGGAAGGACTTTTTTTCGAAATGCTAACCGTATTTCCAACTGAGGAGCGTATGTTTTGACTGTTCGTTTTTTTAACCAGAAGAGAACGATTATCTAGAGAGAAGCCCAAACTCTTTGCTCCATTTAAATAGGCCTCTTACATTTCTTCGCTTCGTTTTCGGCGGAGGCCGTTAAATTACCTGTATTCCCTTCACAAGACTATCCATAAATAACGCCATTAATTCCTCCCGCTCGAATCGAATTTACATAGCTACCGTTCGCCGTTCAAGTTCGCCATACTCCATCGACCGCCCTCGCTTTTTCCGCTGCTACGGGCGGTTTTTACCCGAAGGATCTCGAATCTTTCCATCTCCCACCCCATCCTCATCCATACTACCTCTCCGTAATATCACTCCAAAATTTGGCCATTCTTTCTTAAGAATTATGCTTAAAAACCCTCCCTTTCCTCTACCTGCCATCCATCCAGTCTCGGCCAGTCCTCATCAGCAATCTGTGCAACTTAATTTTTTTCTTCCATCCCCTACTGGCCCCTGGCCTGGAGGCTCGGAAGGGGAGTCATATCCGCCCATCTCCACCGTCTATTTCCTCTTCTCTCCCCTTTTCTTTCTCTTTTATTTCCCGTCTTCTCTTCCCTCTTCGTACTTTCTTCCCCTCTCTCACTCTCATTCCTGCTCTTATCTGCGGCACCAATCGCTCCGTGAGGAAACTTGGATCTCACCCACCCGTCCTACTGCTTTCTTCCTCCTTATCCTTTCCCTCTACCGTAACCCTTCTTTCCATATTAACACGGGGGTAATTTCCGTCGGACCCAATCTATCGTCGCAGACTCTGTCTGAGATTTTCTTATGGCGGCCGAGTTATTTCTCAGGCAATCTCGTCTACTCAAAAGAACGTTGTGTATTATAATCCTTCTCAGGGTATGGGTCGGTTTGAAACTTGATGAATGCTAAATCTGGCACGATGATACTTCCTTTCTTAAACCCAAATCAGATCCGCATGGGTCGGAAACTCCTTTCGCATTCTGGGGAGTCACACTAGCGAAATTCTATTAAATTGGGAGCTATGAATAGTGTGCTTTCTTTGTACTCTAATTAGTTGTTGGATAAATATGAAAAAAATATAAAAGTGGATTATATCCATCATAAGTACTTTCTCATTGTATTCCTTGTTACTGAGAAACGTTTGCTCGTAGAAATATAGATGCGCGAAACATTCAAACCAGTATCGAGTACAGGTTATTGATAGATATCGTACTAAAAGTAATCATTGAAAAAGTGACACTCTAGTTACACATTGTAGAAGTATCGTCGATTAAGTTTCCTTTAATCTCTTGTTTTCTGAACTAGGTTTTAAACGGATAAAGTGTGTTTTTTGCTGTTAGTGGAATTTACTGGACATCATCTATTGATCTTTATTATACCTATTTTTTGAGTTTAATGATGAACTTGTAATAGTAATATAACCACTTGTATTAGTAATAGACCACATTTTTCCTTCTTCGATATATTTTAGAAGGAATCCGCCATTCAGTTTGATGATGCCACTTCAACTGTTTGTTCTCCAAATATCATTCTAGAATATATACTTTTGTACATAATGTACAGTTAACTATTCAGGGAAATATTTTAAAAAGCGAAAGAATGTAAAAACTAAAAGGAAATTTTCAAGCGAGATTTCGATCAAGGATGCATTTGTGCACAGTCCATGTTACTCTAAGGTCACTCTGTGATTTAGTGTATGGAATCTTGCGACATACAATTAATCTAATTGATTATATAAGATTTCCGAGTGAATTGTTTTGACTAATTCTTTTCAATGTTTGCCTTGTAGACAATAAAGAGGCATCTAATGGTAATGATTACTCCAAAAGAAATAGCTACCTCTCTCATTGTTCATCGTTGTCTTGATAATTTTTCCTCATCGTTGGGAGAGTTTTAAATTAATAATGAAGTACTTGTGTATTCTACGTGATCGTAGGCTACATGTCGCGAAATCTTACTTATCTTAATACGAAGTGACAACGTAAACGATGAGCAATGTACACTCTTTGCTTTGCCATTAGATTGAAGCCGTTAATTGCTGAACTAAAACATCGAGGCTATCATTAGAGTCACCTCATCCGAAAGTATCCTAAAAACCGTGCTGAAACCCTTGTTTTTCTACTTCGCCCTGAAACATTGGATGCAGGATTTTCTGTGATGAAAATTTATCTCTTGCTCGATATCTAGAGAGCAGTAATTAGAAATGATAAACAGATGGTTCGTTAAGGTCGGATCTGTATCACGACTCTTACCTGTCACTTCGATTACATTGGTCGAAACATGCATCCGCGGAGAGTCCTCGGAAGTTTTTGATTAGTATCTTCATTCTGGCGGGAGCAGGTGGTGCACGAGAGCGTTCCTTGGAGACGCATTTTCAAGGGAGGCAATAATTTATCGGCGTGAGGTCTCCGACACATTTAAATGCCGAACATATTAATCATGACATTGATGCTTGGGAACTTAAACTCAGCGCTCCACTTGCGTACTCTTCCTGCGAACCGGTTTAAGACAAACGCTCCATGTGTGATCGGCGGCTTTTATCTGGCAGTTCAAAATTGTTTCATGGTACGAAATGGAAACGATTGTCTCAGTAAATTCTTGCTGAAAGCTAAAAATAGCTCAGTGCCCCAATAGGGAATACATTTTTATATGATGAGTCGACAGGCAATCAAGCCATTGTCACCACTCAGATGTATTACAAAAAAGTTTAGGGCGTCATAAATGTCACGTCTGGCTCACGATTGAAGATTCTTCTGTTACTTTACTAGAAACCCCTACATTTAAAAATTTTTATTGAAAGATAAGTTCTTTTCGTCCATTTTTTTAATTGGGAGATTTAATATTATTTCTAGATCATAGGCAAGTTTCACCATGAAAATTCTAGATTGATGAAGTCACTTTATCATTTTTAAGCTTATCAAGGAATCGAACTTAAAAAATTCTTTTGTGTCTAAAAGTATTATTTTGTAATGATTAAGGGACTCAGAGACATTAAATATGTTTTCTAGGTCCAATCAAATCATTCAATGCGTGATGTATGAATCCGAATGCTGATTAGATAAAAAAGACTGATGATGTTGGAATCATGATTGCTTATTTTTGTGGTGAAGTGTCTCTCGTTTTCAACCAGCGCAAGGAAATAAAAATTCAAAGTGAAGGCATGACTTTTAATAATCAAACCACTTTACTTTTCCACATAAACTTTTTAATTTTTACAACCCATTTTAATTTTTTTTGTGACCTGATGATGTTATGCTATAACGAATCCTGGGTTGTAAAAATTAAAAAGTTTATGTGGAAAAGTAAAGTGGTTTGATTATTAAAAGTCAGTATGAAGATTTTCCACCAAGTTACGCCCGAAACTGTTTCATTTATCAAGTTTGAAGGCATGATGTTCGGCTAGTTTCAAAGCAACCGTAACCAACCTCCACCCTATCATGGATCTCCTATTGCATTCTAGGGTTGGGCGAAGCTCAATACTGTGTTTGGGCGTAATGAAGTGCAATGAATGACCGTCAGAGAATTTTCCAAGGAGGCGCGTGAATTACCTGGAACCCCGAGGTAATGGAACAGTTATTTTCTGCCCGGATTATTTCGATCGCGTCCCGGAGTATTTCGATAGAATCCAGTTGCTGTAATTGCGACACTGATCGGTTTCCTCTCCCTTTATTGAAGGTGCAGATATTTTAGAAAAAGGTGTATCAAGTCCCTCTTATTCTCGGCCCCTGTGGGCAATTTCCCCAATTTCGGCGTCATTATCGGATTTCAATTTCCAATAACGTATCTAGGAATTGGAAGTATTTTTTCGCAGATTAAAACCCATGATTCCCATTTGAGAACCGACAGTCCCTTTTGTTCAATATTTTTGTATTTTATATAATGATTGCTCAAACTGTGGAGCGTTGGATGATTTCAGTTCCATCAAATGGGGTGTCCACTATGACGTAGTTTAAGCCATTTATTGCACATTTTTGATTGCTTGATTTGTGAAAGCTAATAAATTCTCCTTCGCGCTTTATGGCATTTCACGCATGTTTCCTGGCATTAGATAACAAAAATAGAGAGAAAACTAACCTATTGACAACTGAATTTGATTGAATTTCTCTTAAAAATATAAACATGTATGGTTGCCGAAGAATATTTTTCTCGGTTGTAATTGTCGCATGAATAATTATTACGAAGTTATTTTGCTTTTTCTCGGTCAGTGTGTATTTTCCTCGTTCCATTAATGGATAAACTTATACCGTGATTTCGATATAAAGACCTCGTCATCTGCCGCGAATTGAACAACAAAATCATAATTTCTGTCCAGCAACCGCAATAATCAACTCCAAGGTTTGAAAGGCGAGGTTAAAGGTCACATCCCACTAAGCCCACCAGCGAGTGACAATAACTATTCAGGTTTGGGGGATGGAGGGTGGGGGCAGTTACTTTCCCACCTCTGTTTCCCAGGAAAATCTGGTACCCGCGGATTGCTTAAAGCTGAGAATGTCAACAAGTACCAGGATTTTAACTCGGACCCTCTGGCCACTAGCCAAACGATCTAACCATTGTGCTAACACACTCCATAATTACCATAGTTAGGTGTCACAACACCCTTGTCAAAAACTCAAATAGCTACTTGAATTGAACCGTGTAGGTTTTCATTGATATGAGTCGCAGTAGAATGACATCATTTTTATCCGTGTGAAAAGCACCTCTGCTTTGTTTCACATTTTAGCCTGAAAATCGCGTGCTAATCATTCGATTAATTTTGTATTTCCCGCTATTAGTAATAACCTTGTGAATTTATGTCTCTATGATGTATGACTGGGGCACCTAGAAACCCATAATCAGCATCTTTTGGTGGGTATAGCCTACCCATTTAGAGAATAGTTAATAGGATTAGTCAACATACCGTTGACTCACAGGTAATTATGTCACTTGTGCTGTTCATTTCATATATATTTGCCGTACACACCCTAATTCAGTTACTGTTTCATGTGTAATCTTTGTGGAACTGAATATTTTGTGACTTGAGAGGCATTTGGCCCATATTTTGGAGTTGGAAACTTGGGTTAAATTTCATCTCCGCGTTCCACCCTTCGTCCAATGTGTATTGCCCTTATTAATCGCATAACTTCCACCATCACGACTATTAAATAACATTTAAATATTTCTGGAATAAAGCCTCGATAAAGGCGAGGCATTACAAAATATTCTCGACGGATTGGATTTCTAAACGGGCATATTGAAACCTTTGGAGCCGCTCAAAGGCCGTTTCAAAATAAAAATAGATCGTTCCAAGGTTCTCTCGCGCACGTCGAAAACTTAAGTGCCTTGTATATCATGTTCGGTTACTCCCTTAAAAGGAGTATGTAGGAAGTTGAGTAAAGGAGGGCAAAGGAAAATGATAATAGAGACGGGGAGGGGGTGTGGGTGGGTGGAGGGTCCAAGAGAGAACAGGAACGCCAAGATTTAAGCGTCGCTGGGTTGCAGCGAGAGAATTGCGGATAATGAAGAAAGGCAATGGACATCGTTGGTGAGAGATAAGTGGGAAGTGTGAGAGCTGTAAATGGAAAATGTTTCGACGCAAGCTGTTATGAATGAAAGAAATATTTTGTATAAGCTGCGGTTTTCGTACTATCGAAACCGTGTTGCTATTTTCGAGTTGAGTTGCCACTAAAACGTACGTGATCACGCACAAGAAAGCCAGGTACGTACGACCCATTGAATACGCGCAAATGTTTACCAGCTTATGATTTCTCACCCATTGGCCTAATGCATATTACGTATCTAGTTAATCCTGAAACCTTCCTAACCTCTTTGGAAACTTCTTAAAAACTCTTTCAGCTTTCTCCTTTCATGAGACTTTTAGTTAATCAAAGTGTCTAGTAATGCATACAGCTTTTTATGACTGTCATTATAAATGGATATTCAGGTTGGTACTTTGTTCTGGCGTTAGGTGTTATAAATTTATCTAGTATTAAAAATGGGACGATAATTTACATCAAAGCGCGGAGCCTCGCGGAGTATAACTGTCACAGTATAATGTGCAAACAACGATCGTGAGACGGCCCCAACCTGTGGGAAATAATGTTGGTATTATGAGCGCAGAATTATGTTGTAATATTTTATCATACTATATGAGTGTGTGGAAAGAAAACTGGAAGATATTGAGATTGGAGTAAAGGGAATGATAGCGTGTGCCCTTTATTATTGTGCATGCGATTCACTGGATCAACTCTCTGATTTATTTTTTTTCCAAAATGCTCCGTTTTCAGGCCTCTTCCACTCAAACCCATATTGCAGTTCGAAGGTCGGCAATTTGAAGCTGACACCAAGCCAAGAGGCCTGAACACAACACCACTATTACAACCTCAAATTTCCCCGAAATACGAGGTCACGGAGCCTCAACTGTTTCGTGTGTGGAAATTGAGGTCCGCAAAATTTTCTTTTCTTGACATTGACATGATTTACGGCCCGTACTTTCATTATTTAACTCTCTCATTTGTTTTAATTTTAAAAATTTGATTGGGCAGGCTTACATAGCGCATCAAGTATATTAATTGACCTTTCAAGAGTGTTGCTGGACGTGTTTAGGCAAAAGCTATGTTTTATTTAATGCGAGTACACATCTCGTTCGAGTATAATCCCGCACATCACCTTCAGTGACTGAATGCAACTTGTTCAATTGCAACACACGTATAGCCAACGATTATAATTCATGTAATTCACTGAGACAGCGTGGCTGAGTGGTCTAAGCGCTGGTTTAAGGCACCAGTCTGCAAGGGCGTGGTTCGAATCTTGTACCGGCCCTGGTAACGTTATCATCAGCCAACCCAAATTTCGTGTGTTCGATTCTCGTCTAGGCTGGTTTTTCTCCACCTAGGGAATGGGTACTTGTAATTGCCTTCAATGTATGTACGTGTAGGGGGATGGGTGGCAGAAGGGACTATAAAATCTCAACCTCGCCCCAATTAAGTCGGGAAATAAATGAGTTGGGAAAAGTAATATAAATGTAATTAATTATTAATATGCTCTATTTCCCTGCCATTTATCCACAGAGGTTATTTATGTGCTAGCTTTTTGTGATAATGTTTTTGGCATGATCATACATTTTTTTTAAGAAAAATTCGAATTAATATAAAATATTTGCTTGAATGGTTTCTTTGAATGGACTCCTTTTATTTTTCATCTTTGATCACAGGTTGAAATTTTCTTAAA
>CM073770.1:122169617-122368509 GCA_037158775.1 Hetaerina titia | reverse complement strand
GTACGACGGATACGTTCCACGCATCTTTTGTTTCCTCTTTTCATTACTCTTCTTGTTCATAACCCAAGGTAGACAAATAACTAGCCCTTAAAAATATGGTAGTTAATAGAAGGGGCGAAGATAAGTATCTTTCGAGAGCGCATCTTCCTCTTACAGCCAAGTGCAGTGGCTGGGTCATTAACATGCTCCCCTTTGTCAATTCGTCAATTTCTCCTGTTTCGCCTCAGAACAAGCATTTAGACTAATCTTATTACCGACAAAGTTGGCTTAGTTGAGGTGAAAACGTCCTTTGGGAATCGCAACAAAGCTATGCTTGTATGTTTTAATCAAAATTATTAACGTGAATACTACCTGGAATACTGGACAACTTTTGTCCAATAGCTTCTTCCTTTCAATGACTTCCTTAAACGTGAGGTTATATGGAGTTTCTGAAACAGTTCACTGTTGTCCGTTAAAGATAAAAGTTCTGTAGATGCGAAAGAAATTATAAGCTTAATGAGGAAATGTTGTAGTATTTATATTTTCAGTCAGTCATGCGATGTAAAAATATGTAAGAAGTTGTTAATAATCTATGTTTCTATTTCTAATATATATTCACGGAACATTTAAGATTGTTTACATCCGTTCATATATGCGATAGCTCCCCCGCTGTGCACCATGAACTAAAATTTAATTAGAAAATATTCGTTTCGTCGAATGACCAAGGATAAGGTCCAGCTTGGGAATTATTATGCCAATGCCTTGAAATAATCGAGTCTCTCATATTCAGGATCTAGGAGCTATATAAAGCTGAAACTCAGTAAGGGCCACAATAAGTGCTTCAAGCAGTAAGGATAAAGTGGTAATTTCTTTAAAAATGGAACCTCCTATTTTCTCTGTGAAATGGTTTGTGTCTTCAGTGCTTAAATTTGAATCGGAATCACTTTTGAGAAAACTATCATTCTTGAATCAATAACATTGGTGCAATACCAACAACTTTATAAACTTCAGGTTCTCTTCCTGAAATAATGACTATGTAACACCCTTTTGAAAGCCCTTAACTTAAACCTCAATGCACTTATATGAGGAGTTTTTTTAACTTAGAAGTTATTCATCAAACTGGAGAGGGCAGGACCGGTCACTAAAAGAAGGTTGTGGCTTGTTATACTGCATGTGGGTAATTATACCATAGTGAATTTCATGTTACATGTCTGCTGTTCTAACACTGGTCACAGAATTTAAGGGTGAATCTCATTAAATACATTTTAAATAATTCATTTTGTTTTTTAATTGATTTGTTAAAGATTTGAAAAATATTCTCAATTGGATTAAGCTCTTAAAGAGTTCAATCCCATTTAGAATCTAAGAAGAAATGGGGGAATTATTATTTACTCATTAACAAAATTTTACTGCGTCTTGAAAATACCTATATTCCAATTTCTGGTAATGGCTAATTCAGTATAACCGTAATGTGGTGTGATTAGTAAGAGTGAGTGCATTCACTTAAATTTTGGCTACGAAATTATTGACAACAATTTGAAGGAAGAATCCATGCTTATTAAAGTTTTACTTTTGGCTTCATGAATGATAGTGGTTGACCCATACCTAATTTAATGGCGATAATCATTAACTCTTTAACAGAGCAATCAACAGGGGATGAATGGTTTTGGAAAATATAAGCATTAGGAATGAATTAACTTTAAAACTTTGTTAAATGAATTAAATATTAACTTGGCTTCGCCTTCTTTTCCTCCTACCTCAGGTGGTAAAGATAATAAAACATTTCCTGAACAGCAAAAGGTCTTATGGAAAGGCCGTGGTCTGACCAGTCCCATCATCCCATGAGATGTTTTGGTTAGATTTGGTGATGGCTTTCTCCCAGGCCTAAGTACCGGGGATCGGAATGGTGCGAATGCTTACGTTAGAAGGCCCGGTTCAAGTCCTGGAGGCAACAAATATTTTTCATAATATCATATTTCATAATAATATTCAAATATAATAATAAAGAAATAATTTAATAATAATATTCCAACTATTTCCGATCTGTAACCAATCACCTTAGTCTCAAAATCTATTGTTTTGCTTTAAATGCTACCATTATTTAAATTTTATTTACTGAATGATTTTTGAAAATCAGTATTTTAATTTACCACGTATTTTCTACGTCTGTATGTTATATTAAGTCAAATGCCTCTCTCCTCTTCATCTCGAATAACTGCCCTCTCCTTTTTCTCCTTCCCATACATGAATTGTGTGAAATGTACTTAGTATACAAACTTTTGAACGCGTTAATGAAAAAAATCTTGCTTCCAGTTAACTGAGTGGCGTAATGATCCGACTATTGTGGTCTCTTTCGACTAACGACACTAAAACAAGTACTAGTTCTGCGGTCTTCGTTTTTTCCGTCAATTCGTAAAGCGGCCTCGTGTACTCTTACAATGGTTGGAAGTGGACGCCTTTCAGTTACGTCGGGAGCTGCGCTCTCTCTGGTCAGCACACAAACACTTTCTACTAGTAAACTGTTAAACGTATCTCTTTGCGTCTGGGCTTCACCTAGGTATGCGGCAAGAAATTATCAGTATTAAAACCCATCATAAACACTTGCCTTCCCGTTTTAACTAGAGGATGTTATTTTCACTTGTTCATAGTGCAATGGTGATGAGCACGCTCAGCGGTGTCACGAAATTAATTCATGGGGGAATGGTTCACAATGACGATACTTGGGTGCTGTGATTCGACCACTAAATTTACTGTCCAACTTTGCATGGCAGGATTGAATTATGGACTTTTAACGCGTTTTTTATTCTTATTTCTGTTATTTTTGCTAATTGTAATAAGAATTAAAAGGTCTCTGAAAAGAGATTCACAGTATCGATGCCTTAAGAAGTTCTGCAGTACACAGAAAACGTTAGCATCATATCGTTAACCTCTTAAATTTCTTATTATTTCCACCATTCCGTTCAAAATGGCAATTCTTTCCCTCTTCTCAACGTCTTATTTCGACCTTCTTCGATCTTCTCCTTTCTTCCCTTCTTCTTTTTAAAAATTCTTATTTTGTCTTTCTAAATGTCTAACTTTATTTTCCCCATCTATTTCATTTCAAATATCCTCCAATCTGAGGCCATCCTCCCTCATACTCTAGGTTTCCTAAACGTATGCTAATACAACCCTCATGAAATGGCATGCTATTTTTTTCTCGTGAGTAATCATGAATATTTTGGCATAAATTCTCTTCACCCGTTTAATTCTTAACTAGTTATCATTAATTCCTTATTTTTAAGAATTTAGTGGTCTCTTATCATGTTACCTTTCTCTTGACTTGAGAATAGGTCTCATGCAACGACATTGTCATTAGATTACGACAGAAAAATATGAGAAAGTAGAATTTATCTAGATATAAGCGCCCTGATCATCACCTTAGTATGTTTAAGATTGCCGTTCGTTTTCATCACCGTCTACGGCATTCATTTATAGCTGACCTCGTCAAAAAAACACTTGAGAACTAAATTATTTACTTTTTTAACGTAAATGAATTGGGAAATATATAGAGGGCATAATTAATTCATTTATTTCATGGTTTAGGTTTGTTTCCTTGTGTGATAAATAAAAATAAAGTTTTTGCTTCGCAATTATTGGAATTAATCAGGACACTTGTTACGAAAGTTGCTTCTGAATGATCTTAAACTCATATTTCGGGCGCTTTTAAAGCAAAATGTTTCTCTTCACTTCTTCGTCCGTTTTACACCGACCACCAGATAAGTCTTTTGTTTATCTGTTTACGTACAAAGGTCGACTAGTTTACACAGTTGTGCCTGTTACTATCGTGGTGACTTGAGTGTCATTCATAGCTTTAGATAATATGACTGTGTTTTCGTGTCCTTATTATTCTATCCTTAACTCGTGGTGGTCACTTAAGTCGGGAGACTTGGGAAAGAGAAAAAAGAGGAGGAAAAAGTACTTCCCTTATATATTTTGGAACAAATAGTTGATTTTTTGATGGAATTCGAGAATTTGCATTGATAATCGGAATTATAATATGATAATCGTGATTTTCTGTGGAGAAAGACGTTCGTTTTAGTTGTGAGATCAGCCCATGTTTGTCGTTGGGCATCTCTCCTCCAGTCCCTGGCAAAAACTGAGCCAATAGTTTAGAAAAATGACTTCGATGACATCACCGAAATGCGGTTCATCCGGAAAATTGGGAAAAAGTCAGAAATGGGAATCCATAATGCGTGTGTAGACTTCCTATTTAACATGATGAAAATCTAATCAGGTATCGAAAAACTACCTCCTTCAATAATGATATTTTAGTTTATTTTTAGGTATTCAGCTGTAATTTAAGATAACTGCGTCATTTTGCTTCCATAATATTTAAAAATAAAATATTGAACCAGGCATAAAACTGAGGTAATTACTCTAGGAAGTAGTTAAAAGTAGAAATTACCATTTACATTATCAAATTCATGGTTCCCTTCTTCTAACAAACTTCGATTTCGTTTATCCTCTTACATCCTCGAGTATGCATCTCATTAACCATCGCCACACCCTCGTTAAGGCCCTTTATTATCTTCACGCCATATCACTCATATTCCCAACTGCGTTGCTCACTTCCGTATTCAGAAGTTTCTCTTGGCCCCTGACAAGCACGCTATCCCATCCTCCTGCTCGAATTATATCGACCATCCCTTCGTGGGTCGGCTATTAGCTGCAGCCACCTTCCGTGAGTTTTGTGTGTCATCGGAATTTCACTCGACTTGCTCGCCGCCTTATCTCATACCCTCCCTCTCGCTTCGTATAGTTCCTCTCGCGGTCTTCCCTCGAGTCCCGCGGCAGTGACCCAACGCACGATACCGTGAGGAGGAGATGGCGTGGCCGGTTTCAAAGGATTACTTAAGGCAGCTAATGCTACACGAATTCTTCACTCCCAGTACAAGAGATCTCTCACGATTTTTCTTTCACCTTAACCTTGTGAAAAATGTTTGGAATTCATTGTGTTCCTCAGGAATTTCGCTTTAGTTAACCTCTTTGCTGCTTCACTAGAAATCATAGAGAAGTCGAGGCCGGGAGTTGCTCTCTTGTACTTTTTGTATCGCTTTCCAGCAGTGAGAAGGTCAATGAGCATGATTTAGAGAGAATTGCATCAAACCCGAATGTAGTCAAGTCCCATGGATGCATAAATTAGCACATTGCTACACTACAGTGGTTTACACATTTCTAAAACATCCGAAGTTTAGCGGTTGGATAAAATTGTTGTACATTTAATTTGGTTTCTCCTTGTGCTATTCAAAGAACTGCAGGAGGTGCCACGACGGTAACTTATAACAGAGTCATCCGCTAGTATTCATAAAAATGGAGAAATTTTCAAAGTTTAAAAATCATTCGCCTTGGCCTCCTTTGCTTCTGAAGCCCTATGTGATACTGATACTGAAAGTTCAGAGAAAAGAGCATTAAATGCCCGTAAAAAGTGATCGATAGTGTTTATAATTCCACATATCACTTGAAACTTCAACCAAAATGTTTTTTTTAAAATGTCTCCATCTAATTATGTATCGCAGACTCCGCATGAAATATTTTTATTTGATTGATAATAATTTTCATAAATTTCGTGTCAATCAACTGTTTATACTTTTACTTTTTTTTAATGTGTTCATTTCTTGAGTTTTCTAAATGATTTCTTGTTCCTCGCTTTCATGGCTGTCAACCAGATACCCAGATAACCAGATTCTCCCTACTTAAATTCATTAAATACCATCGAATAATATTTGGCTACCGTAACACTATTTTACTTAGGGCGAATTTCAAACATATCACAGAACATAGAGCAAATATTTTTCATGCGTGTTTCCGATTTTAAAGATATCCCTTCTTGGGATACATTCTTGTATGTTGTCAGAGTATTGTTTTAGAATCAGTTGTTGGCTATGAATATTGATCATCTATATTGTTTCACCGAAGTTATTCAGTCAACAAAACGGCATACTTGCATTATATTGAAGCGCAGCACGCCGCTGCTCCATGCAGTCAGCATTGCCATGACGTAGTTTGATTTCCAAACCATGATCTTTGTATTATCTGGTGGATTCATCATTCACCTCCCACGCAAAGGCAGCCCTACCGGCTTTGCTCTCGTCTATTTTGGATGCAATAGCATATACATATTTACCATTAGACGCCCATGGCTTTCGTTTCGCCTTGGCAACTAATTGTGAAAGCTCGTGAAAACGGCTGCTTTTATTCAAGAGAGCGCATTTTATTTGCCCTGCAGTCAGAGAAAAAAACGATGCTTATGAATAATGATTCAGCATTGCTCGGATTATATGTTTCGCTTGCAGTGCACGCCTTCTCATTGGTGTAATTCAGTCCTCGATAATGAATCATCGCCACTCAATCATGTTAGACATCACGTCGTCTCTGTAAATTCTTTACTTGCGGCTAAGGGTCAAGTAGACCCTCCGCTTATTTCACTGACCAAGCATCTTTATATCTTCGCACTTTTCAATGATTAATTTGGTTTATTTATCGGGATAAAATCACCGACATGCTTGCAACTTGGCCGCTTGTGGTAATGCAAGGACCGCATTGTTTCGTAAAAACTCGAGATGGCGTATCGAGAGTACTCGTTCTAGCTAGAAATTCCCACAGAAACTTGAAATGCTTCTATTAAATAGCATTAAATAGGTAGGCTGCAAATTGACTTCCTAGTGGAAATTCTTCACATAACACCCATTTGAAAGTGAATTAGATGAACAATTTTTCTCTACCTATTACTTCTCACTACTTTCCAGCTTTGCGTGATTAGTTAGTCGAGCCATTAAAAGAAAATTAAATGGCTCCAATGGTGCTTGCCATTTTTTTTAAATTTTATTTCGAATCAAATTAAACTCACGCCTAGTCGATCAAGTCTTGGGAAACACCCAGTTCCCACCCAAAGCCTCCTCCCCCCCCCCCCCCGAATGCACCACTGCGGTGGTAGCGAATTTCCCCCTAAAGCCTCTCCTCTCGCACGCAATCCATTTCTTAACAGCACGCACTAAACATACGTAGTACCAAGTACCTAATGATGTCCACTTGGAGAGGTTGTCCACTGAAATATCGCTAATTTACACAGCGATTAAGAAAATAATTACTGAATGAGCGCGCATAATTAATGAATTATGAACTTAATAAATTGGGTTAAACTGTAATTAGTAAGGAGTTATGGTGCACGGCAATGTTTAATGTGAATTATCACACTTCGAAAAGGAAAACTGTTTTGAATATAATTCCACCAATTTATGGTCTCCAAGTGCGTGCCATTAGTGAATTAATATTGTTTGTGTTTATGCACAAAATATTGAAATAATGAATATCGACTAGCGTGCTGCATCTTGTATAGCATGTAGACTTCGCATTAATTAAAAACTGGTGTTTCTAGCTAGAAATTCCTTACTCCATGCTCGCAAAATGTTTAAACGCTCGCTCGTTTCCAAGTAAAGATACTAGGGTTATAAAACCGGGAAAATTAGTCTTCACCCAGACATGCGAGCACACAACACTACACACTACTCGTACATACTACTTGTACACACATAGCTCAGACAATATAAAGATTTATTTCGGTAATTTAAAACACTGTATTCTCATATTGAATAATAAACAGAGATGAGAAACTGAAAGTGCGAAAGAAGCGTGCTGGAGAACGTAGTGCAAGAATATCGAAAATTTACATCTGAAGGCTGCGCTGGAACTGGAAGGAAGTAAGGAGCTGGTGCGCTGCACTGGAAGGTGAAGGCGCTGTCAGGATGTAAGAAGGGAAAATTCATGCAAGCAATCAAAAATGTGTCAGAAAAATTATTAATAGAACCAGGAAAGATTAAGGGAGGTGGAAGTAAATACATGTGTATAGAAGAACTGAATGATAAAGACATGAGGCAAGCCAGCTTGGGAATAAAAAAAGAATATGACGTAGATGAGGATAGCTTATGTCCAGGGCATACTTAATGGCGAGAAAGGGCATGAATTGATTTGAAATCAAATAAGATCGTAGGGAGTGCATGGAAATTCCAGCGGAACTACTTAAGCGTTAAGGAAACCGTGCGAGGAAGAGTTTTTGTGGAGTAACTCGTTGCGTTTAGATGGAAAGAGTTGGGTCGAAAGAAGAATCAGATCAGTGTTTGCTTCTATCGAAAAAAGGGAAAGGTAGCCATGTGTGAGGAGTGTAGAACAATAAGTTTCATTTCACTCGAAATTGAATTGGCACCCACGCTCATCAATAAGAGGATGGAGAGCATGGCAAGCGGTTACTTAGGGGATAGAGCCAGTTTGAGTCCAGTTTGGAAAGAGCCACGCGTGATACTCGTGTAGTATAATCGGGATATGTTATTGTTTCTTATATTTCGAGAGGACGTTCGATAGAGTGAATTGGGTAGGATTAATCAATACATTGCCGAAAATATGTCGGGTCGTGGTGGTCTGGTGGGTAGAGCGTTGGACTACTGACCGGAGGGTCCCGGGTTCGATTCCCGGGCAAGGCACTTGGGCGCACCTGCAGCTCCACCCAAGCTAGTTGATTTCTCGGGTACCAGATCTTCCTGGGAAACCATAACCGGCACAGGGAAAGGAACTGGCCCCCCTACCCTGATGTGTGAATATTCACACGCCGTCGGGCTTGGTACATGGGTGAGCTCTACCATCACCTACTAAACCGACCTTCGGGTTGATTACTGTGTTTATGGTTTTTTTATTGCCGAAAAGAGGAGTAGATTAGAGGTAAAGGCGACTTATGCGCAATCAGTTGTCTCCGACTGCTCAAGTGACGGATTGAGAGTCAATCGGGACGAACAGTGCTAGGGAGAGGAACAGAACAGAAGTGTTCTTTATGGCCCGTAATTTTTATATGTCGAGGGAATATTTAAAGAGGCGTGGGAACGACTAGCGATGAGAATGGAAGTGGGTGGAGAATATATAAAATCAATTAATTTTGCCGACGATCACGCTATGGTGTCTCTGGCAGTCAAGGGTTTCAAGCAGTGTTGAGTGCATGAAAATTCAGTGTGATACGTATGGTATGGAAATTATTGTAAACAAAACAAAGGTTATAAGATTTTTGAGAAGAGGCATGCAAAGTAAAATATTAAAATAGAAGTTCATAAACTTCAGCAGATGGAACAGTTTACCTTTCTCGAAAGTGTTGTGGGTCAAAATGGCCGAAGAAGTCGGGACGAATTGCGTCGAGCAAAGGAGCTTTCATAGCTGGAACATTTATTAAGGATGTTAAAGAAATTTCTCGCAATCGAAGCTGCCTTCGCCAATGCCTTGTGCGAAATGCACGTCAATAGAACATAAATATATTTTTAAATACACTCTGTCTGTTTACTAGCATTATTCCTTCTGATTTAAGAAAATTATAAAACAAATTAAATTTCGAGTTTACCGGAAATTAGATGCTCCGTTTTCTATCTCTGAATGTTAAAAAATATCGGAAATGGAGAATTCTAGTCAATAACTTTGCTGTAAGAAGTAAGAGCATTAAGGTATATCCGTTCCGTAGTCGAATTTTGTTGTAGGTTGTTTTGCTGTTGGGGGTATAATTTGCTAAGGAATCGTGGATTATTCAAGTCCCTCGATTTCAAAAGTAAACTCTAACTTTTCTATCCAAATTCGATCTGACTCATTCATGTCGGAAAGGATGGTGTCTCATCTTACTGCCTCTTTAATAATATTATTTCTGCATCTTAATCTTTTAAAGCATTATATTTCTTTGGATTAGACCTTTGAAAATTATCTCGATATTGTGGTCATGAAAACATTTCAACACATGGTCCAGCACATGGAATCAGACACTTCCCCAAAATCAAAAAAAAACTGCCAAATCAAGGAAATTAGGTCTTTTTAACTTGAATCGGTATGCTATCTTGATGTGTGTCGCTAGCAAAGGGTTTACTCCCAAGCTCTTGGTTTTGATCGAAGTGGCATACGTCAACGCATTGTAATTCGTCCAGCCATGGAATTGTGCATTATGTGCTATTTGCTGAGAAGTATTTGGTTTGCGGGAACCGTGTTTCCCGTTACCCGGATCACTTTTAAATGAAATCACGGAATAATTACTCGCGCCATAAAAAATGCTGCGTTTCACATGACACACGTATCTCGTCTGCAACTGCCGTTTCTGTGCGGGGCACATTTTATAGTTTATTTTACTCGCGTCTCGCCGTTAACGCGCTGGTTAAACCACTTTTAACCGCATAAACTTGGTGCATTCACATGAGCACTGAAACGTACATATTACATGGGCACCCGAGGGCGTTTTAACCGTGTCTTAAGATTGTGCGGAGGGCGATAATAAGTTCCTCATCAGACGCCCGTCTACCTCCACGGAGGTTCGAACTGAAGTCCTACCCGCGCAGAGAGGAGGCCATCGCTCCACTGCACCACTACCGCTGGGTTTTTACTCGGGTAGTTGCGAGTTTGATGGGGTGAGAGAGAGGGGGGGGAGGTCGGGAAGGGAAGGGAGGGGAAGGTGGCCTCGGTGCATCGGCTATAAAGGACAGGGTGGAGGCGGGGTTCAGCTGTGAAACACTCGGTGATGCCGACGGAGGTGGCAGGCAGGTGCATTGTGGGGAAGGGAGAATGGAGGGCGTTTTTGCAGAGGGTGCACGGAGAGAGAGAAAGAGGGAGGAAATGGACAGGCATAAAGGCGAGAGACGTTGAAGTGGGTGGGCAGTGAAAGGGGCTATGGCATGGACAGGGAAACATGAGGCCTGGAAATGTGACTGGGAGAGTGAAAATTCCCTAGGTGTTAATCTCAAAGGAGAATGGGAAGGTGTGGGTGGAGTAAGTTTGCGAATGCAGGTTGGTGATGTAAAAACAGAAGAAGGGGAGTCGTGGAGGAAGTGGCGACGGAGAAAGGAAAACTCGCATTGAGTGCTCATTCCGCTTCTTTTCACTTCTGTGCGAGGTGAAAGGTTTGTGCAAGGCATCGCGGGAGAAGTGCACTGTTTCCCTCTCCTCCTTTTTCCTGCTGGTGCCCTCTTCCCCTCTCGATACTCCCTCTCCTGCCGTTTCCAATTTACTCTTTCATTTATTATTCTCATTGAAAACGTTCGCCATGTGCCGTAACCTCTTCGAAGACTCATTTTCTTAATTCATTCAAACCAATTTTTGCAACTTCTATTTCAATTAATACTTCTTATATATGATCCGCAGGCACTTGGGAAATACCATCGGCTGGACCCAGGGGCAGTAACGTTATAAAACTAAATATTAAACGAATACATGCAATATTTTCCAGCTCGAGATGAAGACATCACTGGCTTTCGCAAACACAAAAACGTGTCATGAGTTTCGTGTGGTCTTTGCGAAGTTTAAATTTTGTATCGCGTCGATGAATTAGGTTTTACGGTCCTGTATCTTTACTTTTTTAAATCATGGATGACCTCCATAGTAAATAATGCACATGCAAGAAACAGAATATTTTGGTTTTGAGCCGCTTCGCCGTCTCCAATTTCTGACAAAATCTCTCTCGGAAGCCTTCAACAGTGAAATTCTTGCTGTCATTTTCACAGTTACTCCTTTCATCCACTACGATTGGTGCGCATGTAATTCGTCTTATTTTTAAAGGTAGCTTTCATTCAAACTTTGATTTTGCTAAAAGTTTGTCTTCCCTCCTACTGCCACGACCCCGTTACTTTTACTGCATCCTCGGAACTAATAACAAAATATAACTATCAAATTCCATTCCTAACTTTATTTGCTTCTTTCTCAATATGTCCAATATAGTCTTCTGCATATTTAGCCACAGAAATCTATTCCCATGTAAATTAGTGATCTTTACATCGTAATTTACATTCCATCTGTTAGCCTACTCATTTTGTTCTAGCAATCGGTACCTATATTCTCACATTTTGTCGTTGTTATACAATTCCATAGATATGGACGCTTTGTTCAAGTTACTCAGTTTTATCAATCTTTTCTCTGATTTTATTTATGATTTTGCCAAATTTTACAACAAATCTTTATACTTTCCCTTATCTACTCTAGAACGAAGTATTCCACATGTTTTTCATATGCATTGATGCATTGTTTCAGAAGTCTTTCATTAGCTAAATCGGAAAAATCTTAGTTAGTCAGTAAACTATAATCTTTTAAGTAACTGTGATTATGCAGGATCTCATTAAATATCTTCACACATGAAGAGACTTCAGTGCACTTTAATGTTATCTTTTTCATTTCCTTAGAATTTCTACATCTTCCCAAAAACTTTTCAATTCTTAGGTCAAGCATACTTTTATTATTCTGCTATTTGAATTTATTTGCATTTTTTAAGCATTTTTCAAAGTCTATAATGCGTCCATCATGAACGTGATGACAAGTAGAAGGTACGAAGGGCTGGAATAGGAAATATAGTGTAGATTGAACAGGAATTTCAAGCAATGCGTTTTATAAAATAGTTGCAATACAACGTCCAAAACCTACATTTAATAGGCAGATTAACTTTTGATTTACTGAATGCTTTTATGAAGTCAATGATGCTACAGTATTTCGTGCCGGAGTATGCATCACCGGACGGTTCGATGGGGGAATATAAGTCCGCTTGGCAGAAAGGCACCGGACCGAATGGATCTGCAGGTGTGGATGCTGTGTTTACACTCGAATCACTTCCTGCGATAGAATTGACGGTGTTACGTAAGCCTTCGGAATTCTAAAAGAATTACGACTTTAACTGTATCCCTGCACTACATTCTTGTCGGAAGAGGTAGCAAATCCGTCAGCGGAAGCAGGTGGTATTTGACGAGGCAGTCTAACCTGGTAGTCTAGCAACTATTGTCGAGCGTGGAAAAAATTTTTGACTGCCATAACGTATGAACTTCGTGTGGCGGTAGAGACGAGGACTTCCCGATCGGCTGGTGGCCGTCAATGAGCGTCCCTTTTGCCTGCTCCTTAATCGCCTAATCCTTAATAAATCTCCATTCAACGTCACAAATTCTATCGTTCTGCAAACGAAACGAATTTATGTCTCGGATTTATTGGAAGCTTCTTGAGCCCGTCTGAAGTAATGTCGTCAGAAAAACTTTTTCTCCGAGAATTATAATTGACAGCATAACTTTATTAATGCGGGGAGTTAGGTCGGCAGACCCCTGATTTTGGAATTGTGGCGGGGAAAAGACATTTCCTGCAGCCCATTAATGAAGCACAAAAGATCAGCGTGACCTCAACTCGATAAAAATAACTCAACTTAGATAAAATTACCCGAATTTATTGTTTGATGGAAGGACAAGGAAGATTGTCGATTCGGTATACACAAGTCATATTAAGTTATATTCGGAAGTATATTAGGTCATTCTGTATGTCATCTGCTGAAATATCAGGAAAGGAAGAAGGAAAGCACGTACGGAATCCCACGTTCCCACTTGAGTACTGCACTACCATTGTTTATCTTTTGTTCGCCTTCGTGCGCAATTATAAGAGCCTAATATTCTTGTTTCCTGCCGATTCAGTATTTTCCCCACCTACGGGAGCTGAAATTTGCAGGTTACAAGAGGTGTCCAAGAACGAGGGTGCATTTGGCATGAAAAATCTTCAAACAACATTGGAATGTGGCAGCATGATTTCCAACCACATCTTTTCAACCTTTGACCTCTCGATAGCGTGGTGAGTCCGTAGCCCGATACGTCATATTTTACCTTATCGATAACTCGCATATCGTCATATTACTACTCGTAGAGAATAATGTCTCTGTAATTGTTAAAACATAAAATTACTTCCATTAAATTTCTGTGAATTTATTGTAAAAAGGGAAAACCTTGTCGTTCGTGTACACGCAGTGCGTTTGCGCAGCAAGCACCTGGCAAGGAGTTGCCTCAGTATTTCATAGTGCTACAAAGCGAATAAATACCTTTTATGGCAATGCTCTAAGATTGTTAATGATTTCTAGTATCTATTGAACATTCAGCAAACCAGTGACCTAGATTTTTACCTTCATATACCAATGTCTTGAATGACCGCCAACTGATTTTACTGACTTGTTTTAGCATTCAACACTTTTTATGCCAATTAGTAATTAGTGTGTATGTACATATAGGCGTGTGTGTGTATGTATATGTGCATATATATATATATATATATATATATATATATATATTATTAGGTAATCTACCGGTAGGGTGGGTTTTTGGATGGACACAACTATCAAATAAATATTTTGTAACTCCAAACAAAACCCAATTCAGCAACCTAAACTACATCAGGTCCCTCTTCATCTCTGTGTACTTCTTTCCACCCTTCATCCCATCCAACATCCCTATCCTGTTCCTACCCTTTCCTCGCTTGCCCAACATTCTCCCCTCTATTACCTTCTTCAACATTCCACTACCGCTCAATACGCCTTTCATCCATTTTTCCTGCCTCCATAGGATTTCTCTCAACAAACCCCTCTCCTCACCCACCATCTCAAGTACTTCCTCATTTGTCTTCCTTTCGGTCCATTTCACCTTCTCCATTCTTCTCCACACCCACATTTCAAAAGCCTCCAATCTACGTCTATCCTCCTGCTTCAGTGACCACGTTTCCGCGCCTTACATAGCTACTCTCCATATCAGAGTTTTTACGAGTCTTGTCTTAACATCCCTACTCAACGTCCCCGTCATCAACTCCCTCCTCCTTGAGAAAGCCTCCTTACCTAGCGCAATTCTTCTCCTTACGTCCCTACCACTTTGATCGTATTGGTCCAAAACACTTCCGAGATATGTAAACTGTTCTACCTGCTCTATTTTTTCCCCGCCTATTTTAATACTTAGCTTAGCCTTTTTCTTCCTGGAAAATCGCATAACCTTTGTTTTATTAATATTGATTCTCATCCCATATTTATCGCACTGAACCTCCAATTCACTCAGCAATGCTTGAAACCCCTTGGCTGACTGCGCAACTAATGCTTGGTCGTCAGCAAACCTAACCGATTTTACGAATTCCCCTCCGACTTTCATTCCTACCTCCAGTTCTTCCCATGCCTCTTTAATCATTTCCTCTACATATACGTTGAACACCACCGGTGACAATGGGCAACCCTGCCTTACACCTCTTCCTAACACTGCCCATCCGGGCTCTCCGTTCCCCACTCGCACCTGAGCAGTCTGAGACATGTACAGGTTGCGGATCAGTCTCCTGTCCCTCCAATCCATTCCTATTTTCTGCAATACACGCATTAATTTTTCCCAATTCACTCTATCAAACGCTTTTTCGAAATCTACAAAACAGGCAAAAACGTCCTGATTGTATTCTAAATTCCTCTCGATTAGTGATCTCATTACTGCAATGGCATCACGCGTACCTCTTCCTTTCCTAAAGCCAAACTGATCATCCCCTAAGTAATCATTTGCCTTACTCTCTATTCTTTTGTTGATGATCCTGAGAATAACTTTAGCTACGTGGGATATCAAACTTATTGTTCTGTAATCCTCACATGACGTAGACTTTGCGTTTTTTGGAATAGTAACTAACACCGATCTCACAAAATCTTCCGGCCAGATTCCTTCCTCATAGATACTACGAATCAGTCCATATATGGCCTTCTTCCCACCTTTCCCTAACCATTTCAACATTTCTACAGGAATGTTGTCCACCCCCACGGCCTTATTTGCTTTCATCTCCTTTAATGCCCTTTCTATTTCATCGTCGACTATGACTGGACCTAAGCTATCTTCTTCTACGCCATGTTCCTTTTCTATGTCTAACCTTGTCGGCCTAAGTTCTTTGCCATACAGTGTTTCTATATATTCCTTCCATCTCTCTTGGATTTTTCCTGGTTCAACTTTTATCTTGCCCCACTTATCTTTAACTGTTAGCACAGATCTTGCCTTCTTACTTCCCGATAATAACTTAACCTTGCTGTATAGAGCACCAATTTCACCCTTCTTCTGTAAATTTTCCATATCCTCGCATTGCGTTTTCCACCATTCTTCTTTTGCTTTATTTGTGGCCCTTCTCAATTTATTGTTTAACTCTTTGTACTTCATTTTGCCTAACTCTGTGTTTACATTTTTTCATCTTCTTCTCTCATCCATCTTTGAAATCATCTCAACCGTTACCCATGGTTTCCTTATCCTTTTCCCGTTAACGGTTCCTATAGTGTCTTTAGCGGCTTCCAATATATATATATATATATGGTTCGGAAGGTCAAAAGAACTTTCCTAGAATCCTATATTTCATATGCCTTCCCGACTAACCTTGTGTGTGCTCTTTGTATGCAAGAATCCTTTTCCTTATCCTATGTACCTGAGGGATTAAATTCCTCAGTTTTCAAGAATAATATACAGATTTATTCCTCTTGATCAAGTGCAATATTTATTTTTCGGATGTAGAAATAGGAGTCCGCTCTATGTAAATCGGGAATAATAGAGAAAGGTTACTTCAATCCCCCACCCATATGGTGGTAAATGACCAAACGGTTTAAAATAATTTAAACATAGAACCACACTAATCTACTCGAAGGTCGGCTTGAGATTTGGGGGGAAGGGCAGTTCCTTTCCCTGTGCCGTGTATGGTTCCCGAGGATCATTATTTTCTTCGAGAAATATCATTTCCACGGAAGGTTTCTTGGAAGTAAAGGTAACACCGTCAATTTCCTCACTCCTTTAGTCGCGCATTTGCCCCATTGCGTCAGGTTTTCTTTGTTTCAAATGTACTTTTAAAGCTCAACTTGTCCCGAATTTACGCTCGGCGAGAGTCTAACGCTTTAGTTTTCTCTGTGCAGAGTGCCTGTTTTTGCTCTAGCTTTCTTGGATCTTTATGATGTTAATGATCAGCGCTTCTGTCTAGATTGGGATCTAGTATGCGTGCTACACGCAGCGAGATTTTCCAGTGCCGTTGCTACTTGGATTCTTACTTGTTGAGGAAAGGAAGTTGTTTCCGTCAAATTA
The DNA here is from genome assembly GCA_037158775.1 of Hetaerina titia. NCBI lineage: Eukaryota > Metazoa > Arthropoda > Insecta > Odonata > Calopterygidae > Hetaerina > Hetaerina titia. Next base: position 122,351,638 of record CM073770.1, on the reverse strand, counting down.
TCGCTTGCGATCGACTTAAAACTGGATTAACATGGTTCGTGATTCTTGCTATTTTGGAAGACGTGTGGTGAAGTCGTGTCTTTCCGGCCCTGTTTTTGAAATTCTTCATGTGGAACAGAATTCTAATGTATAAGCATCTGCATGGCTAACAGTTTTTCCATCTTGTTGAAATGAAACAGTCCCTATTGCGTTTAGGGTGCAGACTTTCAGTTCGTTCTAAACATACAGGTTGAATTAGACTTGTTTCAAAATTTGAATTAGACTTGTTTCAAAATTTATAATACTCAAGTTAAATAATGCCACAAATAGTTATAAAATTTATTTATCCTCTGGTATTGATTTTCAAATATATTGTGAATGATTCCAAGAAACGACGAGCGACGCTATTTTCACACTTTGAAATCGTTGCATCACATGGCGAGTGGTTTTTCATTCTTGGAATTTTTACTCATCACGATCATATATTTAACTTGACAATTTTTCGACTCAAGCGTTTGTCCTTTCGATTCGAAAGCATTTCAAAATTGAAATTGAGGAAGTTTTAGAAATAACTTTACTAATAATTTATTGCATTCGCGAAATCTTAAAAAAAAGTAATATTGTGAAAAATGAAATGGTTGTCAAACAAAATATTACGTGTAGTAAACGTCTTGTTTTTTGATCATTCATTGCCTGGCATTTATTGGAGGAATCCAAACTTGATGGTAACATACTAGAAGGGCCTTTATTTTCATACTGCCATTGATGAACACACGGAAGACAGTCGTTGCTAAGGGTTTATCGATCAGTGATATATCCAGTGTTAAAAGTTATTAATTTCTGTCGGACAAGCGGCAAAGAATAACTTTTATGAACCCAAGATTACTATTAAAATATTATTTGCTCTTCATAACGTCCTCAAAATGGCAGAGACAGTGATCTCAAACTCATCGTTCTGCACTAGTAATGGAAGTCATATTACACTATTTCCTATTTCAACTCAATTTTCACTCTTGTATCGTTTATTCCTTCTGAATTAATTGTAAAAAAGTGAATTCTTAAAAAATGAAGAAAAATGCTTGAAAGATGTGGGAAGGTAAGTCATTCGCAAATCTAGTGTTTTATTTTAGAATTTTGTCGTACGCATGGCACACAGATTTGCTCGCGATTGCATGAGTGCACTTCCTGTCTATGCCAATAAGCGATGCTTAATTTTCATCTCATGATTCAGCACGAGTTAGGTGGGCATAATGCACATCCTTACTTCTCTGGTCCACCTTTGTGTCCCAAAAGTTCCATACCCGTTTCTCTCTCCCACTTCCTCATCCTTAAACCAAGTCTTCCTTTTTATTTGTCCAGGCTGGACTGGTGGAAAGAGCGTGTTCACACAGCTTTGGATTCTGGGGTCGCGTGTCTCTCTAGGCAACAGCGTGTTCAAATATAAAGGAACCTTGCTTGTAGTGAGGGGAATAATGCACGCGGAGATTGGCAGTTCTCTGAGTCCCGTTGGGATGAGGCCCAGGGGGTCGGGTAGTGGAAGACAGTCGAGGCCGAATAGGTGAACAAGTCTCGCTAGGAAGGGGTAGCAGGGTAAAAGGGTTAAGGAAGACGGAAAGGTGGCTTAAATTTTTGGGAGAGTGTTTTTGTTGAGTAAGGAAAACTAAGGGATTGCGCGAGGAGAATTCGGTTCACAAAGAGAAACTATCCATCTCAAGGCACTGAGGCTACCTGCATTTTTAGTCTACGTGCTGTCTACTGTCTAAATATTAATTTGCCCATTACCTTGCAGTGACGCTTTGAGATGAGTTAAACGCTGTTCACAATAAAATAAGTGGGGTCGAAAACGAAATAATATTTCTTTAACGTCGATTATAAATTAATTATTTACTTCGCATAATAAATTTCACTATAACATTTATCAATTTAAACTAATTATGGTTTTTATTAATGTATGTTAAGGTTAACCCTTGCTCTTGAACCCAATCTTCGAAGTAATATCCCCGGTAGGGTTGAAACCAACATGAGTTTTAGGTAAACGCTCGTTGGCTGAATTTGCACGTAATGCAAGATTTACTAATCACAGTTCTTTAAAGTTTATGTGAGTAATAATACAATTAAATCGTCAACCTCGTAACCGTCGTTATTGATAATATAGGCGGCGGAATTTTTAAATATAGCTTTTTTGGCCCAGTGGTATCGTCAATGGAACTTTCGATTAAGTTGTACTCAACAATCCAACTGTCTCCGCACGGAAATCTCCGGACTCGACCTTTAATTTGCGTTACATAATCGTCAGTCTCATGTCAGTTGACATTCTTTAAATAGTATCTGCCTAATCTGAGTATAACACGGTCATCCTCCTCGCAGTAGATAAATCAGATTATTTTCCAGACTTAAGACAGCCTTCCGATTTGTTACTGCTAATTACGATACCAGTTCTAGTTTCCGTCGCGTGTGAGTCGCTGAAAACGATTGCGATGGAATGCCGGTCCGCATTGATTTGAAACTTGAACCGCAACCTAAAGGTATTGTGTTCCGCGTTCGGACGACGCCTGAGTTCGTGATACCCGATTGCGTAAAGGGATTAGGAGAAAATGGAAGGAGGATGGTTACGTGCACTAGAGTTGAATAAGTGACGAGTTTGAAGGGTAATGTTCTAGTTGCATGATAAGCAAATTAGAAACGAAGGAGTGGGGTTCCGGAGTTGAAGAGGAGCCCTGGACGATGAAATAGAGGAAAGCGAAAAGGCGGTGCCTCAACTTGTTGCACTCTTCTCGCCGTGTTGATGCATTGAATGCAATCAGAATGTGTAGGAAGTCGACAAAAAAGAGGATATGGAGAATAATGAGGATAAAATGAGGGTGTAAAGGGAAGTTCGTGGCCACTTTTCCGATTTACTCTCTGCTGCTTTAATTTTCACTAAACTTTTAGAATTAAAATTAGAAAGTTCCACTTTTTATGAATATCAATATGAAGAATGCTCATCATGCATATGAAGTTCATTAGAATGAGGTAGATAATTTATAAAAACTGCTTTTCGGTGCGATTGTACTAAGGAACAAATAGTGGCTTAAAAATAGATATAATATTATTATTATTAGGTAATCTACCGGTTAAGGTAGGTTTTTGGATGGACACAACTATCAAATAAACATTTTGTAACTCCATACAAAACCCAATCCAGCGGCCTATTCTACATCAGGTCCCTCTTCATCTCTGTGTACTTCTATCCTCCCTTCATCCCGTCCAACATCCCTATCCTGTTTCTGCCCTTTCCTCGCTTGCGTAACATTCTCCCCTCTATTACCTTCTTCAACATTCCACTACCGCTCAACACGCCTTTCATCCATCTTTCCTGCCTCCGTAGGATTTCTCTCGACAAACCCCTCTCCTCACCCACCATCTCTAGTACTTCCTCATTTGTTTTCCTTTCGGTCCATTTCACCTTCTCCGTTCTTCTCCACACCCACATTTCAAAAGCCTCCAATCTACGTCTATCCTCCTGCTTCAGTGCGCACGTTTCCGCGCCGTACGGAGTTTTTACGAGTCTTATCTTAACATCCCTACTCAACGTCCCCGTCATCAACTCCCTCCATAGATATAATATTACTTATTAATACATTTGTGCAATGTATTAATAAGTCAAACGTATTTCAATGTTTAGGTGGAATAATATCTTTCTAATGCGTTAGTGGTCTCCTTGAGCCTGAGACAAGGTAACCAGGGTAACATCTGATATGTGGGCAAAAAAAAGAAAGCAAAGCAAAAAGAGCCTTAAAGGAAAACTCGGATGTATTTTCAACGAACTGAAGGGAGCGTTTCTTGGAATAGGAAAAATAAACGGGGTGGAGTAAGGACAAAAGAGGAGTCGAATGCTGACGTGCATTCATGGCACTAGCGCACGTTTGCTGGCCGATGCCTTAGCGTGCGCGCACGCGCGTGGAGTCCGTACCTGCGTACATGCAAGTGCTCTCCGGATTCTAATATCCGGAAGAAGCCGCTGACCACGTGGCTCTCCGTTGACCCTCCCCATCCCCCTTCCCGACGCACCCTTCGACCCTTCCTTTCTCCAACGACTTTTGTCCAGCGTCATGCGCGAGAGACACGTGATTCAGGGAGGGAGGATAGGCACGGGACCACCGCCTAAAGGGTGACGAGAATGCGGATGGGACCACTGGCGACACAATGGTCATTAGCGTATTTGATGGGGTTGGAAAAATCCGGCAGCCGTATTGCGGCTTGCCCCTTTGACCATTCCTCCCATCCTCTCCAAAAAAGAATCCCTCGGCCCATTCTCGTCTTATCCCAACCCCCTTATTCCTCTTTATTCTCGGACGCGTCCCGTTCTCGTCCCCCTCTCCAGCAAAGCATTTTTCACTCCCGGCCATTCAATCGCATTGAGGTACGCACGCGTTCAAGTTCCGGTGTCCTTTCGGCCTTTTTACCCCCGCTAGTTTTCCGCTTTAACGCGATGTGGAAAGTTTGAAACCCCCATGCGTGTATTTTCTGCCTCGGTGAAAACCGGATCTCAAAAAAAGACGACTTGTGACCCTTTGAAGAAATCGCCTGGCCCCATCGTCTCGTGCCTCATTTTCGGTGCTCGCTGTATCCCTCCTCCTCGGTCCACTCCTTCCTTTCACTGCGGGGACGGGCGTGTGTTTGATCTTTCGAGCAGTTTTCCAAATAGACCCGCGTGCGTTGGTCGCGTGCGATAACCACCTCACTCCCGACTCGTATCATCGCGGAAGGAGTAGTCCGCGAATACGTTCGCCTTTGAGAAGCTATCCTCTGAGAATCCTTAATTGTGGTGAGGTTGGGTTTTCTATGAGGGATCGAAATTTACCAGTTGTTGAACGAAGTTGGATGTTTCAACTAACTTGTTTTAAAATCTCTTTTGGTATGTGTTTCACTGTTTCCATTGGATTCTGTAATTATACTCGTACATGCACTTAGGTCCCGCTGATTGTTTAGTGTACGCTAATTTAGAAAATTCACGATTTTGAATATTATTTCATTGTTTCTTAGCTTCGATTATGTTTCCAGATATGTTTTGATAATCCATTATTAAATGAAATCAACGATTTTCAGATGTGTTTCCTTGTAAGTTAAAGTGTAGTTACATCAGCTTCCTGCTTTACGAGTCGCCGTACTTAAGCAAGACCCATTAAATTTAATTTTAGTGAGTGAAATTTCGAACAGATAATCGGGAGTTAATTTTCAATATAACGTAAAGATATGTATTATATATATTTCCATTGTGACGTAAAGAATTTATTATTATAAAACTTGATTTTATTGATATCCCGTTTTCAATAATTATATATTTCATAACGTTTGATTTGCTTTACAATGAGTATAGGGTCATGGATATGACTGTGAGGTGCGACCACTATTGGCAAGAATTCTCTAATACTCTTAGATTGGTGAGCAGGAATTGGAAATTAATTAAAATTGCCAATTTAATTAATCATGATATTCCACCATATCACGCATGAAACGTCTCTTTTTATTGGAATTGGAAAGTTTAAAAGCAGTTATGTAATGCCAAGTGTGTCGAAATTATGCATTCTAATTTTTTAAAAAGTAAAATTAAGGTTGACATGGATACTGTTCCTAAAATTTATTATCATATAAATCTCTAAATCATAATATGTTGCTAGTATAATTGTCGCTGAAATATGTCTCCCTCCTATCAGCTGTTAACAATTTATAAATACTTAGATTAATCAGTAATAATTTTCTTGTTTGTTAGATTCGTTATTTAATGCGGTTTTTTCAGCATTTAATGAAACATTTGTTAATTCTATACTGTTTTTCATCAACTTTCTGGTGTAATTTTATCTCATAATAGAAGGTTCGTATTTTTATCGCGAATCATTTTGAGTAATATTAGTTCGTTTGATGCTCCCAGTCGGTGTCACAATTAGAAGATAAGCTGTATTACGGGTAGCATATCATTGCTCTTTAGTTTTGATTGCAAAATTTTTCGCTAATTATACTTTAAGGGGAACTTTAATGGCGAATTATAGAACATCAAAGAACTGCAGGAGGTGCCGCGACAGTAACGTTTAACAGAGTCATCCGCTAATATTCATTAAACTGCAGAAGTTTCAAAGTTCGTTCGTTCAACGCGAATGATTTTTACACTTTGAAATTTCTGCTAATTATAGAATTTTTCATGCATCAATATTTGAAACCTAATGGTGTAGTGCTTACAATATTTATTAGCTCTTGCGTAATCTTAACGAATCTTTTTTGCAAGAGTGGCATACTATTTTTCTAACTTCTTGCTTAACCCCTACTACACCCAGCTGACGGAGAACAAACTAGTCGGAGGAGCTATTTACGCTTATTCTGAGGTAAATCTAAAAGATCGCTAGTTTTTGATTTGAGTCAATTTCCTTTAAAATCCTCTACTCATCAGTGTGTGTGTTTAGTTTGGAGTCGAGTGTGAAACTCGAGTGGAAATTTTACTCTAAAGAAAGTGGAAAGTGGTAATAATTTTATTCTAATGGAAGTGAAAAATTTTATTTTGAAGTCGAGTGGAAATTTTATCCCAAAGAACATGTCACTTACAAAAACGGATGTTCGTTGGCTTAATTCATATTGCACTGACTCCTGTAGCCGCAGTGCGAATACTCGTTGCATTACTTCAGTGATTATTCTTGCTTTTCTTATCGCATATTAATCCTTAACCATTCTCTTCAATTCCATTGTTTTCCTCTTCCTCCAGCGCAGTGCTCTCGAAAAAGAAAACGGATGGAAAGATAAAGGGCAGTCACACGAAACCACGATTCATTACTCTGCCTTCCTCCATTTTGACATGTAACGGCCGAGCAATTAGTGTTTACACTACTGCATAGGGGAAGGGGGGTGGGTTCCAATTATCACCCCGGCTGTAGCTCCGTTCAAAATCTTAATGAGATCCACTTGAATTACATATAATCCAAGGTCTTTAGAGTCAATTAGGGTCCCTCCGGTTATTTAACCCGAGGAAGAAGGGCCGAGGGGAAGGCGGATGGGAGTTGGATGAAGGAAAAGAGGGGACGGCTTACTTTAATCAGCGTTGCGTGAATTTTTTTAACTTTCCTTACATATAATAAAGACGGAGGCCTCGAGAGTCGAAGATGACAATCGGGGGCAGTATGGGGTGGGTTGCGAGGGGCGGGTCTTCCGACGAGTGACCTAAGAATACGAATAAGGTTAACTTCCGCTTGCTTATTTCGCTATCGTTGTCGTTACTTCCGAACCGTAACTATCGCGGAGTATGTATCTCCCTGTCTTCAAGATTTTAAGCTCCGCTATATCATTCGTTTCTAGGCTAAGATCATATTTTCCTAATTTTCTCTTTCGCGTGACTCATTAATCCAAAGAAGAAAAATGCTGTAGTTATTTTTGGCAAATAGCTTGCCCCGACGAAAATTTTATATAACCCTTACTCCTGAGATGGATTCGCTTGTTCATTCTGCATTGCGTTGCACCCAAAGAAAATTCTGGAATGAGAACAACTGCGGAGGCCATTGATTAAAACTTTTCATTTGCGAATTGTGGTTATGTTGGCTAAAGTTGCAATATCTGGCCTGACAGTGGTTTTAAGTCTTGGAAAACATTTCCATGGATATTTTATACAAGATTTATGGCAGTGATATGCATCATTTTTACTCTCTTAAATATTATTTTTCTTTTTTCCAGGTGAGTCCAATTACAGTTACCTTTTGGGGTGTGCCTGGGTTCCTTTGCCCTATTCGACTCGTGAGTATTCCAGTAAATTTTAGCAAATCTTTATACATATAAAAAATAAATACACATATATATTTATTTTTTTCTACATTTTTGTACACATATTTAAACACACACACACACACACACACACACACACATATATATATATATATATATATATATACACATACATATATACATATATATATACACACACATTCAAACTCGAAATCCCGCCCAACGGCGAACAAATATTTATTCACATAGTAATAGATATAAGGAAAGGGGATAGGAACACACATGAAGGACGAACACAGGAGAGGTGGGGAAGGCGGACTCAAGCAGACTACGAGCGTAAAAACATTTCCACGACCGGGACTTGAATACCGGATCTTTCCACTTGCCGGGTGGATGCTCTAACCATTGGAGCTATCGAGAAAATCTAATTTACACGGAGATCTGCGATGTTTTAAAGCGCCCAAGTGCTCCGATTACTTGGCCAAGAGATGGCGTTTCGGAGGCGTTTCACCCACCAAAGGAGAAATCGATAACACAAAAGAAGAAAGGACAGTAAGTTAGCAAGCATACATCATCATAAAGGATAGGAACAGTGGTTTCATGGCACGCATAGCCAGAAGAAGAGACGAGCCGTAACGCCATCTCTTGGCCTAGTAATCGGAGCACTTGGGCGCCTTAAAACATCGCAGATCTCAGTGTAAATTAGATTTTCTCGATAGCTGATATTATGTGCAATGTAAACATTTGCTGGGTAACGTGTGAACTGGACCGAATAAAAATTAATTGAATCATAGCCCAAGTGGTTAGAGCATCCGCCCGGCAAGTGGAGAGATCCGGTTTTTAAGTCCGGTCGTGGAAATATTTTTACACTCGTGGTCTGCTTGAATCCTCCTTCCCCACCTCTTCTGAGTTCGTCCTTCATGTGTGTTCCTATCCCCTTTCCTTCTATCTAAAACTATGTGAATGAATATTTGTTCGTCGTATGGCGGGATTTCGTGTTTGAATGTGTGTGTGTGTATATAAAAACATATATATGTTTGTTATATATATATATATATATATGATCAGTTGTCAAAAAAAAACACACCTCATATCATCATATCGAAAATTCCGCCTATAAATATCTGTGAATTCATAGTATTTCTTAATGAAGCAACAATAATTGATCTGCTTGTACAGGCGAGTCCACTGAATAGATTAACTTAAGCAATGCACATGACTGATTGAAAAAATTCTTTGCATGAAGCAAATATAACATATTTTTCCTAAATGAAAAATAAAAGATGATTTTGAAGCAAGTAAAACAATATATATTTTTTTAGATTTTTTTATTTTTGTCACCATACATCTTTTCGTAAATTGTCAATCGAAATCTCTGGTACATAAACATTTTCCGCCGCTGTGGTGAACGTTAAGAGGTGAATTCTGTTTTCGCGGTAAGGATTATGAAGTGCATAAATCGCAGAGAAATTAATCACGATAAGCCTAAAATAAATCCCAAGGCCTTGTTCCAATTACTAATACCATCTTCGCCAAGTATCCCCTTTCGATACGTATATATCATTCCATTTCTCATCCTCCCCGTAGCCTACCGTGCGCTGCGCCCGATTTTTCATCCCCGCTCGTCCATTTAATTCTGTCACATACGTGCGAGTCCCTTGTAAATCAATGGGCGTGGTTTGGTTGCCGGGTTACAGGTGATGTACTTTAACAATGGGTGGGTTCGCTCTTAGTTTCCATTAAGATCCCATATCGGATTTGCGTGTGTGAGAGTGAGCTCAACTGTGTGTGAGTACGCATGCGAGTGTCACGGAGGAAGGTGCGTGTGTGTGTGAGAGAGAGAGAGAGAAAGAGAGGGAGGATAAGGGTGTTGTGTGCAATGGCATAGGAGTTGGGTGGAAATAGCGGGGGTTAGGGCGGCGGATGATGGAACAGTGGAAGAAGAGAGGAGAAGGCGCGAAAATTTATGTTCCTCAAAGTATCTTATCAGTGCCGGAGGCTTCTGAATAAGAAGGGGGTGGACATGTAATTTACGATGGCACTTGAAATTTATATGCACTATGTATCTCTTTTCGCCATTTTTTCGATTTTTTTGCCCAGGTATTCGCGTTATCTGCTTAAAAAGTTCCCATTTCCGCTGCAGTTCTTAATCAACGCAGGTGTTTATTTAGTTAACAAAGTGTAAAAGTTGAATCTTGTTGATAATTATGACGAGGTTAACCTGTCATTAATTTAAGATGATCTTAGAATTTACTCGTGAAGTGTACGGTGAAATTTTACTACAATTATTTAATGCTTGTGATCTCCAATAATATTTGAAGTGATCTAACACATCATTCACTTCTGATGTCACTCTATTAAAGGAACTGCGGTAGTCCTTCATGGAAAATGTGTGTGAATGAGTGTTACGGAGGAATACGTATACTCAAAGGAGAATCCGTATCTTAGAATCATAAAAATCCCGTATTTCTTGAAAGAAAGAATTTATCGAGGATTTCCAGGTTAACTTTACGGCATTTCGGTGAAGTCTTGATAATAAATCACCCAGTCGTATGTGAATTGAAGGCCAATACTCTAATCAAAGGAATAAAGTGACATCAACCTGTTAAAGAATTTGATGTAGCCGCGCCTATCCAGTATTTCTGTGAACTGATTTATTTGATAGTTTGTGAACTTAGAATTTTGTTAAAAGAAAATACTCTTGTGGAGAAGTTACGAATCATGAGCTTAAAGAAATAATTGCATTATTTCAAATTGTCTATTTACATGTCCACCTTAAATATTTCTTGTCCACTCACGGATTTGTTGTATTTTAAACCAAACTGAAGTTTTTCGCACAGTCATTGCTTGAAGGTATACCGAATCGTTTGAGTGAAAATTCATGGAAATGATCACATATAAATCCAGTTAGAGGGAATTTGAATTAACTTTTGAATGAAAGAATTGATCATCTTGGCCATAAGTGATTAAAATACATCTTCAGGATAAACTGAGGCTGTTCTCGTAAAACCTTCGAAACCATTCCAGAACGTTATAGTTTTTACTGAAGTGATTTTCATTCGGCTATCTAGCACACATGCATGTACTAAAATTGGTTTACCTTGAGCTCTCTGAAGCCAAGCACCAATAATAAAGAGACTAGGGCTAATTAATATTGTGCAAATGACTATCAATTACGTCGCCGAAGGCAATTAAGATGTTGGAATAAAAAAGTACTAGAAATATTTCTTGCATAACTGTCGATTGACATTAACTCCGAAAGTAGGATAATAATGGAGTCTGAAATGCATTCAAAACTCGTTTAATGAAAATGTGTTCAGTGATACCACATTAAAATATTTCAGATCAGATTTTTTAGTTTGTATAAGTTTGCGATAGCATAAATACGATAATAGCATTAAAATTGCATATGAATATGTATATATATATATATATATATATATATATATATATATATACATACACACATATATATTCTAAATTTATGGTGGAAATAGAAAGAGAATAATAAGAAAAGAGGATGTAAATAAAAATAGACTATGTTAAATGATTATCTTCAAATGCGTAGCTATTTCAAGACACTGTCAAATGATGCGTCAGCTTTTAAAATTTGTTGGAGTTTTGAAGCCAGGAAGATTGAATTATTATAGAAATAAATATAAATTGATAATTTTTGCTCTAATAGGTATCACCTCATTTGATATCTAAGGTTAATTTTTTGGGAGACTAAATCATTATTTTGTTCGAATGCATGATTACCGCTATAATATGTGTGTCACCTCAAGAAACTGACTGAGCATTTTGAGATTAAGAATATCCAGGAAACGAAGGAAAATTAGGGAACAACTGGAGGAACCCGGTGTTTCAATCATCGAAGGACTCGTAGTATTATGCATACAGATTTCCACCGGTGAATGTTTCACCAGATGCACATGCTTTTTATCTGCACAAATTTACATTGGAAATCCCCTACTAAATTTTCTCCCTAGTACGTATTGGAACGCCAATGAAATATCACTCTTATTTCCGGAAAGCAAACGTACTCCATGCTTGATTTCAGGAAATTCACGCAGAATACGATATTGGAATTCAAATAAACAGAAGCTATGCGATTCATCCGACAACATTTACACTCTCCTAAAAAGTATTCAACTCTCAGCAGCTTTCTGTTTACTCTCCGTGCCTTCGATACTGTTATTTTTTTATGAGCTCTCGGGTCTCGTTGCTGCAGAAAGCAAGGAATCCAGCGGAAGGTCGGTAGACGTGTCCTTTCGTTCCATTTACTCGAAAGAGACTTCGTAAAACGTCATTTAACGGCCCGGCTCCTTTCGCTTTCCTCGCCTCCCTTAACCCTCCCGATCTCAGCGGTGACCAACACCGCTCGCCACTCTCCCATTGCTCTCGCTTGCAAATGACTCACTTGCGAATGACCCCTTAAAAGATATACACGCTCTCTCCTGTTCGCCTGACACCCCGCTCACCACAATTCAACTGTCTCTTTTTCGTCCGTGGAAATTAAGAGTGTCATTTCCTTCGCGCTTCGCTCATGTGTACAAGAAAGTCTTACGTCTAACAAAAAAATAGCAGCGAGGGCGTATCATTTCATTACGCATTGAGTTAATCCCCTCCAATCTTTTACAAAATTGTGCAATTTTTGTTGAGTGGATTGCTAAATCCACCGATGGTGATTGGCATAAAGTAGAATAGTATGAAGACAAACGTCACATAGGAGTCGCTCGTGCAGATCATCACGTTTTTGGCCATTTTCGACAACCTCCGTGCTCCAACGTACTCTAACAGCGGTGAAAATTGGTCCAAAAATTCTTAACCGTCATTTTACTAACGTTACAACATCTACTAACAACCATTACTTCGCGCATACCTATATGCAGACCCTCTCAATGTTTTTCGAAATCGAGTTATCACTATCAACATGTATTTTCTCTTTCTTCATGGGTTATCGGAATGCGAAAGCATTGCTATTGGTGTATGTCTTGTTTATATTTGACGATTCGTGTGCCCTACATCACTGCCCGTTAGCACTCTTCATGCCAAACTAACTTTCCTCGACCCCTTCAACTTTCCTCTACATGACAGTTATGAAAAGTGGATCCAGCTATAAACTTTGAGCTTATTCAGCCTTTAATGTAACTAACCTGCATTCCTCATGGATCATCTAGTGATGCATGATGGTTTTCCATTAGTTTTTTTTTATTTTCAGCGCCAAACGGTACATAAATATCGCATTATTAGGGTCATTAGGTATAGTTAATTGCAAGGCGCCAAAATATAGACCTGAATTCTTATGCGTAGGAAAAGAATTATTCTCAACAGCTCTCTTTATACTGTCATAACCGAAATACCATTGAGTTATCTTAAAAAGCGATTGCTTTCGAGGAAACTTTATGACAGTTATAATTCGAAATTTCAAAGATATCAAATTGCAAAACTGGTATTAAACCTGTCAATAGGAAATTGCTGGACGGTTCTGCCTTTGGCCATGGGTTGGAGCAAAGTCGTATTTTTCTGTGTATGCTATATTATTCCTCTAAAAAAAATATGTAGGTCTCTGATGAGGACAAGAAATTTAAACGGCAGGAAGTACGTGAACTATAAAATGAATGATAAAAACCAAAGATATGGATGGAGGTGCTTAGATGGGTGATGTGAGTACGCTGAGAAATAGCCAAATAAATGAAAATATACGAGCAAACACGATCGGGTGATAAAATCGCGTAATTTGAAGGGATGTGTGCGCGATTGAGAGGAAGAAGCGGGCGTAGTGAACGGTAATTGGGAAGAAGGGATAGATAGATGGAGTATAGTGGAGAGAATCGCCCAGAACTGGTGACCTCTAACGATTAGACCAGTCGAGGAATAAAAGTAATCTTCACGCCAATAATTGTCTATTGGAAGTTAATGAAAAACTAATGGAAACAAACGTTCTAAATATTATTCACCCAATCTGGCTCAGTAGCGGTGAGATCTACCTTCATCTATCAAACCAAATATTCTGATCGTTTCTGTGATTTTATTTTGATTCATTATTCGAAACGGTTCTTTCGATAGATGTTAACTAATGGCTGATGTTTATAATTATTTTCGCCCCTGGTTTGGAGCAAATCCGCTCTTTCCATCCGTTGATATCGCCGCTGAAAATTAAATTTCTCGGCAAAATTTATTGTTCCCGGTCAAACCAATTTGCTCATGGAGTGGAATACGATATGCTTCGCCAAATGACCATTGGCGGCGGCGGAGGTAATTTTACCGAGCCGACGAAGTTTTAGTGTTTCCGCAATGAAAGTTGGTCCTGTATGGATTTTCCTAAGCCTGACTCCTAGCCAATTAGGCCACGTGTCGAAGCGTAGTTTATGGGTCGGCGTTTATAATTCGTAATCTTAAACGAGCGAAGGGCGTGTTGAAATGATAGTTATCGGTGTTTTTTTCCTAAGACATTTGAGACCGTTTTTCTTGGCTCTAAGAGTTTTTGACTCTTCGCCAGATCTGCTTTTTGTCCCAGTACGAACTCATTAGCACTACTGAGTGCTTTCCGCATGTTTTACGGTTATTGAAGTTAAAATGTGTTAACTATACCCTCATACGTCTATATTTATATTCAGGCACTCATCCGTGCAGACCATTGGGAAAATGCCTCAGGATCAGTTATTACTATTCTCCTTCCTTGCGTAAGCAAAGCCTCTCTTTTCTTATTAAGCATTTATTCAGAAACCATCTGTGCGCGCCGTTTTGTTATGGGCGCTGTCGGGAAGCCCGAACAAAGTCTCGCACTATGCTCGCTCAATAATATACACTTATTCATCGAGAATTTTTCCCTCTTACCAGTTAAGTTTTCCTAAACGACTATAGCAAATTGTAAGGAGGGATGTAAGTTATTCTGCGATAGAAGGTCAGGAAAAATGGAGGATCCGGTCAGTTTACGGTTCAAGTTTTAAGGATTAGTATTTCCTTATTGATCAGATGTTTTCATAATGATATATAAAATAATGATAATTTCCAAGTCGACCTATTTATCCTTATGGACTCGCCGACGCACCAGAAGGTTGAAACGACAGATTTTTATCCTACTTAAGAAGATTTTGTCAAAAAACCATGTTGGTATTATTTTGTAGACAGTACACTATGAAAATGTTTTCTCATGCGGTTATTTTTAAGTATCCCTCGGCGTACCAAACAGTCAAATTATTTGTAATATCCGAGTAAAAATGTTTTGCATTGCAGGCTTATGAAAAAAGAATACGTTATTATGAAGGTAAAGAAGAGTTTGTGTACTTTTTGAAATGTTCGAGTGAATATTCCCAAGAAATGCGTGATTCTATTCCCGTCAGTTGTGAGTCATAATCGCTACATTCGCTTAAGTTAACTTCATGATGATTTCTAAAAACGTTTTCTGGAGTCTTCCTGAGAAATCAAAACTCAGAAATACTCATAAGTAGAGTAGTAGAAGTTTTCGGTGAGCATAAATTCAGCGAGAAAAGATATAAATACAAGCCAGTGGAGATTAAAAGAATGAGATTTATTCAAGAGTAGGAAAATTGGTGTTTGGGAAGGGAAAATGTCAGTATAACTGATGGATTTGATTCACTTACTTATAAAATTACTTTTATTATCAGTGATTATATTTTTACGTTTTCGGGTTCTGATTTCATATGACATCGCTGTGATTCCAATCCTCAGTTGTGCTGGCCGATAGGTCTACTAGAAAACTCTTTATATGTTGTGTATAGCTATACAAACTTCTGATCAATAGGAAATATAACCCTTAAAACTAGAACCTCAAGCTGAACAGCGCCTCTATTTTTTTCATGACCTCTCAGTTTTCCTACGAGGTCATACATTGTATCGAAGATTATAATCCCTCCATTGTTAACTCTTCTAAAAGTCTTTCAAGGTACTTTTGCTTTTCAAGTTTTGATGATGAATTGCGTGTTCATTGACCCCCATCGCAAAACAATGACCCTTTACGTTATTTCCTTCCCGTGAAGGAACCGTAGTAATGGGTCGATGCTGTATAAATACGAGTGGAATTCGTAGGTGGCTTAGTATTCCATATTTTTACTTTCTGCCGTTTGCAGTTCGTTTGCTATACTGAGGTGTATGTGTGGCCAGCAAATACAACCTTTAGCCGCAGCCTGATCAGTATAAAAAACCTGGATGCTTAAATAATATAACTTCGGAAGGAAGTATCCTTCATCAACAGTTAAAGAATCACAGAATATATCTTTTCATTTGGGAAATTGGAAAGATAAAATGTAATAAAAGCATCAAGAAAGCTTTTCTGGCAGTACCCATGTGATATTAATGGATACATTTAGTTTTATGACTTTGCATTTTAATAGATTTTTAGTCATTAATTCATATTTAATTCATTAATATTGCTTCCCGCGATACAATCTGAAAACAAATGAGAGACGAAATTAGACCCAACAAATATTTAACGGCGTAGCATTTTTTGGGACTATTAAATAATTCTTCCCTTTTCCAGCTATAAAAAGGATAACTGTGATTACCCGAGGAAAAAATATCTATAAAAATTATCTTAGAATGCGATCTATCTATTTTCTTTCTGTCTCTTTTTAGTGTACCATATACAGCATAACCATATCAAAAATCAAATTAATTTCGTTGATTAAATGTATCAGTATTTTTACGATCAAGGTGCGAAATTTAAATTTCTCCTTGAGTAGTATAATCAAGATATCTTGAACACTAAAATTCCATGATATCAAAATTTATACAAATAAATTCAGTGATAATCAATTTTCCTAGTTATTAGCATAATGAAAAAAATACTTCTTAGTTTTCCACAAATTTATTTTGTGGAGCCACTCTTAGGCACGTTTCACTTCTGCAAAGTTATTTTAATCGCTCATGTCAAGAATGTCCGCGTGGTAACATCTATGTTAATAATCATTATGCAGAAGTTGGTAAGTGTTAGGAAATTAATTTGATGCCTAATTGTAATTAGTCCAGTGCCCAAATGGAGTTTATTTTCATCATAACTTTTAGCATCTATTATATCTATATCTCACAGGTTCGATGTCACCATTTTTATGGTTTCGATGATTTTAAAATAATGTATACGGTTGATTAATAATTTTTTAATTGTTCCTTACATCACGACATTGGACATACGAGTCTGCCGTTTCATGGACAAGAGTTAAATACGTTGGTGTAAAACGTAAATTTTATGATCTATGTATAAAATCGAGTATCAAGAAAAAGTGAACTTTGGTCCAGTTAACGTCACCTAATATGTAAACGGCTTGAGTGAAACGAGAAAGTTTTTTTTCTATTTCCAACGGATATCGCCTCTCTGTTTGTGTTTTTATATTGCCGCCGCATTGCCATTGACCGACCCACGTAACTGCTGTCTTTAGCTGGCCTCTATTCTGAAGCTTACACCTCAAGGTCGGTACAGGTTCTGTGATCATCCAGTAGCGAGTAACTGATCGAAAGTTTCAAAAGCAAAGAAAGTAGTAATGAAGGTAAAATCGACTGACTCTACAGGGAAAGCATTTATTGCAGAACTTTCGGAAAATCTCGTTCGTTTACAATTTAATAATAAAAAACAGTACAATTTCACAAGATTTGCTTCGAAGTTTCTATGGCCCACATACGTAATACTTTGAGAGATGTCATTAGAACTAGAGAGTAATAATATGACTACGAATTCTGTCATGGAATCTGTATCATCAGACAAAGAGCCTCATTAAATAAATTTCGAAAGTCGTTTCAACCTAAGTATTGGTGTATTTTTAATGCGAAGTACTTCATAGAGTACGTGAACTCAATTCAGTGCAAAGTAACTTGTTTTTAGAAGTTGTTTTCATCGCCTTATTTTGCAGTTGAAGAACTTATGAAAAATTAATATAAAGTCAGTCGGTTCCCAGAACTAGAAGAAGATCAATCTCCTCTCGATACGTGCAAGGAGTATCGCTGTGTTCATTGTTCATTGAATGACTATCAGTACTTGGAAGTTTTGTCTTTCGAGGAGCCCCAACTGTAGAATTATATTTCAAGTTCAGGTAAATTAAAAGTAGAGTACAATGCATGTCCCGCACGCGCACATACACACAGACAAAAACTTCACTCATTTCATCCTGATTTACTTTCATTAGAGACTAGAATTTTTTTATTCCCTTAGGGGAGCAAAAACGACTTATTTTTCTCCCTCCATTAATAATTCATTTTTCCCCTCTAACGAACGACTTGGCGGGGAGCAATTAATCGAATTACGCCGCTTTGCTCATTACTTTGTCATTTTTTTGCATGCCTGCGCACACCACCATCGCCGGCGTTCCACGGCCTTCTCCATTCTGTATAAAAATCGTTTCGTTTCCCCCTCACTCCTCCCGCAGCCCCCCCCCCCCCTTCCCCTCCTTCTCCGCGCTTCCCACCCTATGCTGTCCATTCCGCGGCGTGCCCTTATTTCCCGTGCCGCCGTCTCTGATCGCCAACCTAGTCTCCACTCTCCTCCTCCGCCTGCCGTTTAAGCGTGAGACTCCCCTCTTTCTAAGTCTCACCGCACTGCGCACACCCAAACCTCTCATATCCACATCACCATCTTCTCCTTTCTTCCCCCACCTTCCTTTTCTTCCCCTCCAAATACCCCTCTCTCCCCTCCTCCCCCGCTCCCTCCCTCAACTCGTTCCCTCTTTACCTTCAAACGTCGCCAATTCCAACGCTCCATTTTCCCTTTTCGAGTCACCTTCACGCACACAAAACTCGCGCAAATCGCCACGATCATGTTGGTAAACAAACTTTTCTTGGAAAGGATTGAAACTACGAGAAAAATAGACTAAAGGGAAAAAAAGTTTATTTCATGCAGCCGGTGTTCGTGCGACGGTGTCGTTTTTATTCTGGGAAAAGGAAGTTTCATGATATGTTAAGAAATGCTGTTTTCCGTCTTTTTCCTCCTGTGTGATTCAAGTGTCCGTCACCGTCCACCGGTGGCGTCGCTATTTTACTCTCAATCACCAATCAACCATTATCCAGTGATTATTATATTGGATAAGTGGAGCGTTTTTTTTTATAATGTCCGTCATTCAGTAAGAGTGGAGAGTATTACATTTAATGATGGATGCGAACGATAGGATACTTTTTCGCCTAATGATGGAGTCTAAATGTTTGGATGAATTTCACGGAACAAAACATATCACGTCTAAGTTAAGAAATAGGACATGAGTCTCAGATATTGAGATGGGAGATTACAATAACATTTTAGATATTTTTCAACTCACTGTTAAAATCCTATGGTTTTGATTTCTTTCGCTCAACCTTTGATTTGAGACGCATAGTAATTTTAGAGGTTAATTTTTAAAATTACTGTTACACAAAATGTGAAAACTAATTTTTCCTGAGTGAATTCTCTTCACCTATTTTAACATCACATTCGTATTTACTGTAAAAACACCAAGGAGATGTTTTATGCACTAAGCCGTCGCTTTGTACTGGAAAACGGAGATATTAACGAGGACGAACATGGTGGAGTATAAAATCAGGTTCGACCCACCAAATATTTTTCGTCTACGCTTCAACTCAACAATCACATTGCACGCTTCAACGGAATGGATTTCTGAGATTATGATCTACAGGAGCGATCAACGATTTATAATTATGGCTATTTTTGACAAAATGTCACTATCATTCGCTCGAATGCATCGCTTGGTTTTCAATAAAATTAAATATGGTAATTTTCAAGGTCTTTTGATATATGTCTTAGAAAAACTTGGGAGAATTGTTACATTTTCTGATCCTGAACGTTATTACCTGCCATGGAACATTTCTTGTGACGTCGAGTCATGCTTTTAGCGCCGCGTACACGCGGTGATCCATCAAGATCTCTTTCTAAATGCTCGATCTTTTTTTACCAAGACTTTCCGGTTTTATAAACCTCTATTTCATGCTTTTATAACTGCCTTTCCCGTCGTCTGGCAATCATTCATTCATCCACCCTCTTAAAACAGCCCGATCGGCACGAAATATCACGCGAAACGTAAGAGAGAAAACAATCGACGGCACTTTACAAGGCTCCGATCAAAAGTGGCCGGTTAATAATTTCTCTGCGTCGCGTCATCACATACCCGCCGATCGGCAAGTTCTCCCCCCCTTCTCCTCTCTCTGTTCTCGGCTTCAAAACCCTCGATATATGAAGAGAAGGAGAAGAGAAATCTTTCTCTTTAGGTCTTTCTTCCCTTTAACCTCATCCGACAACATCCATTTCCACTCTCCTTCTCACATGCAGCCAACCATTCCGACGCCGCCTAAAATACCCTGCCTTCCTATGAGCCCGTTATTCTCTTTCAGCTGCGGAATGGAATCCCATTTGCAGTGCGTCCACGGCGAAGGCGGTGCAGCAAAAGAAAACTCGAGCCTGGGATCGAACTCATGAGGGTTTAGAAGGAGGAACTCTGCCTCCGATAATCGTGTGGGATCAGCACTTATTCCCTCCCTCTCTTTTCCTTTAGCCCCATCTCATTCTCAAATATTTCCGCCGTCTGTCTTTCAATTCATTCCAAGGTCTCTCGGCCAATCGCATACCATCTCTCTCCAAAACCATCCGCCGCATCTCCACTGTCCCTCGCAAACGAACATCCAAAGCCGTCCGTGCTAATTGATCTTTCATTCACCGCTACTCCCTCCCTCTCTTGTGCACGCACCTTTCGCTCCTGCTTTTATCCCAATGGCCCCTCACCTTCATGCCCTACCCCTTTGCCGTCGTCCGTACGCCTCCCCTTCACCTCCTGTATTCCGTTTCCTTCGCTCCATCCTCGAGTCAAGGAACTTCCCCCATTTGTGCCCACAGTCCCTGCACCCAAACCGGAGGCACGCCGCACTTCTTCCCAGCTCCTCTTTTTTTCCATCGAACGCCACTCTCCGTCGAGGGAAATTCCTCTGCATCTCCTCATCCCACCCTATTAGGCATGTCTCTCTCCTCGAGAGTGGTCCTCTTAGGGCTCTGAAAACTCTTCCATCCACTCGTTCATGAATCAGGGAATGTTCCTTTTACTCTCTCGAACCTTTTTTTAATCCGGTCCTTGTCGGCAATCCACTTCCTTAATGGTTAGTGTGGTAGGACTGCACTTCATGCCTACACAATAGACGCGGCGGAAGGACTATTTAGTGACTTATTACTACTCGCTTGCTGAGCATCCGGTTCCAGTTTCTATCGGATGCGAGAAGGCAAAATTGCCGCCCGCTTACTCGGGAAAGTAGCACTTTGAACTTGACGGATTATGACATATTCAGGAAGTCTATTCTCCCATCCTAAGACTTATTGTCGACCGTTACTGAGGAAATTAAATTTGAAAATTAAATGTCAAAATATTGAAACTGTGACTCATGATCTAAAGCCTAACAATACCTTTATTTATCGTTGTCATCTACATCTCGTATAATATACCCAATTCCATCTATAATTCTCACCGGCCGGTCTGTTTTGGTCTGACCCGTCTAACCAAGTGGCTATTTGAGTCCCGTCCGGGGCGTGTGTGTTATTTGGGATTCCGTGTTTCATTCTCTGGAAGCCAGATTACAAGTTTAAATCCGACGAGAGACTCACAGGCCGACGGGGCATCACAATCACCTTCATGTAAGCGATAAGCAAACCCATTCTAGTAACAAAATCTAAGTTACTGTATCACCTGGTATCACCTATCCTAATACGTCCGCCATAAGTAAAATACAATATATTGTGTCCATGACTGATAAGGAAGTATAAATACGCAAATTGTTTGTGTCCACCCGATCCGTATATCGTGCGTATGTCCAGCCGAGGCAGTGATTCCTGTAGCCAGAAAAAAAATTCAATTATCTTTATACTTTCTAAGCTGCTATGCCGGAATAGCTTGGTGGAATAAGAATATTAATGGTACTACTACTGATATTAACTTGTGTGGAAATATGGAGAAACATTTGTCATAAATTTAAAGATAATCTCTTTCAATATAGGATCAGTCGTTTTGTCTTTTTTTATTTCACGATTCACACCACTGATTTAACCACGAAGAGTTTCATGCGTTGCGAAAAAAAAATTAGATAAACGATGCTTTTCCTTTCCCTTCTTTGAGAATTGTAACCTTCCCATTCATTTGGAAAAATATAAAACTTCAATAAAATAAAAACTTCGTACACCTACGCTGTTTGGCCAAATTTTTAAAAATAGTTCCGATTTCTATAATTCTCGTTAAAAATCTGCAGCGAACTTGAACAGCTACGCAGTTGAGTCATCATGCTTTATTACGTAATTATATTTGTCTTTCTTTTCCTTTACGAATTCATTTGTTCGAATGTTTAGGCTGCCGAACCGGAAGAAATTATGATAAAAGTGCACTCCATACTTATCTTACCTCTCTGAATGATTTTTTTTCTTCCCGTCAAATTATAGATAAATGGAGGTGATAAATGAATAACGGGCCTGATGAAGGCTCGCCTGTGAATTTGAAACATTTTTATGAGCAAGATTTCCGTTACGTTTGGCTTGCTTTTTTAAAGTGCGGATCATTTATCAAATATTTTCCTTGCTCGGGAAATTGATTATCCAACCTGTCAATCTTTTTGCGATTGACCGCGGGGGCATTTACTGAGTTCCCCGCGGGTAGGGCGTTCCCCCTCGTCTCCCAAGGGTACGTTCATTAGCCCGCGATACGACGGCGGGCTCTCTAGGGTCCAGTTGAAGGGGTGAAGTGGTCGACCCGCATAAGTTCAACGCCATCGGCATCGCTTCGAAGGGCCCTGTAAAAAGACTACATGACATTTTTGCCGAAATTCTCTTAAACTATTGTTTCCCCCGTTAGTGGTTCATAAAAGTATGTAAGTCTGCTGAAGGTCAGGCCAGAACCGGTTCTCAATTAAAAAGTTAGTTCGTTCAAGCTGACCAATGAGTACGTCAAATCGTAGACTGTTATGATTTCAGTGAAAAGAAGTAAACCAAAAGCTTTGATCACATTCAAGAAACGGAATTGTTTCCATTAATTTAAGATTAATTTGTTATGTGCATAAATTTTGGTTCAAAATGACATCCTCATTTAGAAAATTGTATTATTTGACGATATCATATTGCTTTTCCTCTAACCTGTACAATTTGCTGCAGCTGAAACGCACCACTGCAACTTAGAAGGTTTAAAACCTCTAAATTTTAGCCATTCTTCCCCAAAGCCGTTGTTAGTAATTTCGTATTGCACTGAGGCAACATCGTACTATTTCTCTTGTAAAGTCGCGGCGGGCTGTCTTGTTTTAATTCCTAATCTAACCACCACCTTCCCCCTCTTATATCCACTTCCTTTTTAAACCCCAGTCCTTGCCCTCGTAATTTCTGCTTTGGACTCCCGCTACCCACACGGCGCGCGGTGGTGAGAACGCTTGTAAACCCTTTCCCTTCGGCCGCCCCACCCCATTTTCGCTCCCCCACGCCCTCCGCCACGCCCCACCTACACACTCCAGCCCTCCCTCCCCGACTACTCGCCCCAATCTCCCTCTCCTTAAAAAAGATACATTTCTGTGCCGTACACGACGTAACACAACCTTCTGAAAGGCGGTTAAGGCTTCGCTCAGTCATTCCCATACTGGAAGGGGAGACGAGAGTTCAGTCGCTTTTTCTACTCCATTTACAGCTTTATTCCGTTCCCTTCATTTTTGTGATAATATTGTGATTCCTCTGCGTCCCTCAGGGAGTTGCACGTTTTAAGAAGTAAACATTTGAGGTGCTTTGTAGTGTTCCGTGTTAGCTCTTTCGGATTTTCGTAACGTTTAAATGGGGCATATGTTCCGCGAATTAGTTATATTCCGAATCAAGAGGTTGGGAAAAAAATGAGGCCGAGCATTTATAGACCGAGTTCTCATTCTTGAACGTTTCTTGTTTTTGGACTCTTCGATCAAAAAAATGTTAAATATCCTGTGAACTCAGGGAACCTCACGTCTCTTTAGGTGTCATAAAATTAGGTATTTTTTCTTTATTCACCCCAAAAGGCAGGAAGGCCTGTAAGTGCTTCAGAAATAATATGAATTAAAATACGTCGAAGAACACACCCGTAGCAATCCATACCGTACGTATAGTATGTACAGATAGAGCATAGACGATATTTGCTGCTAAAGCGCATGATAACACGGCCCTGCTTCCATGGAAGGCAAGAAAAGTAACACAAATGTTCAATAGTGTACTATTTATTTATTTATTTTATTTATTTATCGACTTAATTGGGCGAGGTTGAGACTTATAGTCTCTTCTTCCACCTAGCCCTTGCATTACATGTATTACATGAATGGAGACGATTAGAAACACCCAAGCCAGGCGGTAATCGAACCCGCGATCCTTGGTTGATAGACGAGGACGTTACCCCGCCGCCACCGAGGCCGGCGATACTTTGGATAAATATTCAAAGAAATGAGTCCCAAATATGACCCCAGAAAGGAATTACTCCAGGAGAGCTAATTAAGTGTTAAATTAACAGAAAAAACTGTCTAAAACGATTTTATCTTTTTACAAAAATTGCATTCAGATCGGCTCTACTGGCCTCGGAACTGTATTGGCATTGAGGCAACACTATAACTTCCACAAGAACTTCGCTTACTCTCTCCAAATAATTGACCGAAAGGCCAGAATCTAAAAATAAGTCATTGTTGGGAGTAAAAGCGGTGCTCAAATTATCCCACCGTCCAACTTCACCTCATCGATACAACGCTTTTGAATATGACTTTACTACAGCGGCGACCTATTTCACTAGTGAGTAAAAATGTTAGTGGGTGCGTTAAAATTTTGCCCTTTGTTCCTAAGGTGAGAGCTGGAGTGAGTATTGAACGTGAACAACAGAAGTAATGAAATAGCTGTTATAACAGGCTATAAAAGTCAGTTTTTCACCGCTCTCTTCCTTTCAAATCAATTATTTCTCCCTCTGGGCGCAGTAAGCGTGCAAAATAATCTTTTTTATGTACTTGGCTGTATTGCTTAAGCAGAGACTAGTAATGAAGGCCGGTGAGGTGTACCATATTTTAAATAAAATTAATTATTGCACAAAGTTATTGTAATGATTTTATTATATCTCACAGGCATAGTAATAAGAAGCGGAGTTAATTATACCATTCATTTAATATAATTCGCGCTTGAATCCTTTTAAATCAGTGAAGTCCATAAAAGAGAGCAAACCAAGAGAATAAAAAAATAACAGCAAGGGTGTTTAAGGGTTATTATCATCGAACAAATTTCATGTGTTTGAGGCTGACTAAAGGGATCCAAAATCTTAACTTTTCCTTCGGTATTATCCTGGTTAACGACTTAAGGACTTATATTTCAAATTTTTTAGGCTCTAGGAGCTGTTGCTCCTTATCCCCATATTTTACCCTGCCTTTCACTTTAGTACCATTAAAGAGAAGGCGTATCCTCGACGTTGTTCGCCGAAGGGAGCTGAATAAATAATCGAAATGGGTCACGCACTTTGCCTGACCCAAGATTTGTGAATACGAACTCCGTACTGGTGTTCTTTTGTTTCATATATTTTCCAATCGGTATGAGATAAATTTGGCGATAGAAACAGCAAAAATAGCGTCAATTCTGGAAGATATCATGCTGGTATCAAATATGAATGCTTAGACATCTCATGTATACTAGAGCTGGAAATGATTTCTGGAAAATATGCCAGCCTAGAAGCAGTGACCTATTTATCTCGAATGACTTTAAAACAACTTCTTCTATCGACCACCTGACAATTTTTGTTTTAATACTTGCATATTATACCTATATCAATTTCCAGTCCAAATTTATAACATTGAGGTTGTCTTAGACTATTTTCTACGAAACGTGGACACTATACTACTTGTATTTTTCCAAGTTTAGCGTTTGCCTATACGGCATCAAATTGAGAGTTGTGTGAAAATCTTGAAGCTGGTCGGTGTTCTCACATGTGTCAACTCAGTCCCATATTTCCATTAATCTAATCCTCGCGACAGTTTTAAAATACCATGGTGTCTCTCGTGACAATAAATCCAATTCTACAAAGGCTTCATATTTTTTTCGTTCAAGACTTTCGCACCGATAATAATTTTTATGTTTTTAGAGATAAACCATTTAAGTTGCTATGGTGGATGAAGATCGTGAGTTTGCCTCCACTTCAAGCACGAAATTTCGTGACTCATTAGCATTCGCTGGGAGCTTACGCGACTGTTTTGCAGTGTAGTTCAATTCCGTCCATTAACTATGCCGTCTCGCGCCGTTTGAGCCCTTTCCTCAAATTACCTTTGCATTAGCTTTCATTCTCAACTGCCATTGCCTTATTCATACGGAGCATGCACTTACAATTTGGCATTTGCTCCGAAATTTGAGGCCGTAATTGGGCAGTTTTTGAAATTCTGACGTAGCAAGGTTTCATAACGACCGGCTTTATTTTGTAGCATTTCCGTTGCCGGAACAATAAAATCGTAAAAATCAAAGGAGATGCAGATTGTAAGGGACCACTAACTAAAACTAATTATCGTCTCCCGGCAAACACACTATTGTTCATGAGTTTAAAGTTGGATTTTAATTTTTCCATGATTTCTGTTTCTCTTGGATTAATTTGCATAACAATGAAATGTTTCACCCAATTGTGGTGACAGAAGTCTCATGTACTTCAACAGGAATATTTAATGAGGCATTGCATATGTGTGAGACCAATAAAAGTTGTCACGAGGAATCAAAGAAAAATATGTACCTTTTATAGTAATGGGTAAATGATTTCAAATCTTAATCTGTGATGCATGCTACTGGCTTGAGTTTTCGTCATTTTCATGAAACTATGAGGTGTCATACTCTATTCTGAGAATTAGCCATTGCTTGACATATTAGTTTTGCGGTCGGCGAAAATCCATGGCGAATAGTGATCGATAATTAATCAAGGATATATATATTAGGCGATCAAGTTATCATCCTCATTTTTCTGGTTGTAGTAGTTTTGATGCTCGACATCTATGCCAGAAGCTTCTCAGCAGATGCCTTCGTGGTTTTAGAAATTAATTAACCACACCAGGATTCTGGCAATAAAATTTGCTAAATTTTTTCTTTATGTACCACCATTATATATTATGCCGGCCGCGGTGGCGGCGGGGTAACGTCCTCGTCTACCAACTGAGAGGTCACGGGTTCGATTCCCGTCTGGGTGGATTTTTCTCCATCCAGGGCTTGGCTGTACGTAATTGTCTTCAATGTAATGTATGTAATGTAAGGGTTAGGTGGAAGAAGGGACTATTTAGTCTCAACCTCGCCCAATTAAGTCGATAATAAATAAATAAATAAATAATAAAAATTATAGGTCTAATGCCATCGAGTGATGTCCCCGGAAATCCCTGATAGAACTTACATTTCTTTTCGTCTTAAAATTTTAACATGCCTTTTTAACGATTCTACTATGACAATACTTCATGCCACAGCGCAAAACAATCTAGGTACTTCAGTGAGAGAAATGGTATTTTCAGAGTAGGTTGATTTTAAATACCCACCAATAAATTAGCTACAATAAATATTGTGGTTTCCTAGAGAACAGTTTTGAATATAACTCAATCGAATTATTACGTGCAGAAGTGCTTTTAGCACTCCATATTTTGCCAGAGTCGCTCTGCCCACTTGTCTGTCAAGTGGAGCTAGGGTATCGGTTCTCGTGCGTTGTTTATGGCATCACAGACGGGTGCATATCCTTCTAAATTCCCCATACCCTGCCAATTGCACCGACATAGGCTTCTATGTCGGTATTTATTCTCAGGGGTGTGTGACGCAATGGCTTATAAATTCCCCTTCACCCACCCGGTTGCTCTAGCACATGCATGCGCCACCTCTCCGCTGCAGTGAAAATAAAAGAAAACAAATCCGAGCAATATCGCTAGCTTTGTGGGGCTGCTCGCGGGCGTGGACGACCGTGCGTATATAAACAATGACTGCCATTCATTAGCGATTCTCCTCCGCGTATCGCTCCGTTCCCACAATGCATCACATGAGGCAGTCGTCATTCCCATCGCCTTCGCTGCGCCCGTTTGAGTTAGTGAGTGAGTGAAGGCGTGGTCCATTGGGCGTCTTCCCTGCTGCATATCCTCGCGTCCTCGGGAGCCATATGTGTTTGTGTGCGTGCGTGCATGTGCTTCGGTGTTCATGCACGTGCGTATTTGTGCGCACGTACCTGTGTTTGTGTGGGGGACAGTGAGAGAGGGGAATCTATCTTCAGATAGTTGCATTCGCCCTCCCATCCACGTAACATCTCCCTCGTGAACGCCCCACCACCATACCCACTCTTGCAATTGTGCCTCTTGAGGCCTGTGTGAATAGTTGCGCGTTTTAACACCCGCCGCTCGCGCCTCATACCATCGTGGTATCCGTTTATTAAAAGGTTCTGACGTCAGAAAATTTGTTTATTTACCGTCTTCAAGCATGCGTCAATAATTTATTTAGTATTTGGTGTTTTTTGGTGATTTACTTGGGTTGATAAGTCACGAAATTTTTCAAAATTTTTGTGATTACTTTCGATGAAAATGTTATTCTGCCGTACGTAATATTTTTATTTGCGTTTTGACTTCTGTTCGGTGAAAAGTTGTCTTCATGTTATCCATGTAGCGATATTGAATGAAGCAGTGTATAAATAGTCAAAATGCGAAAAATGAACTGGGATAGCAAATTGATTTTCATTAAATTCCAAAAGTTAGGTTAATTACTAATAGGTACGCTTAAAACGAATTGTGTATTGTTTTTTTATGGTCAGCATTTCCTTTCAATTTCTACGTTCATTCAGTTAACTAACCTTTTTTAATTAATCCCTGAAATGATTATCTTGCCTACGGCAGCAAAATTCTGTTAAATCAATACATATTGGAAGATTGGGGCAACGTCTGTTACTTTTGACATTCCAAGGAATGGTAAGGGTTCTTTATACGAGTATTACATAATGTATTATTAATTTATTTTAGAATAAAGGCAATTTAATATGTATATATTATAGACATGTATTAAAATATATGTATATATTATTATATATATGTACATTAAAATAGGAGGGGAAAAAGTAGAGCAGGTAGAGCAGTTTACATATCTCGGAAGTGTTTTGGACCAATACGGTCAAAGTAGTAGGGACGTAAGGAGAAGAATTGCGCTACGCAAGGAGGCTTTCTCAAGGAGGAGGGAGTTGATGACGGGGACGTTGAGTAGGGATGTTAAGACCAGACTCGTTAAAACTCTGATATGGAGCGAGGCTATGTACAGTTCGGAAACGTGGTCGCTGAAGCAGGAGGATAGAAGTAGATTCGAGGCTTTTGAAATTTGGGCGTGGAGAAGAATGGAGAAGGTGAAATGGACCGAAGGGAAAACAAATGAATAAGTACTAGGGATGGTGGGTGAGGAGAGGGGTTTGTTGAGAGAAATACTATGGAGGCAGGAAAATGGATGAAGGGCGTATTGAGCGGTAGTGGAATGTTGAAGAGGGTAATAGAGGGGAGAATGTTGGGTAAGCGAGGAAAGGGCAGGAACAGGATAAGGATGTTGGACGGGATGGAGGGAGGAAGGAAATATACATAGATGAAGAGAGACCTGATGTAGAGTAGGTTGCTGGATTGTGTTTTGTTTGAAACCACAAAATATTTATTTGATAGTTGTGTCCATCCAAAAACCTACCTTAACCGGTAGATTACCTAATAATATATACATATATATATATATATATTGTGTCGTATTGTGTCGTATTCATATATATATATATATACTGTACTGTATATATATGTCGTGGTGGAAGGGCTTGTGTGTTCCGATGACCCCTAGAGCTGTGCTGGCGAGAGTAAATATAATTACTCCTGGTAGGGTCACCCATGCCAGATAGGTCGAAGGTTAGGAGCCAGACGAAAGGTAGTCCACGCAGCGTCTGTTCCTCAGTAGAGGCGGCTGCAAAGGCGTCTGACCCCAGTGGGGCGGCCATTAAGTGATGGTGTCACGTTAAAAACACTATTGAGGAAGGCAACCTCAATTATCATTCCCAAGAATGCAATGATGGGCAATATAGATATTTTGATCAAACTATCGTTTATATTCAATTGCTGAATTACTTTTAAACAGGGTGAATTCAAGGAGCAAGAAATGCATGAATTTTATTCTTTTTTCAGCAGTGGCCATAGATATATTGCAGATACATCATTAGGAAAATAATTACCAAATGTAAAGAAAATAGTATTTTTCAAATGTATTCTCCTGGAGGTATTTCTTCACAAATCTTACAGTAAGACGTTATAAAAACTGAAGATTTATCGCGGACGAAAATATTTAGGAACAGATGTATATAGAATTAAATACGAATGCATAAATAATGGCGATAGAAATAATTGGTGTGGCACTGATTCTCTTCTTGAAACGTAACTGAGTTCACGTAGAAAAGTGTTGGAAGTGTTTCGTACCTTCTTGGAATTTGACTATGGGCATTCAAAATCTCCATGGCACAAAAACATCATCATTTCAAGTATAACCTCAACTACAAAGAATCAAATAACTCTATCCTCAATGCAAAGAAAGTAAATGCACCAGACGCCCTAAACCCTTCTTAAAAAAGACAGTGAAAGTACAGTTTGGCGAAAGAAATAGACGCGAATAATGCAAAGAAAAAAATTCGAACAAGGATGAATGGCTGGGGGTGAGAGGGAGTCTAGGAGGGGGGGTGGAGGGAGTGCAGACCAAGTTAGTCTCGTAGACGGATCCGAGGGCTTGTTTGCCGCCGTTTGATGCCAGTGACCATGAGATGAGGTGAAAGGGGTATCCCGCTCGTATGTGACTCTGGTCGAAGGTTGACAAATAGGTCCCAAGAGCTGAGACTCTCAACTGCAAAATGAGAATAATTGTTGGGAATGAGAGTCAATTCGTGCGACTACTGCAAGTGGTGCCTTTTAAAGGGATTAATTGAGTTTCAAAGGACTACGTCAAAGATTACTGCAAAAAATTTTAGTTCCAGAAGTGAATGGCAATTGTCGATCGTAAGAATGTACTGAAGGTGAACGTTGAAGTTTCCTGAAAAAGTTACCATAAAATTAAATTATCACAAACTTACTTAAATTAATGTTATTTACTTTATGCTGAAAAAGTATCATTGGAATATCTTATCCATCATTTATCACCTTCTTCATTCTTCTCCACACCCACATTTCAAAAGCCTCCAATCTACGTCTATCC
The DNA here is from genome assembly GCA_037158775.1 of Hetaerina titia. Lineage (NCBI taxonomy): Eukaryota > Metazoa > Arthropoda > Insecta > Odonata > Calopterygidae > Hetaerina > Hetaerina titia. The sequence goes on along the minus strand of CM073770.1, from coordinate 122,320,746 downwards.
TCCTGCTTCAGTGACCACGTTTCCGCGCCGCACATAGCTACGCTCCATATCAGAGTTTTAACGAGTCTTGTCTCAACATCCCTACTCAACGTCCCCGTCATCAACTCCCTCCTCCTTGAGAAAGCCTCCTTGCCCAGCACAATTCTTCTCCTTACGTCCCTACTACTTTGATCATGTTGGTTCAAAACACTTCCGAGATATGTAAACTGTTCTACCTGCTCTATTTTTTCCCCGCATATTTTAATATTTAGCTTAGCCTTTTTCTTTCTGGAAAATCGCATATCCTTTGTTTTATTAATCTTGATTCTCACCCCATATCTATCGCACTGAACCTCCAATTCACTCGGCAATGCTTGCAACCCCTTGGTTGACTGAGCAACTAATGCTTGGTATCCATTATTTATGTAATTTATATTCTAGTGTTAAATTGCTTGCAATTTTTTCCATAGGTTAAAAAAATTTCAAGTGCGTCGATTTCACTTATATAGATCAGTATTCCCATAGAGATCGGATTAGTCCCGATCCAGAAATCAACCCTATCTGTTTATCAGGTTAGATATGCTTTTTTGTGATAACAAGTTAAATATTTTCCTAAAGAAAATCTGTTGTAAAATCTGAATGCATGAAAAAATGCTCCTGCATGAATAAAAAAATATTTTACCTCATAATGGTTGGGTAATTTATAATAATGGATATTAGGTAGATAATGTATCTCTATTCTGGACCTCGTACTTCCATTGAATTATAAGATTGGAAAAACAGCTGTACGCCAACTGTTGTTTTCTATTTACATTTGCTCTAATTGTCAGTTTATTCATCCCAATTAACGTAGAGTTTTCTGTGTTTCTTGCCAGAACGCATCTTGTTTGCTTTCATGTATCGTTTCCGACAACCATCTTCATCCTACATAGCTATATTCGAATTTGAAATTTATCTCTTTGTGAAAAGAAGACGACCGAGGTTTGTGCTTGGAATAGAATTGGAAGTTATGAGACCTAGATGATAGATACCGCTACCGAGGTATGAACTGTCCCGGAAATATTTCATATTGCGATCCTACGTGAGCCACATGCTGGAGTGAATTTTTGAAAACCGCACTGAAAATTATGTATAGGTCTTAAATACGATGAATGGAATATTGAATCTTGTTTGTAAAACCCGAATGTATAAAAGAGAACATGTTATTTACCCTCTGAGGCACCGTTTAAGAATACAGAAGGGATGATTTTTTTCCAAATAGGATTGACTCGTCGTCGAATATTATGGAAGACTTGTGGTCTCAGGAGATTGATCACCGCCTTTCATTATGCCATATAAAAAAGGGAGGATTGCAAAGACGATATCTTTGGCTAAAAAGAAGAGCCTAGTCTTCCTCAGCTGAAAGTTTTTTAAACGAATGAAGCCATTCTTACATCCATCCCATCACGCATAAATCATAGAAAGACGCCTGAAAATGCACTCATCTCCTTCATTTTGCGAAACACCTATATTCATGCTGTAAATTAGTTTGGCAATAGCCTGTGAGTTTCCTTAGTTTGAGGATTACTCTTGGATGTAAACGAACATTTAAGAAGGAATGTGGGTGTAGGCGTGTGTTTGTGTGTGTAAAAATGTATAAAATATATATTATTATTTATTATATTATTTCCATTCCTTATTCCCTTTCCATAAGGGGACACAGAATTTGCAATGACCCTGACTCCCTAGACAATTTCCTCATAAATTTACACCATTCCCTCCTCAAACGAGGTTATGCTGAATCCCCCCTGAATAAGAGGATCCGTAGACATACTTACACTCCCAGACCTTCCACCACCGCGAAAAACCACCCTCTTTCAATTTGTACCACGTTTCTCCCTGGCCTAGAATCTCTGCGTTCTATCCTAAAGGACCTCTATCCTATCCTCAAAAACCACAATTCCACCACCAACCTTTTCCCCAAATGCCCCTCTGTCACTTTCAAACGCCCCGCCAATCTATCAGATCTTCTAAAATCTACCAATCCACTTCTTAAATCCTCGCCCCGTTCCAAAATCACTCCCAGACCCTGCAAGAAACCTAGATGCAAAACATGTCCTATTTTCCTAACCAGAATCCCATCCCTCTCCCACCCGCTCTTTAACTCTCTCCCACCAATTCCCTACTCCTCGTGTACCTCCAGCAACGTTGTCTACCTACTCAAGTGCCAACTTTGCCCTGCCTTTTACATTGGACAGTGTACCACACCCCTTAATATTAGAATCAATAATCATCGAGCCTCATACAACAATTCCTCCCTTATTGGTATGCTCCCAATCCCCAAACATGCCTCCGAACACAACAATGCCTTTGACCAATGTTTTAAAGTATCCGTCTTAGTATCCCTCCCACACTCAGACCCTCCACTGAAACTCAAAACATTAGAGCTAGCTTTCATCTGGCTCTTGGATTCCTGGAATCGCCCAGGTATTAATATTAGACATTAATTGCCCCCTTTATGCATATAATTTCATCCCCCTCCGCCCCCAACAACTTCCATATCATCCCCACTTTTTTTTTAAATTCCCGCGCCATACACTACCCCTCCAAACCCCTCACCTCGAATGCTTTCCCCCCCCTTTTTCCCCCCTTTTCCTTTCTTTTCCCCTCTTTTCCCCTCTTTTTTCCCCCATTTTCCCCCTTTTCCTCCCTACCACTGCTTTCGGGCTCTCCTCTGCCTCAGTTCTGTTCCTAATTCCTCTTGAGAAAGGTGGTTGCACCACCGAAAATTCGGGAACTAGTGAGTCCCTCTTTTGTATGTTTTAGTTTCTGTGTTTGCTATGACTATTTAGTGAATTTTATTGTGCACATTCGTGGCTTTTTTTCCTTTCGGTCCATTTCACCTTCTCCATTCTTCTCCACACCCACATTTCAAAAGCCTCCAATCTACGTCTATCCTCCTGCTTCAGCGACCACGTTTCCGCGCCGTACATAGCTACGCTCCATATCAGAGTTTTTACGAGTCTTGTCTTAACATCCCTACTCAACGTCCCCGTCATCAACTCCCTCCTCCTTGAGAAAGCCTCCTTGCCTAGCGCAATTCTTCTCCTTACGTCCCTACCACTTTGACCGTATTGGTCCAAAACACTTCCGAGATATGTAAACTGTTCTACCTGCTCTATTTTTTCCCCGCCTATTTTAATATTTAGCTTAGCCTTTTTCTTCCTGGAAAATCGCATAACCTTTGTTTTATTAATATTGATTCTCATCCCATATTTATCGCACTGAACCTCCAATTCACTCAGCAATGCTTGCAACCCCTTGGCTGACTGAGCAACTAATGCTTGGTCATCAGCAAACCTAACCGATTTTACGAATTCCCCTCCGACTTTCATTCCTACCTCCAGTTCTTCCCATGCCTCTTTAATCATTTCCTCTACATACTATATACGTTGAACAGTACCGGGGACAATGGGCAATCCTGCCTTACACCTCTTCCTAACACTGCCCATCCGGACTCTATATATATATATATATATATATATATATATATATATATATATATATATATATATATAAACGGAGAAGCGAGATAGCGCTAGCGAACAAAACAGAGAAACACCCACAAATGAAGCTCACACGCATTACGAATTTTCGGTGGCCAAACCACCTTCCTCAAGGGAGAGAAGGAATACGTGTTAGTTTCATTTGCGTGTGTTTATCTTTGTTTTTACTCGCTAGCGCCATCTCGCTTATGCGTTCTCTCTCTCTTTTATACCCTATCACATTTGATCTTTTAATATAATCAAATAGGACTGCGTGATGCATCATATTGTTTGGTGACACGAAAATAAGTTTGGGATATTCAATGGGAATTGGATATATCTCACAATAGAAAAGCCCTAGTTTTTTTATGTACATAAGTTAAGAAAATACTCGTAAAAACTCTAATATGGAGCGTAGCTATGTACGGCGCGGAAACGTGGTCGCTGAAGCAGGAGGATAGACATAGATTGGAGGCTTTTGAAATGTGGGTGTGGAGAAGAATGGAGAAGGTGAAATGGACCAAAAGGAAAACAAATGAGGAAGTACTGGAGATGGTGGGGGAGGAGAGGGGTTTGTTGGGAGAAATTCTATGGAGGCAGGAAAAATGGATGAAAGGAGTATTGAGCGGTAGTGGAATGTTGAAGAAGGTAATAGAGGGGAGAATGTTGGGCAAGCGAGGAAAGGGCAGGAACAGGATAGGTATATTGCACGGGATGAAAGGAGGAAAGAAGTACACAGAGATGAAGAGGGACCTGATGTAGATTAGGTTGCTGGATTGGGTAATGTTTGGAGTTACAAAATGTTTATTTGATAGTGGTGTCTATCGAAAAACCTACCTTAACCGGTAGATTACCTAATAATAATAGAATAATTAGCGCCATATATACTTAAATGGGGGCGGTGGAAAGGAAGAAAAAAAATGATTTAGCCATTCTGTCTTTGAAAAATGAATTTGTACGGGAAAACGGAGCAAGCAGTATCGGTTGCGTTCACGGAGCTACGCGGACGTCCTTCCAAGTTCATCGTACGTGTCCCAACGTCGGACGATGTGCAACCGTGAGGGATAACCGCGGGAAGGGGAAGGGCAGGCTTAGGGCCTACTCCATTTAGTAGTTCAAGGAGTGGGAGAAACGCAACTGGAATCATGAAAGAGAAGAGATGTAGGAGGGTGGTGTGGGGGCAAGGAGTGGGAGCGGGTGGAAATATCTTGAAGTGGAACCAAGGGATGGGGGAGGTGCTTGTAATGGAGGGAGGGGAGTGGGGAAAGAGGAGGGGGCGAAGTGGGAAGAGGGGAGGGTACGTGACGAAAGCGGACAGCTTAAGGAGGGAAAGTACGACTGAAGAACGGAGACGGGCGTAGATGGAATAGGAAGCCATTTATGGCAAGCCTATATGAAACTAAAAATTGAACCTTCGCGGCAGTTACTCTTCTTCATTCGTTTTATTCCACCCTCAGTGCCAACGTTTTCATGAGAGTGAAATGAACTATTGATTTGCCCCTTTTCCATATGGCGATCGTCTAAAATCGACTGCTCCGCATAATTCTTCATTTGTTGCGATGCGCTTGGGGTAATAATAAGAGCGAAGGTTCGAGTAGCTAAAAGAGTAAAGGAGAAGAAATGATCTCGAGAAACTTTGGCGTTGTGAATTTCCGCGTCAAACGAGAACGCTGAGAAGACAAATGATTCACCGGTGGAATATGAAGTGGCAATATATGATGTTAAGGGGCATGATCGAAAAGAATTTGAAGCAGTGTGAATAGAATTTTTTAAATAAATCGACTTCATTGGGTTCATTTTTGCATTAAACGTGGCCATGAATAATTGATAGATCAAATTCGACAAAGCAGTCAAGGGCGCCGCCCATCAGAGATTGGACAGAAAACACATCTCGACTCAAGATGCTGCATATCTGATATCACTTCTGCATCTTAGTGCTAAAGTGCAACCACGAACACCAATGGCGTAACGAAAAGAATTAGTCGAAGCATCCATAGTCACGATTACTCCGCCTGTGTTATGAAGGAGTCAGAAGATCAAACAGCAATACACATCTGAGTACTGCATTTAGAGTCGTCTAAGCCCATAAGGACTACAAGACAAAAAATACTAGTATAGTATACCGCTCACCAAAGTCGAAGCATGACCTTCAGTTGGAAAGCGCATGAGATTCCCAGCCGTAGCTCATAATTTCCTTTGGCCGAGTTCCGACCCGTGTCCTGGATCAGGCTTGAAAGCGGTAATCTTGACTAGTTTTTTCCCTGAAGATGTTTTTCCCGAGGAATCAAAGGTGATAGATTGTGCTGTATGCAAAATTCAAATTTAATTTTCCTGTAATTCCTAGCCTCTTCTTCTCTTGATTTTTTTCACGTAAGTCCATGACGAAACACCATTTTCAGTGTGCAAGGAAGTAGAAGTAGAATATTAGACTTAAGATTTGAATGGTAGGATAAGTTCCGTATTCTTAGAATAAGGCTTTCACTCTCCGTGTCGGAATGTTTACTTTTCTCGGTTCTTTCACAAATGTTTAATGATTTAAAAAAAGCTATTTGCTTACCAGATAAAATAATGATCACTTAAGCTCAATAAATTGGCGCGTCGATAACCCGAGAAATAAGGACCGATGAATTACTCAACCGTCGCCTTTTTTTCACCAGTCCTTTGGATTTTCGGGGCGTAGCTCACGTTGGGAGCCCGGGGTCATCGTCACCGACAAAACGAGCGAGGGTGTGGAGGGCATGTCGCCGCGCCGCGGGCGTGCTTTGTTTATTCCTTTCATTTTTTCGGTTTGGGCGGTTTGAGGAACCAGAAAAGGGTGTGGCAATAGGAGTGGTGCTCCGGTCCACTGGCTAACCATGAAGGCTGAGAGCGTGTAGGCAGAACGGAACAGCTGTGCACGGAACACTACGTCTGCTGTGTCGACAAAGCTGGAAAGGAAAGCAGTGAAAATAGAAATCTTAGGAAATGGAGAGTGTTTTATCAGAGAGGGAGACATAAAGGAAACGGATGCAAGGCAATAAAAAAGAATAAGGCCAGAACGGATTATGTGCATGTATTGACGCATTCAAAGGCGTTTGCCGCAGCAGTCCTCTCACTGAATGAGATCTATTATGGGCCGGTGACTCGTTCCTCGGCGGTAATGAATAAGGATCATAGCTAAAAAAGGGGGAATTTTTTGTGTCTCCTCTGTCCAGGGAACTAAAAGAATTCTTTGTGCGGCCAAAGAGAAAAATATCCTTGTTTAGCTATTCTTCATGATAGTTGAGAAGGAGACCATTACTTTAGCAGAATTCATTCTGACTTAACTTCATTAAAGTAATGAAGTTAAGTAATTCTAAAAGGTGATTATGAGTGTAAATTAAGAAACAGTCTGGAATACGTTTGATACTTCGATTACTACCTTGATCAAAAAGTTCCCGGAATTTATTCAGAAAATTAAAAATACAAGTTTATTCATCTAAATCTATATTGTCCCCTTCAAAGTAATCCCCATCAACTGCAACACACTTATGCCAGCGCTTGATCCAATCCTCGAAACATTTTTTATATTCGGTTTTCGGTATGTCCATCAGTGCTTCCTGCGATTTTTCCATTACTTCCTCTCGGCTGCTAAAACGCGTTCCCCGTAATGGTTTTTTAACTCGATTAACAGAAAAAAGTCACAGGGAGCCAAATCAGGTGAATTCGGTGGCTGTTGGATGGTATTTGTTGCATTTTTCGTCAAAAAATTACGAATAATGATAGCACTGTGCGACGGTCTCGACGCACTGTGCGACGATTTCTGGTCTCTTTCGGCGAATTGCTTCACGCAAAAGTCTCATAACGCCCAAATAATACTCTTTGTTTACTGTCTGGCCTTCTGGCAAAAATTCATGATGCACTACACCGTTGTAATCCATGAAAACCGTCAGCATTGCCTTCCTTTTTGACTGAAAACGATGTGGTTTTTTTGGTCTCGGCTCATTTGGTGAACGCCATTCACTTGCCTGATGTCTGGATTGCGTGTCGTACTCATAAACCCACGTCTCGTCTCCAGTAATGATCCTTTTGATGAATGTGGGATCGGATTCAGCCTCGCAAATCATGTCTTTTGCGACGTCAACACGGTCTCTTTTTTGCATGAAATTGAGGTCTTTTGGCACCAACTTTGCTGCTACACGACGGAAACCCAAATGATTAACCACAATGTCTTGGGCGGATCCATAGGCAATGTTCAAGTCCTCCGCTATTTCTCTGATGGTTAATTTGCGGTTATTGACCAACATTTCTTTTACTTTATCAATTTTTTCACCGACTTCCGATGTCGATGGTCTGCCACTGCGTTCATCATCTTCGATTGACTCACGACCACTTCTGAACCGCTCGTGCCACTGGTAAACGACCGTTTTTTTTAGAGAATCGTTGCCGAAACACTTTTCCAACATTTCCAACGTCCGTGCGCCACTAAATCCGTTTTTTACGCATAATTTAATACAAGTTCGTTGTTGCAAATTTAAATCCATTTCTGCAATTGTAAAAAATCGCCAACACACACAGAGATAGATGTACTCTAGGCTACGTAACTTTTGCAAATGTCAAGTTATGACACTAAGATTTAAAGGGAATATCAACAACAGATGTACCAATTTAACAAAAAAAACAGAACTCAAATCGGAACGATGGGAGCGCCACACGGTGGTTATTCCGGGAACTTTTTGTTCAAGGTAGTACTTTAATTGCCTAAAGGCAGTCAAAGTTAAATATCTTTGAGTTTCACGTTTACTATTTCTCTTCTGGTTATTGTATGGTTTATGCTCTTCGTGTTCGATATATTGGGTGGTGTTGCTTGAAATGACGCCATTATGTTTTACATCGATTTTCTTATTGTTTAAAATGGTGGCATAAATATTCTTTGTAATTTTCTAAGATAGTAATTTCTCAAGATTTTGAGAAAAGATTAGTGTAAAGTTTATATGAAGCGTGGTTCTGTGGAACATTGCCGTTGAATCAAGAGAAAAGGCTTTTAAAATGTGGGAAATGGATGAGAAAGGTGAAATAGACAGAAAGGTGAACAAACGAAGACATTCTAGGCCTTGTGGGGGAGGAGAGAGGATTGTTGGGAGAAATCCAAAGAAGGTTGGAAAACCATACCATAAATACAGTAATCAACCCGAAGATCGGTTTGGTAGGTGATGGTAGAGTTAACCCAGTACTAAGCCGGACGGCGTGTGAAATTCAGAGTAGGGTGGCCAGTTCCTTTCCCCAATGTCGGTTATGGTTTCCCAGGAAGATCTGCTACCCGAAAAATCACATAGGTTGGGTATAGCTGAGGGTGCCCAGAGAGGCTTACCCGGGAATTGAACCCGGGCCGTCCGATCATAGTCCAACGCTCTATCCCAGGAATGCCGCGACTCCCCCCCACATGCACAATTTATGTTTATATAATGCATATATTTTGTACAGTTCATATATATTTCATTATTGATGTATGTAATGTACATATAAATTATATATATATATATATATATATATATATATATATATATATATATATATATATATATATATTATCGGAGCACTTTGGCGCTTTATAAGATCGCATATCTCAAAGTAAAAACAGGTTTCCTTATTAGCTCAACTGGTAGAGCATCCGCCCGGAAAGTGGAAGGTCCGTGGTTCATATATTTTTTAAAATAAAATATTTTTACTTTCGTGATCTGCTCAAAAACCGCCTTCCCCACATGTCCTGTGTTCGCCTTTTATGTGTTTTCCTATCCCCTTTCCTTATACCTATTTCTATGTTTGAATGAATATTTGTGCGCCGTATGGCGGGATTTTCAAGTTTGAATATATATATATATATATATATATTTATATACATATTTATATATATAGCAATATATATATATATATATAACATTTATGTATACTATATATTTAATACACATATGCGAAAAAATTGGAAAACATGTCATGACATGATCCAATCGATATGCCAACATCATCAGCGACCTCTCTAATTGTGATTCGGCGATCGTTCATAACCATTTCTTTCACTTTTTCCACGTTTACATCGATTTTTGATGTGCCGGGGCGTCCAGCGCGTTCGTCATCCTCAAGGTCTTCACGGCCTTCTTGGAAACGTTTATACCACTCGTAAATTCTTGATTTACTCATGGCAGACTCACCATAGGCCTTTGTTAGCATTTCACACACTTTGTTACACTTTATTTCATTTTTTACGCAAAATTTGTGACAAATTCTTTGATCCATTTCTTTTAACAAACGAAAATCCCCGAGCTCATAAAACACGTCTAACCTTAGTGGCTGTCACAGACAAAGTCCACAATGAAAACAGCTGAAAGTTTTATCATACTTCAGGGGCATGTATACCAACATAATTAAAAAAAGTTTGACAATCGGACTCCCCAAGCCCGCGAAATGAAAAATTCTCGTTATGTTTTGAACACGCCTCGTATATATTTGTGTGTGTATATATACGTATACACACACTTTTTATCAACGTTTCCTTGTGAGGACGTGTTACGAAAATTACTTCAACCATGTTCAAATGCTCAATTACCAATGTTTGCTCATTGGAATATTGGCAACTTGAAAAAGTGTAATGACAGCCCAATAGAACCCTCTTTGCAAAATAAATTAGTAATGTTTCAAGTTCTCTCGCCCTTCTAGTGGCATTGCTATCTTAATTCCCATCCAAGTAATATGTGCGGTTTAGGAAGAAAAGCCGCCAGAACAGGTGCGAATTCAATGAGCCCAGACACAGTCGCTTGGCCCTTCATATACCGCCCACTGATCCTTATTCTCACTATAATATCAAATTAAAACAATCCCCGTTGACATCTGAATTGTTGGATTCAAATTTTCCTTCCCGCATTCTCGTTAATGTGTATTTTCGGCAACATTAAGCTCATATAAACACTCCGAAGAAGGCTTTATTAGCCGAGTTATGATTTATGCTCGGCAAAACCGAGCACGCCGTCTTCAAAAAGGCCTCCCCGGCATTCATTTTTTATTTTACGAACTGGCCAGTCGGAAGGGCCGTGCCCACCTAAATCCAGATATCTCCATCGCTCATTAAATCCGCAATTTTTCTCTGCCGCCTTCGGTGAGCTATTTCTCATTTTCGTTCACCTGCTTACACTTGATCATTTGGTACAATTTTTTCCGTCTCTTTCTCTCTCTTGGCTTACCTCTCCCTCACTTTCCCTCCCCCACACCCAACCCATTCCCATTCGTTTTCCTCTGGCGTCCAGCAATAGGATGCTGACCCCGCGCCATAACCGACGAGCCGGCTTAACCTCTACGCGGCTAGTTGAGTTGTTTCGTTTCCTACTCCTCGACCTCATCTCTCATCACCTCGCCTTTCCTCATTGTTCATCAAACAAGGTAGTCGAGAGAATTGATTTTTCCCCTCTCTCAAAATTGAGTTCCCTTACCTTCCCTGCTTGCCTTTATGTACATAATTCCGTTGATTGATAATTTCGCTGATAGCCTTTTTGGACGACCATTATCTTTTCTTACGCAATGTGCCATGGCACGAGCGATCGATTGCTATGACGAAAGTAAATGTAAGTTGGGGGAGCGAAGCCGAAGAAATACCACGGTTTATCAGAACGAAAACTCGATATGCTTTTAAATAAGTTGAAAAATTATGAAATTCATCGGGAAAAGGAAAAAAAGCAGAATAATTTCAAATAATAATGTAATTAAAGTTTACAAAATATGAGGCGTAATTTCACCTTCGATTGTCTTCGTGAGCACTTCATCAAGGATCAACCGGCGCTCATTTGCATTTCGGGCGTAGAGAAGTACCTTATTTTCGAGTTTCGGGACGTCTTAATCGTCCATAACCTCGGGGCCTGAATCACCGAGTAAAAGAGTGTCGTATCGCTGGGGGAAAATCAGTGAGATTCGTCCGAGGGAACCTCGGCTCTTGAGGATTCGAAAGTATTCCCCCGAATTAACTCTTCCAATGCTTGACGTATCTCTCATTACGGTCTCTCTCTCTTGGACGGTAAATTCTACCCTTCCGCCCGACTCACCCTCCACCCCCACCTCTCTCGCTTGTCTTCCCGTCTCCTTTTCCACGTCCCGCCTTCGATTTGTTCTCCTTTCCCGCCCCCACTTCTTTTATCCCCCGCGGGGGTTCCCCGTTCCTTCATTTCCCTCCCTCCCCCTCAACGGTCTATGAGATATGGGATAGTATATGTTCCGCATACGCACGTCTCAGGTGCCCGACGGAAAGAATAAACGAGGAAGGGTCATCGGGAGTCGTGATCGGCAACTTGTCAATAAATACACTGTCTGCAGGCTCGACATTTTTCTACCCTCCCACCCTCACTCCCCTCCCAGCCCCACCCTCCACCTTGTGCATGTGCCTGCGTCTTGAGGGACGAGTATTTTTCCGAAAAGGAGCCGAGGTGGAGTCTGCTTCATCCACACCCGAATGGGTGCTTTTCTTTCCCGTACTGTGGAACACTTGATAGTCTGTTGTCCTCTTCCACTGTCTCCATCCCTAACCCTCTGCCCAACCATGTTTTCATTTCTTAGTTGTAGAATTAGATGCTGGCGTGATTATGCGATGTCACGACGGATAAATTGTTAATTAGAGCCTGAAATTATCAGGAAAAGGTGAGTAGCGAAATACGGAACATCGTAATTGCAGTCACTTTTCTCGGACGCCTAAGGAGGAAGACGGTTTGTCGCAATTTAAAGGCTGTGGAAATCAAAGTTAGAGCCTTGAAATCAGCTGAAAGATTCTGCCATCTTTTGAATTTGATATATAGTCTGATATGTTGAAACTATTTTAATATAACGTATATAACCGAATCGCTGTGATAACCCGACATTGAATCCTTTTTCATCGCGTCTTATTAAACTCCCTTATTCTAGTACCTAATACATTTTCGTAGTTCTTTTCTCGACTTTCGAAATTTTACCATTTCTACCTTCAACCATAGCCCTTATGATAATATTCAGTTGTCTGCAGCTTTTTTCTAATTTATTTTCATCGCCGCTCCGCCCATTACTATTGATTATATGTACTATAAAAGAAGCTCATTTTATCCGCTTGAATTTCAGATGTCACATTTTCCATGAAATATTTGTTCCCTAGTGATTTAGTTATAAGAGATTTGCCCTTCACGAATTGTTTTAATTTATTTTCCTTTGACGTTGTGTATTCTATATTCTCGTACAAATGAATGAAGATTCAGGAGTCTTGGGTGAATGCTATTATTAAATGCTGGTTGCGGTTGGTTGAAAAATAAATTTTGAGGGCATAATAATTACAGTACATGTGGAATACTCTCTTCTTCCTCGCTGCTTCTCTTTTGCCTCCGGTTGACAAAAGTTCTCCATCAAGTTACTCTGTAGTCTCTGTGTGAGATAAGGAGCCAGTCCTGTAATAGGAGCCAAGAAAGACCCTAATTGCTATTTGTACTAGATTATTCTTTTGCGCATTTCAGGAAGTGTGTTCATCCCCAGCGATATAATTTCGCGACCGTTTTGTAATGTGTATTACTTCCCAAATAATTTGGGTTCATTAATTAGTAACCATTTGTGGCAATTAACTTCAATGTTTCCAAAACCTATGTGTCCTACCTTGAGCCAAACGGGTATCGTTATGACGAGAACATGAGATTGCTTATCCTTCCGTATCCACATTTTGCCCCAGAATATTTTTTGCCAAGTTGACATAAACTCCTCATTCCTCATAATTAGTTCCAACACTCTCTCAACCAGCGTTCGGAAAACCTTTTCCTTGCCACGCGTATATGTCTAGTTTTCTCGTAGCAGACTAATCATGATTTATTTTTACGCTTGGAAATAAATCTCGCGATTCTCTCTTTGGTCCTGTAACGTAAGCTGTTTATTTATTTTTTTTCCTGGAATATTTTTACTCAAGATATTTAATTTTTCTCTGCCTATAAACCCAATTCAAGTGCGAGATTTCTACTGTAATCATTCCGCTCCAAGGTTGCGATCATGTGTTATCTTTTATTCTGTGCAAATATTCAATAAAATGATGACTATAAAACGCTCGAAGATTTCACACGTCCACCGTTTTGGTAATGAGTAGAAGTATGTTGATATCTGCTCATGAGTGACTCTTTAGCATGGAACGATTTCTCTAGAAATATTTTGCCTATTGACTACAAAGTTCATGAATGTTACTTCAAAATTCAATTTTTATTCAAAAGTTCAGGATGTACTTCAAAGTTCATGGCAAATTGTATGTTGGACTTTTAGGACTTCAGACTTCGAGGGAATGCATTCACCCCCCGAATATTCTGCCCGAAGGGCGGACTTCTCTTCCACGTTCCTCCGCAGTGGACAACACGTAACGTTCGTGTGAAAATGATAGTTTTCTCGTGTGTGTCTTGCAGCTTTGTCATGAAAATCTTCATTTAGCCATTCGCCTCGGTAGTCTAGTGTTTAGATCACGGGTAGCAATTTGGAGCCAACGGACTACGTGGCACCCTTACATAAAACGACGAAGACATATCTTCCTCTCCGAGGCTAAAGAAATGACTGAATAAACTTTTGTCGCACCAGAGATTCCGCAAATTGGAGAAAAACCCTAAAACGGCGCAGCCTTCAAGAATTTTTATTCCTATTTTATTTTGTCATCTTTCATTATCACAAATCCTAATACAGAAAAAGTAATTCTTACTAATGCAATAATTTTTTCCTCTCCATTGGCCTCAATTCCTTGGCTCTCAGACATTACCAGCTTTACACAGTCATATTGACAAACTATGGCAAATAAATTTATATGAATATCGCAAATGCCGAATTATCTGAAATCTGAAGAGTTTACATCTGATTATTATACTCAAAATGCTACTGTCGCTCGCTAAGTAATGAACTTTTCCTCTTGAATCACCGTGTGTATCCTGTCATTCAAGGACACCTTTCCTCCAGCTGCAAATGGAATATATCTCGACATGCAAAGACAACTTCCTTAAAGCATTTCCTTTCAAACGATTCATGAGTCATTACCAAATAGGTGTTGGGGAGGCAGGAAAGGCCCACGTGAGATTTGCCGCTTCGGCCTTTAGGTATGCCGCATGCAATCCATGAAGCTGAGGAATTCGCCGGGATTCAAATCCGACACGCAAATTTTGCTACGTTATACTCACGGTTGGAATGGTGGGTTAAATTGCGGTCATGCCGGTTTCCGAACCGCTGTCTCGGATGTTTAAGCGCACGCACCTTCACTGACCTTACCCCAATACATAATATGTGAAGATTCAGTCTCCAACCTCCCCTTCAATCTTCCCTCCTCTCTGCTTCCCTCGTGCCTAAGCTCACTCGCCCCTCCTGGCTCCCTATTCCCTCGTGTCGCCTTTCATTTTCGCCTTTCCGCCCTTATTGAGACATCTACTCCGAAAGACTATTTAGCCTCTTCTTTGGAAGATCTTAGAGATGCTCACGTACCCAATAATAAAATGTGAAATTCTTAATTTCAAGATCATAGAAAAAGAGCGGACATTGCCCGAAGGGTATTACAGTGAATAATATAACAGATTCATTATTTTTTATGCGCTTCTGTTTCTATAATGTCAATGAATGTGTCGGTTTACATGTGTTTCTTTAAATAAAAAACCCTTTTCTTTCAATAATCCCCTAATACTCACTTTTTAAAATGTTATTTGCTAGTATAAAAATTAACATAATTGAATGATTTTTTAATTTATTCGTATTTAACTTTTCGGCGATGAACATCAGAGTCATCAATATTTATAAAAACCTTATTGCAATCATATTCACCTTTCAACACATTAGGTGACCAGAAACTAATCTGGACAACCTGGTTTAATTGCTCACATTAGCTGTATTACATTCGAACTGGTTAGGACTAAAGAACACAGACCTTAATGGCGCCGTTTTTAAATTGACCCGAACCATTAAGTCCGGGTTCAAACCCAAGCCACAAAATCAACCGCAGCATGTTTTTTTCCTGTTCCTGTGATTTTTCACTCCATAAAATCGAGACGCTCCGTTCTACATTCAACGCTGAAATGAACTCACGTGGCCCCAACCATTAATTCAGGAAGAAGCGAATCAAACAACAACAAAAACAAGAAATCCTCCCCCTGTCCGCACTTACCCCCTTCCTTTTCATCAGACATTCTTCCTCGTGGAGTTAACTCCTTTAACGTCCACATCAGGCGCACTTCGTGGCTCTCCTTGATGGCCATACGGTCGTTACGCTCAGCAATTTAGTATTCATAATCATCCTCCCTCCCGTTCCAATCATTTCCCTCCCGCCCTTTCCTTGGCCGCTTAAAGGGCTTCTCCTCCCCTCCCCTGCGCCCCGACGCAGTCCTTTCCCCTCTGACCTCTTCCACCCCCCGCCCCCGTATTCTCCCGCCCCGTCACCTGAGAGAGCACCATCACCTCTGCCCTCCTTCTCTTCCCTCCTCCACTGCCTCATTTGGTATTCAGGGAGTGGTGGGTGGACGGGGGGGGTTGGAGAGGGGAGGGGTGCTAGAAGGATGCCGGTAAGGTCTATAAGCAAGTAGGTAGGCTGGCTGGCTTTTGCATGGGAGAAGGAGGTTACGAGGGTGCGTCTCCAGGGGGAGAGAGGATGGGGTCAAACCGAGGGTCAGTTGTGGGGCGGCCGTGCTTGAGAACGGGGGGGGGGAGTAATGGGGGTTCATCCCCTGGAAGAAGAACGCGGTCGGTGCGGAGGCAAGGGAAAATTAAGCGTCTGAGATACCTTTCTAAATTTATGAATATTGCTGCGGCTTCCCATTTATCTATTCCCGCCGAAGAAAATGAATAAAATCTCGGGTCACTGGACCGAGAAGCACAGTAACATATAGGATTGAAGTCGGGCGGTTGTTTCTCTGTTTTTATTCGCACATGCGCCTTTATTAAGTGTGCGGGCAAAATAACTGGAATTGATATTGTGATATTGTTACACCTTCCGCGTTGATTTGGCCTAAGAGACCTTCAAATTTTCAGTAATTAGACTAACATTAATCTCGCAATGGGCAAAAATATCCCATTGTTGAAGCTATTTAACGATAGTTTAAATAGGCCAAGAATTTGAGCCAGTGCTATCGGCGTATGTACGCTACGCACCCTTGGAATAGGAAAAGTTGAATTTTTTGCAACATATCAAGGCCACTTAAATGTTTCTTTATGCTGCATAAAAGCGAAAAGTAAAATTTATCATGTTATCATACTTGGTGAGTTTCGCATTACTGGGATGTTATGCTGGGACCTTTTTGGAAGGAACCGACGGTTATTTATAAGGGTTTTAGGAAGACTGGTGCTTTGTATAGGTGAAATATTTTATCAGAAGAAAAATTCGTCTTGAATAGAAATATTTTTATTTCATCATTATTAGCCAAAGAACTAACACAGTAATTAGAATTTGTGCTTCATTCATGCTGCACTAAGAGTATTTATGATCACTATAAATAAAATTTGATTGTGCTTTAAGCTAAATCTCATGAGGCATAAATTGCCTGGGGGGAAATGAGGAGAATTTATATTAAAAAACATAGATTTTATTGGAATCAGAAAGTGCGCCAAAGCTTCTTGGAAATAGGTTTCCGTCGAAGGATGTGGAATCCTTGGAAGCTCGCGCAGAATATCACTGAGAGTGCGGCGTTTAAAGTCTGCCTTACTCACTCGGTCGTTCAGTTTGCTTTTTCCTCAACGTTGATCGTAAAACTTCCTTCGATCATCCATTTTCAGGCCTTCCCCTTCGATTTCAATGATCTTTAAGGCCCCAGCTCTTCTCCTTGATAGGCAGAGGGAAATAGCGTCTTAAAAAGAAAATCCTCGACCTTAACCAACTTCTTTTATTACTGAATAAGCCATGAACTTTTCAAGAGTGACTCGTTTTTCATGTTTCCCTCCAATTTAATCGCGATTTGTAAGTTTTTACTGCCCACGCATCAATTCAGCCTTTTCTATTCGTTCGTTACGTTCTCCCTCATCCTCCTGGCTCCTCTCGAGCCAAGTCCAGTGCAACATTTCGCTTTTGCTTTTATAATACACACTTACATATTAGTGCATGAAAGTGTCAGCGTTCTTCGTTTTATTGTTGGGGGCGCACGTGATGGTGAGTTGAGGATGAGTTTGAAGGGTGTGGAGCTAAATCGAAGGTTGAACGTAGGGTTTAGGAATCTTACGCATTTCAACTAAGCGCACGGACTTCGGTTCCAATAACTACACTTCCTCATTTCTTGAATCCGTTATTTTTTAACTGAGATAGTTTTTTAGAATGATGAAAAGCGATGCATTGCTGGTAGCGATGGAATTAGCTATTTGGAAGATAACGTATTTTGTCTTCTTGGCATTAATATTTTCCGCGGAACGTTTAGGGCACTGCAATCTTGATTCAATACGCCAGCCTTCACTATGCTGATCTACACGTTCTGGTTAGTTGATGATTCATTATTCATTGAAATACAGTTCTAGTTTTAAAATAGCGAAAACTCGTCCGCGAAACGTCTGCTCCGTACCAAAGTTAGGATTCGAACCCGCGACTCTGGAGCTGTCAGACTGCCCGGTTGCTGACCTAAATACCGCGTTGGGCAGTTACGCATAAATGAGCGTGCATTCCCATGCTCACTATTATTCATGGCTTCCGACTGAAAATTTTAAGCTCCCTCAAAATATATCTCCTCTTATCCCCACTTGGACAAATTAATTTCCTCACGTCACGCTAATACATGCTAAATGTGGCTTGAATGCCACCTAACACTATTTATATTTCTGCAAAACGAAAGCTTCTACGATATTTTGATTAATTATTTCTTGCGGGATTTTAATGACGACATGTTATTTAGAAAATGGTTCTCTCAGTGCATACTCTTTTAGTTTATTTATTGCATACTTTTTATTTTAAAATAGTGCGAATATTTTATAATCGTTTTGTTGACGCTTGATCAAATAGTCCTTTAACATACTGAATAATGAATTGGATTTGATGCCATTGAATTACTTATTGCGTATTAGATATGCTACCCGTTTGGAGTGTTTATGGCAGCATTCATATTTATACCGTGTAAATACTTCATGGGGATATAAATATTTGTTAAAATATTTTAGAATCTGACACCATTTTAAAAGTAGAGCATCGTTTCCTCTTGTGGATTCGGTGGCGTTGAAATACCTAATCAGGAGGCCACCTTGTGTATCTAACTTTTTTCATCCGCCCTCATTATCCTTCAATGTTAGAATCAGGTGTTTCAATGCCGGTAGAAATTTGCTAAGGGAGCTGAATGGATACGATTGTAATTTTCATAATTCACCATTAAAATTTCGATAAATAAATGAAAAAATTGACTCCAAAATACAGGTAGTGTAAATGGCTTCAGAAGTCGTGCTCATCCTTTAAAAATCAGCAATTATTCCACTTATGAACGGTGAGAGATAAATGCATTCACTGTTAACTCTTCCATAAAATATTTCTTGCTCATTCAGGATCTCCAATAATTGATCGAAATGGCCTGTATGTCTCTGTTCATCGCAGGCTCTAATCTGGAGGAAACGGTATGTGTAAATAATAATTGGGAAGAAAAATAATCTTTTCTCGTCATTGTCGGGGAAAGACGAAATCACTGCAGTTTTTACGTAATTGCATCATTAAGGCCCTCCCCATTAACTCCTGTTGCTGCTTTTTTTATCGCTTCCGATGCTCCTCACCTCTTTTTCTACCCTGCACTCTCGATGATAAAGTCTTCTTTGTCGTGATGGGGCGAAGAAGGTTTTTCCTTGCCTACCCAAGGAGAAAGAGCCAAGTCATTTCCTGGAAGTATCCCCATGCCGTCCAAAAACTCAGTCATCACGTACACCAATTTGTGAGCAAAGAAAGTAGTTTTAATACTTAGGGGCAACAGGCTCGCTCACCTGCCGCCTCCTCTCATTGTCACGGTCCTGCTCCGTATCTGGTTTCAAGGCTCGTGTGTGTAAGACCTTTTAGAAAAAGATAAGCGGACCGCTTCCCCTTGTGATCCACGTCTTAATTATTTTTCTCCACCGTTTCGATGGACTCCTTCCCGTGGCCTTTGGGTGTCACGCGCGTGACGTGACGCTCGAACCAGGAATGTGGGTGTGTGTGCGCGAGAGAGAGGCGGAATATCTTCCAAAGCATGAAGAGATTTGAGTAATAGTAAAGAGGAGCTGAACTTTGGTTCGCGATTGGGTATGATCCTCAATAGAATCATTCTGAAAATAGTTCATCACGTTGTAAAAGAGTGAACGTTCTCCGGGTTGGTGGGCATGAAAAATGAGCGGGAAATGGGTTGGGGGGATGTGGGAGGAAAACTGGTATAATAATCCCCCTTCTATCACAGTAATTTATTGAAAGGTCAGTATAACTTAATAAGTATAAATGGACAATACTAACTCTTCCATATATGTTTTATGGGCTTCCATATAGGTCTTATTCTCTTCTACAAAGAATGTTTATCCTTGTCGGGTGGTCAAGCTCTATGGATTCGTTAGGTGATGCAGTGAGAACTCATTTAATGCAGTTGTATTTTCATAGAGCCTCGTAATATCGTTAAAGAATAAGCTATTGATTTGTGGCACTGGTATTTATGCCTTTACTGTATGATATCTATCAAAAGAAAGAGTGCTGGCGAAAGTCATTCGCATATTCTTTGTAGTACAAAGTAAATGTAAATTTATTACTATCATTTATTGCCGTAACAAACTTATTTTCCAAACCATGACACTCGCGGACGTTGCAAAATAGGCTTCTTAGCCAGGAGTGCTATTGCTCACGATCATGTAGATAAGTTACTTACCAACAAAATGGTCGAGCCACACGTTCCGTACTAATTATTTTCAAGTCACAGCTGATGAAAGATCATAGACGTCGGAGACCCTTATGTGACCTGAGTAACTGGAAAACCTCGGGACGGGTTCGTAATCCCAACGAGATGAATGTTTCCTTCTTCGTCGCTCCATTCAACCCTACACCTGCGGAGGAGACATATTTTTCCGACTGCTGCTAAACGTGGCGCGGGGCATCGCGGCGACGCTCTCCTTCTGGCGCGTGCTCGCTGCTGCTGCGAAAGAAAAAAGTCGAAACGTTAAACATTGGTTTTTGCGTGGCCGTCCATCCATCGCGATCAGCCGGGCGGGACTTGGACGTCCGTGGGGCGGTTAACGACCTATTTATCGACACTTAGTAAACCCCCCGAGAGGCCGTCGGGCCATCTGTTGGGCCGGTCTTCACTGCCGAGTGGGGAAGGAGGCGGAATCTCTTCCCCCCGCGATGCCCATGCGGGTGATTGATGGGAAGCAGTCGGCGAACATCACTTCTCCATCCCTTCGTGGGCGGGGATCGAACCCGGGACGAAACCGCTCCAAGCGGTTCCTACCGCAGTTCGGCCCGCCGCCGACGTGCCGCTCCGCGTGCCCCTCGGCCGCTGATTCGCCGAGCCTTCTGGATCCGAGTTGCTCCTCCTCGCTGCATCAGATTCCGTGGCCGCATAAGGCGCACGCATGCAGTGCACACTTGGCCGAGCGAGAGCGGGAGGGGGAGGGAAGAAACGAGGGGGTGGCAGAAGAAAAATAATATGCAGGGTAGAGTCTTGGAGAGAGCCACGGTGGGGCATCGCATGGGGGAGGAAACACATCCGCGGCCAGCCGCCCGAGTGGTGGATGAAGAGTAAAAGAGCGATCCTAAACGCTCACATAAATCACCTGCGCGCGGATGTCGAACAGAGAGAAGGGATAACACAAAGAAGATGGCGGCGGGGGAAGGGGAATACTTAGGAGCCTTAGCGTCTCTCGTGTCAGGGGAGCTTTCATCGCATTGCGCGCCGTCTCTTTTCCTCTCATCGATTCGTTACACGCCCATCGTGAGTTTTCTTTCGGAAAAATAAATTTTTTCACCGTCATCGACCCCTCCGTCCCCGTATCCCCCCGCTACACTCCCTTGTCCCACTCCTCCTTCCCATCTTACCAACTAATATCCCCTCCGCCTCCACTCCCGCCGTGTCCTTCCGAGCCCCAGCCACCCCACCCACCTTTCCTAATCCTCGCCCCCCTCCAGTTTAAACGTTTTTCGAACACGTATCGGGATGGGCGGTCCTCACCCTGCCCGCTGGGTGGCGCTCATCTCTTCTTTAAGCATAAATCATCGGATCCGAACTCCGTAACTCCTTCCACGCCGTCTCTTCCCCCCGTTCGCTCCCTCCCCCGTCCCAGCAGCCCCGTGTCTTCCACCCGGATGTTGGAGAGGGTGCCTTGCCCTGAGAGGTGGCAGGTACACCGTGAGAGGGAATTGGGTCGGTGGAGGTGGTATTCCTCAGGGGCCCGTACGGAATCCAATAGTAAAGACAGTTTCCACTCTCTGAAACATCGTGATCTTCTCTAACGCACAACATTCTTCACGCATGGGAGGTAATGGGGTCTCCAGAGAAGGCCAGAGACAGTTTTACTGTCAAAGAATTAATCATTGATACCATTAATTGGGCGGGTCGCGGTGGTCTAGTGGGTAGAGCGTTGGACTACTGACCGGAGGGTCCCGGGTTCGATTCCCGGGCAAGGCACTTTGGGCACCTGCAGCTCCACCCAAGCTAGTTGATTTTTCGGGTACCAGATCTTTCTATTTCGAAATATTAAATTGTATCTGACTCCCCGATCGGAAATCGAGTCCAATGCCCAGACTTCAAAGCCTATATTCCCTTCTGGAAGTAATGTACTGCAACAATGTTTTTATCTTTGTCATGTCACATTTTTAAGAGTACTTTATGTTCATAAGAAACGAGTACGACCCATGTATTGTTTTTTCAGACAATTGGAGAGGGTAGGGGTGTTTTTATACCGAGTTATGGAAAGTAAGATATTTGGTAAGAAATACCAAAATATTGTTAAATACCTGGGCATAATAATAATAATAACGTGGGTCGTGGTAGTCCAATGGGTAGAGCGTTGGACTACTGACCGGAGGGTCCCGGGTTCAATTCCCGGGCAAGGCACGCTGGGCACCTGCAGCTCCACCCAAGCTAGTTGATTTTTCGGGTACCAGATCTTCCTGGGAAACCATAACCGGCACAGGGAAAGGAACTGGCCCCCCTACCCTGATGTGTGAATGTTCACACGCCGTCGGGCTTGGTACATGGGTGAGCTCTACCATCACCTACTAAACCGACCTTCGGGTTGATTACTGTGTTTATGGTTTATCATAAATTGGGCTCAATACACGTACAAACAAGTTTAAAAATATTGCCACGAAATTCTCAGAAAGAAATACCCTCCAACTGCCTCAAGGATTATCTATGAGTTTTTGACTATGGACACCTCATTTTTTTGAGATATTTGGATTTTCATAAAAATTTTCTTGTGTCGGTACCATGATAATCCTTGATATAAATATAATTTTTGCTATACCAATTATGAAATCCAGAATGGGAAAGTTTTGAAATTATGAAAGGAAGGAGAAGTAAAGAGGAAAGCGTGACCAACTGCTGAGGTATTTGGCGCCATTAGGCCGGTGTATAATTTGTGGACAGGTTAGGCAAGGGTTTTTATGGCTTGGAGTGAGAGCGGAGAAACGCCCAGCGTCCGAATCGACTAAATAGAAACAAAATTCACCAAGATGTCCAGTTTATTGGCCTATCGGGCTGGCGTAGTGCATCAATGAAAATGTTCTTGTTTAGATTGCGCATCTAAGCAGAAGCTAAAAATTACTCCGTCGCCGAAGTTATGGACATGGCTAATCAATCCAATAACTAGAAAAGTAAGTAAGTCTTTTAAGTGTGAAGGCGAAGGAAATAAAAAAAGGAGATATGTGAATTTAGTGGAGATGGAATGTCGAGAGATGGATGAAAAAAGCATCGCCGGTTATGATGAGTAACTAAGAGAGTGAGGATGCATTGAGTGAATGAAGGCGTACAGTTTTCCACCTTTCACGTGGACCAAAAGGGGAGTGAATAATGTATGAGTGAAGTTAATGTGGCCGAAATGTTTAATAAATCCTGTAATACAGTCGCATTTGTGGTATGTTGATTTTTAAGGGGAAATTTATCTTGATTCCTCGGTGAGGTTGCGCGCTGTTGGAAAGAAAGTCGTAATATTAATTACCTACTTTCCATCACTTAGGAAGTACCTATAAGTTGAAGAGTATGAAGGGAAAGTTGGGGTTACATGAGGCAAAGGACCTAAAGAGACGTTGAAATCGTAAGACAAATACTAGCATGTGAAAGTGTAGCTAGTGTGCATTAATGATAAGCTAAAATAAAATAAAGACATTGTAAAATGAGTAGGGGCAAAGTTAACTGCTGGTTAAACCGGATATTGATAGTGATTTTTCGGGGACCAGATCTTCCTGAGAAATCTAAAAGTGACTCAGGGAAAGGAACTACACTCCCACCCAATAGTGATGCGTGAATTTCACACATGCCTTTGGGTTTAATGCGTAACACATGTAAGTGGGCTATCCCCTCATCTGTCAAACCAATCTCGGAGTTGATTACTGCAGAATAGATTAGGGTAGTCAGTATCATCGCAAAGTCATATCTCACTTGAAATAATGTCATTGTAAAGTATTTTAACAAAAACCCAAATAGTAACTGATATACTTGGCACTTCGGAAGTGTTGAACATAATGCACGCATAACATTCGAGGGCATTGAGGCTTTTGAGACTGCTACCTGATCGGCAAATACGACTAGATACCTTGACTGCAGTTGGCGTAAACCTGCGGACATAACATTTATGCTTAAGTAAACTAGAGGACCAAGCATATTTAGTTTTCCAACTACAGCATACACGCATTCAATTCACCCTAGACTCCTTCAGTCTTACTTTTTCCTCTGGGATGCCCCATTCTAGAGGAAGACGAGAATCAGGACTCACATTATACAGTTGCGTAAAATAAAGTCAGTGTTATAGGTAGTGCATGTCTTCGTTTCTGTCTCAGTAACTATATCACTTACGATGGTCTCGCATTGCAGTTCTTCTCGTATCGTATATAGTTATACTTATAAGAGCCTCATCCCTGAATGACCGATGGAGTCATTAAAGCTTTTATTCTAGAAGAATTTTTTGCAAATGAAAGTACGAGCGATAGTAAAACGAAGAATGCCGAAGATAGTGATTCGGCAAAGGGATGAAGGTGTGGGTGGAGATTTGGTCGAAGTGCACTGAACGGAGAAGAAGGCAGTTAAAGGCAGTATGGGATGGAGGGTGTGAGGAGGAAGAGTTGTAAATGGAAGAAAAACAGGAAAAGGGTTTTACATTGGAGAGGGATGATTATTGGGGTTGACGGAATTCGGAGAGGTAGGGTTGATGAATGTATAAAACTCCATTCCATTTCAGTGCAAGCACGGCGCCACGCTCAACCTGTTTCATTTGCTTTTTGCGGTCAAGGGTTATTGAATACCACCATCGTGCCCCCTTTCTCTCACCCGTGCCCTCGAGCACGCTCGATGATGGTTGGAGGAGGGAAAAAGAACAAGAGTTTAGGAAATGAGAATTTTTTCCGGCGTTGAGCGGGGTGTGAAGAGAAGTTGGTCCTCTTTCTTCTTCTTCGGATTTCCATTCACTGGTGCAAACGCTATTTTTCATTAGCCTAATAACAAACGGTGAATTTAGTACGTGTCGCTCTTCATCACGAGGCTGTCCTTTTAAAGAGGATTTTTCTTTCAACTATTAGTTCTCTCATTTCCGAACAGGCTTTTATTTATGTGGACAGAAAACTCTGAATCGAATATAATGGATGTTTTCAGGCTTAACTTTGTGGAAATTAATTATCACTGAAGTAAAAAATAATACACCTTTCCACGAAGTTTCCACGACTAATTTCAACGCATCGGCGTCCTGGTACCCGAGGATGAGGTACCTCGGTATCGGCGTCCTTGTAGCTGAGGAACCTGAGATCAAGGTATCTGAGGATGACGCATTCGTTGAAACCAGTCGCATCTAATAAAATATTTGGTGGAAAGATACTCTGTTTTCCACTTCGAAAGTTCTTCCACGATTAGGAATCGAATATTTTATCTGGTTGTAAAGATTAAAAATCCGCTGGTCCGATTCGACGGCGTAAATCTTAAGAATGTGCGTTTCCAAACTTATGGCTCGAAGTAGACTTAATCATCTTCAAATTCTAATCCAATATATTTAGACATTATGAAGCTATGAGTTAGTGTGAGGAGAAGGCATGTGTATCATACATTTGGAGGTGGTTTACATTTGCTTTTAGGAATGCACTTGCTGGTGAAGAACATTCACAGTTTTTGTATTGTTACCTTACACATGTTGCTGCTATTGATGAAAATTTTTAAAATTAAGAAAAAGAGACTTATTTATACTTGTTAGGAAGGTATTTCTACTGGACCAAGGGATAATGATAATTCGGCCTTCCTGTCATTTTCTCTCATTTTATTCATCACCAGCTTCCACCAGAAAATTTCATGGAAAGGCTGTTTGAATTCACTTTTCATCCAAAGTGATACTTCGCAGTTGATCTCGATAGATTTGTAGATTTAATGCTTTACGCGGCCTCTTATTTGGCCGGTTTATTTACTTCAGGGATGTTCTCTCATTGGATGATCAAGTTAGAAAGGTATACCCATGCCCAGTATGGATGAGTATCGACCTGTTAGATTAATCCTTGGGAAAATTACCGGTTTTTTTTAATCTTTGAAGGACTCGTGTATTACGCTGAAACTATGCTATTCAAGAGCAAGAACGACGTATTTACACTTCCCTTTTCCCCACTCCACTCCTCGGCCTTCCTCTCCCCTGGCGATAGAAACACGTGCATTCTCGCCAAGGAACAAATCCGGCGGACTACGCATTTCAACAAATTAACGCCGGCGTAATAAAGTGCAGGGATGGAATCGTAGGAGGATTCCTCTTTTCCGTCGGGGGTGCTAACTTTTATTTTTATTCACTTTCTTTTCACCACTGCCAATATTTTTTCTCCGCACGCATTTTTACCCATTGCGACGTCAATGCTGGCCACTTGGAAGAAAAAGAAAAGAGAATCAGAGGCGGCAAGGTTCTCAGGGGCGAGACGGACCGTCGGGAGTACTTGTGAGGTGTGGACTGGGGAGGGTGAGGCGCGGGGAATGGGGATCTAGCTTTCCCTCCTGGCTACGAGAAGCCTTTTGCGTGTCGGGGATGGGAGAGGGGAGGATTGGGTCGGAGGGCCGAGAGAGCGGGGTGGGTGTCGACGGGAGGAAGTAACGCTAGGGAATGCGTGGGGCTCACGTGTCGAGGACGAGCGGGTGAAAGAGGAGGAAGATGCGAGAAGAGGAGAAGAAAAAGGCGAAGGAGAATCTGGAATGGAAGCGATGCGAATGGATGATCCCCAATGCTCTCCCATCTTAGCCTCTTTGCTCAACACCTTCCATTTTGGCGGATATGGTCAAATCGGATTCACAACGCGTTTTATTACTCCTGCCGAATTCTCCACGAATATCCGAATGTTCTTCTTCTTTACTAAAATATACAAATCCTATTTGTTCTTTCTTACAAGATTTTTGTCGTGCATTGATCATATTATTACACCTGGCAAATTCTTTAACTTGATACCAAAAACGAGCAAAATTTATTTTGAAAAGGCATTCGATTATCTTTATTTAGTTATCAAATTGGATTTTGGTTTTTGTGTAAGGATTGCAGTGCTTCAACTTTTCTGTCATTAATTGTTTTTTTTTTTAATTTAGGGCACCCTTTTTGTTGGGTAAATTTGGTATGGCTTCTATCCCATTTCCCATTTTTCAATATTTACGTGGAACATTCATGCTCATTTACTCTGATTTTCCCTAATTATTTTCGCATTTTATGCTTATGTTACCCTGGAATCTATTTTGTTTCCGATATTACTTTTCTCCGCCCTGCATCATCTCTTTCGCTTCTGTTAGTTCTATGGATTAACTGTATTCCGTCTGCACCATGAAAGTAATTGATTTTCTTGTCCACGTACCACCTTTCTCCGCCTCGCTATTCTTATTTCAACCGAAATGCTTTCATCCCTCAGTTGCACACGTTTTATGCTCCGCATTTACCAGTTTTCCTTATTTTATTCCTATGTTCCCTCGCTCTCCTCCCTCCACCGTTTCTCGCCCTTTCTCTCCCCCTCCCACCGCTCCTGGCTCTACAGGTTAAAGGGTGTTCATCCGGACTTGCCCTTCGTGACTTGACGCGAACTAGTCAGGCCGGACCTCTGAGAAGAAGTAGTCGACGAGACTGAAGTCGTTCCCTCATAATTCTCTTTCATATTTTTCTCGTCTTTAGCCCATACATTTGCCTCAATCTGCTACACCCTCACTCCGCCACTCCCACTCACCCACCACGCCTCACTCCCCAACCACCCTCTCTCTCTCCCACGGTTATCCCTCACGTTCTTTGAGCATGCACACGGGCCTCTTTCCCCTCTGCCCCCTTTCCGGGTTGTTTTTTTCAATATGCCTACGTGATTTTTATTGCGTAATATTCTCACCTTTTTATGTCTTCAAGAAAATGTAAGATTCGTTCCTCATTTTCTCAAGTAGAGGAGTGTATAATGGTCCGGAAATCGGCTATTTAACTCTTTTTACTACGCGGATTGGCCATAAATTCGTACGATAGGATAGTTCATTTTTCTGGCTCTATTTTCCTGAGATATTATTTTTGGGTGCATAGTGATGGATGCCTCTCCCACACATGCACACGTACTTTTATACTGTAAGTGATTACTGATTATGTATATTGAATACTGACTATACTTTGGAAATAATGAATTTACTGATGTTTGTATTATAATATTTAAACCTTAATGGAATTTCATAGCTTTTTTAGCGATTTTAAGCACCTATGGAAATGTTCAATCCACAGAGGTGCAATCTAATAAAAGTGGTCACGTAAATCGGGAACACAAATGTTGAAATACCTTGAGACTAAAATCAACGTAATTAATATATGTCAATTATATCAGTGGAATAAATCTGAAATACCGTTTTGTCCTAATTTTTTCATAGGTATAATATTGGAAAACAAAAGTTAGCATTAATGCAATCTCGGAAAGAGATACTATTCTAGTTTTTCCATTCATGGAATAATTTTATGTTGCGGTAATAAGTTATTTTGAAAATTTTATCTTAATCATATGCGCATGAAATCCATCTTTAACACCAATGTCCGACCAAGTTCAACCCTCTTTTCTCGATAAATCGTCTCATCGAAATGTAATTCACACTAATGTGGATCATAATGATACGGTTGGGAGAATTTCGGAGGGCTTCGTTTCGTGGATAAGTAATACGATTTGTACGAATGTAATCAAACAATGTTTTATAAAAATTGTTCTTCTTTCTGAATACATAATCGTTACCGAAGAAAAAAATCTTTAGTCAGTTGCTAAGATCCGCGATTATGAAGTACTATGCGCATATAATTCCATATTTAACATTAAGGCTGCAAAATATTTTCTCTAATCCATAAAAGTATTATGCGGTTCATGCAGGAGTTTGCTGTTGTTTCTCTCCGAACCGCAAACCTTTCTAGACGTTCTCCGATGCATTTTATAATGAAATGACTATCGATTTAATTCGAATTCCATGACAAGAAGTTAGATTACGCTACAGATCAGTGAATTTTAATCTCGAACAAGGCCATATTTGCGCAAAATGATGAGTTTTTCAAGTGTTAAAGAGAATCACACCAAACACAACGGCTTGCAGAAATAATATATGTGCTTGCATTCATGACTCAAACCGATTATTTCAAAGCCGAGTTGTTAACTAATTCGTAGGGCCTGACTATAATACTTAAAACAGAAATCGCAAATGCAATCATTACTATAAGTATATAAGATTATCTCCGGTCTCCAATGATTCTCTCCCACCAACGACTCTAATTCTGAACCCGATCCGATCTCATATGGAATCGTTCACATCTTATAAAAAGTACACCTGCCGATTTCTACCAAGTCGTTTGCCTTTTGGCGCCATTCTCAATCCCATCTTCGGTTCTCACCCTCCGCCGAGGAGTTCAAAGAGAGAGGGCTCTCCTTTACTTCTCGTAACCACCGAAACGACCTTCTCCGCTCTGAAAACGGCCACCCACCCACATCCCCACATCTATCCCGACTCCACCCCACCCCACCTGTCCCCTTTTTCAAAAGAAGAGGTAAGTCTTGCCCATCGTTCCATCTTCCTTGCCAACCACGCCTCCAGCAGTGAAGAAGTCGAGGAAGATAGGCGTTTTTTCTCTCGCCACAGAGTCTCGTCCGCTGCCCACCCTCCAAGAAGATTTTTCCTTTCCTCTCCTTCTGTAGAGAACTTTTGCTCTTTCTCGGCATCAGGGTCTTCTACGTTTGTCTCCATCTCCTACTTTCACTCCTCTCGCGCTTTCGTTGCATTCCCTGCGTTCCCATGCCCAAAGGAAATCAACAAAACTGTCTTCACTACCAGCAGCATTCTTCTTGAATTACTACTCCAAGTGAATTACTTTTCCTGTATTTTTGCTCTTAGTTGTGTGGCGCCTAAAATTACAGTACGATAGATGGAATGCAGGGCATCGAACTTAATGGACTTTTGCTTCATTTTGGGATCCAGTTTACGAAAACAGATAAATTTCGGTTCCATTCCGGTTCCATTCTGCGCTAAGAAAATAAATTAAAGTACAGTTTAAAGAAGTGAGAATCATATAACGTTTCCAGTGAGACGAATTGAATTAGTGTCCATAAAAATATGATCCAATTTTTCTTCTGAACAAAGAAGGATCATATAAAACGAGAAGGAAAATCGCATATCGAAGTCTCCATGCAGAATCATTCCATCCTTCAAAAATATCTATAATCGTCATAACGTTGGATATAATTTTACTAAACATATATGAAAAAGAATTGTTTAGTTTTCAACCTATGTGGAAGTCTGGGGGGTTCTTAGCGTGTAATAATTAAATTTCATTTCATTCTTCCTGAGCTTCATTTATTGTAACAAACCCAATTGGTATGCCAGCTGACAAAAAGATTTCTCCTCTTTTCCGTAACAATTTTCAAAGACTCAAATTTATAAACTCAGATAATTGGGGCCATTCTATAATTTTTAAAAGTTTTTTTCTAAACAAATATTATATTTTTAGCTTACCAATTATTTTTTACACTGCTTTATATCTGAATGTTATGTGGCTAAAGTGCGGTAGGGTCATGTTCGGGTAAAAATTAGTCTGATATGTATTCACTTTCTGCCACACACCCTAGCAGTGGTTCGTAGGGTACATAAATAAATTAAGTGCAAATTTACACTTTTTCCAAAGCTATCAATAAAATAATTCTTGTTTATTTAAATATGACCGTATTCGTTGTAAAGTTGCCTAGTAATACACGTAACCTAAAAGCAATAAAACTGCTGAAATAAACTTATAATCAATTATAACTATATTATCATAATTAACACTCTTTCGTCTGGCACTCTGGCACATCCGTGGTCGGAAATAACATTCCAAGGATACTAACAACACGACAAGATTGGAAATTCGCACACAAAAGATGAAAATTTTCAATTGGCCAGATGCCTTACTGTAATGCATTAACGAACTTTTTTGGTGGAAGGTTTCACAACACAAATACGTCCGGCATTGAAAAGCTATTTAACTTTAAAACATTGCGTATGAATCCTCAGCTAAGTGTACCTTAAGCAATTTCCAGTTTTCCCCTTTCCATTCTCCTTCCGATGATATCATTCCATTGGTTGGGAGTCAAGTGTTAGTTTCAATGAGTCTTTTATGTTTTTACATCGCCCAGACTTCTGCTGCAAATTTTGCCAGCTTTGTTATTCCTACTTGACACCAGTCTTCCTTACCCGGCCCTGTGCGTAGAGAGTACAACCAGCCGCATTCGTAGTTCTACATCTTCTCTCATCGATGGAAATCCCATAAGCAATTTTATTTCATCCACATAGCCTCGACTTACCATTCTCACTCCCTTCTAACCATTCATTCTTTTCCCATATCTCTTCCCGCCTTCCTCTACTGCCGTTGCACCGTGAGTGCTTCGAGTACCCGGGTCACTTCACTTCGGGTGAAGGCTCCGGTTAACTGTCAGGTGAAGATACGAACGACGCCTCGGCACATCTATGTCGGTAGATAAGGTTTGCGTAAAATGCTTGGTAGGGTAATATGACTTTCGCTATTTGCAGCCAGATTGTACCTTGACACCCGTAGAGCGAGTGTCAAGGTACGCTTCCATGTCTATTTGAAGTGAATTTGGGTTCTGGATGAACGACGTCCTCTTAATAGCCAGTAGCGACTACAAACTAGCCACCGCTACCGCGCTCTGTCTTTTAGGTAGTCTAATAGAATATCATTTTATTCTCTGAGATTGCACTGGTAGCTTAAAGTCGTATGAAGTTCAATGGTTGTGTGACATAATTAATTATTTGGTATTCCATATAGCCAAGTGAGATTAAAGGGTGATTGGAACTACTGATTTTCAATAGCGTTTCCTTCAGATGTGAGGGCAGAAGGGTAATTGCCATCTTCACGGTTATGGCTTACTGTTGTATTCTTTCTTATGCGCTCTCTTCCCATCTAACTTTGACATCTTTTTCCTTGACTATCTCGCTTTAGTTAAAATGCTTCACTCGACCTCGGATCAATGGGTGTGGAGCGATAAGATGCAATCAACTTGCCTGCACCTTTGTGTCGTGCATCTCTCGGGAACTCGATGTTGGTGGTCAGGAGTTACATCTACTCTAATGGGCTGTCACGGAATGAATTCAGTCTTGTCTCGTGACTTAGCAGGTACCTACCGCTGGTGCAAGATTGAAAAACTGAAAAATGCCACAGGAAGCTCTGATTACACATATTCCCCTTATTTCGTCCAGATTTCAACCAATCTTCCTTTCTTTCGTTCATTCCTTGTCATATCTCTTCACCTCAATCGAGTATTTCTGCGGGAATCATTTTTCTCTTAGTCAATTGGTGCTTTTTTTCCAACCGGCGAAGCATTTCGCCGTCCTCACCGGTCTCGCGGTAAATATATGTATTTCTCAGCCGCCCTACTCACTCACCTTCAGAAGAAATGCGATGCTCGTTTTTTTACTTTCCTCGGAAATACCGCAAAGTTGAGTGAAATTTCTGTGAGAATTCAGTAATCTTATTTCGTGAATGCATTGTTTGCTTTCACATCCGGTCCCCTCGCGAGAAAATGCTTAAACAACTACTTTCTGTCATCTTTGAGCCCGAAGCAACTCGCACCTACGCCGCTGTGCAAACAGAATTCATTACTTTTTTATTTATTAACATCGGTGTTATCGAGAAAGTTACAATAAATATAAAAAAAACCTCTGGTGTTTCCTTTAGTGATTTTGTGCTGCTTGCAATCGTTCTCTCATTCTGTGGATTGTCTTCGTGACTTGTTCATTTCGCGAGCCTCTCGAAATTTGTATTAAGTGCCGAATTTTTTCCCTGAGTTTTTCCTTCTTTCCTCAAAGTGAGTGTTTTTCACGTAATGTTTTTCTTTATGTATTTTATTATTTCTTTGAGTTTATTTTTGGTACCAAAAGATTTAACCGTAATAAACTGAATGCTTTGCGATGAGCATTTTAATTTTTCCGGGATGACAGTCGGTCCTTGGGAAACCGTTATCCTATCTCACGCGCATGATTAATACATACAAACAAAATATTTTTTCATAACAAGAACGAACAAAAGAAAGATATAAACATTTTCAATCCCCTTCACTTTAAATATATGCTAAAAATTTCATTCTTTTTTCAAGGAATGCCTTTAAGGTATGTTTAATTCATTGCATTTTTGCTTGCTGTGCCACATTAGTTTTCTTTGAATGTTTATTTTTTCCAACATTACACAGTTAATTTTTTACGTCATTATTCCGTAATATCATTTGGCTATTTCTCACTGCAGCTATACGTATATCTATGATTTTTTGCCGCATGAAGAAAACCTTTCCTTCCTTTTATTCCCATTATTTTAAAGAAATCAGTCCAAATAATAGACGCGGGGATTTCAATGTGATAGGTTTAGAGAGCGACTGAAAAACTGGACACATGTGTGAAACGAAGTGAGGAACCGGAAGGAGATCATTCAGTTAAGGTTTTTGAAACCATCCATCCGCCCCCGGGAGTGTTTTGAACAATCTGAAGATAGAAAAACACGACTGGTCTTTGGAACTTTCGGGAAGCACCTCCATCGTGGGCAGCGTGTTGGCGGCTGGGTCCCAGGGGACAGACAGTATAGGGTATGCGAGGATTTTTCCGGAATCCTCTTCCAAGTTGAGAATTTTGTTAGGCTTCCCTAAAAATCATCTTTTCATGGCCGTGTGAGAAGGAACGGCAGGGGTCTTTTGTTAAGCGGAGGGTGTGGGCTCACCACGTCTTCCGCCAGGTTCTTTCTCGGAGTGACCCGGCTACGGCGACGAAAGGACGCCGCTGACCGTGAATTTAGGGTGTGATTATGAATGTGGTCTTGCATTTTAGCTTTGAGGACACCCCAATTGTTGCGTATCTATTCTCAAAATCGCCCTATTTCAAATAGCCAAACCGATTCGAGCCAAACATCAGGTCTGCCCAAAAGTCTTGTTTTGGATAAAATTATGGGAATTACTAGCACTTATGTATCTTACTTGATTTAGTGAATAATAAAAGTCGTTGTGGTTTTAGCAGTCT
This sequence comes from Hetaerina titia, assembly GCA_037158775.1. Classification (NCBI taxonomy): domain Eukaryota; kingdom Metazoa; phylum Arthropoda; class Insecta; order Odonata; family Calopterygidae; genus Hetaerina; species Hetaerina titia. The sequence continues at coordinate 122,286,635 of CM073770.1, read as the reverse complement.
TTAGAATAGTTGATTGCACTCTGTGGAGAGAGTGAACGGCTAGGCTTATAAGGTCGGAAGCCGTTTCTTTATTATGGTTATTACCATCTGTGCAAAGTGGTGCATAAGAAATCCGTTTGCCTTATTGATTCAACATCCTCAGTCTTGAGAACAGTCCATGGTGTGATCAATCATGAATTTTTATGGCCAATCGTACTCCATAGCTGCTGAAATTGATCCTCCTTTTTAGATCCCCCCCCCCCAAATTTCTTCGCGTACCGCTTCAGTGGCTCCAAAAATATCAAGCCATGCGTGAGGAACGTCCGTGTTCTCTGACAGCACCTTCACCAAGGTTTGATGCCACTTTACTACTTTCATCCGTCATACACTTCAAGTTGAATTTCTCTTAAAATCAGTATGTTCATTGAAAAAGTTTATCTTTATCAACACACTATAATGTTAAATTAAAACGAAAAATTTTCATTGCACGAATTCTGAATTTATCCTACACTTAAAAAGACCCTACGGCGTACAATCCTACGAAAGAATTGGCGTTTTTGCATGAATGCATTGAAACATGGTAAATATATGTTCCGTAGCTGTGGCCAGAAGGAAGGAGTTCAGAAATTCGATTTCTTTCCGGTGTCTCCAAGGAATTGTTTTTGTCCAGAGTGAACGAAGGCTGGTGCTTTGGGTGGCGGTGCACGAGAGGGAGGGCCGCCAAGGCTCGGTTAGGGATCGACGCGACGGCTGCTCCTCTCCTTCCCACCGGGTCTCTCCACCCAACGGCTGATTTCACGCCCTGCCCTGCCTGCCTCATCCCAACCCAAACCCACTTTTTTCTCGGGCGTCCCAACCTGCCCCTCTCCCTCTCTCTCTCTCCTTCCGACTCCTGGGGATAATAGGGAGTTCACCCCCAACGACACCTGCCGCGCCCATAGCGGCGCCGATATACTTGGAAACACAGGAGGAAGGAAATGGCTGAAGACTCTGATATAGGGGGTGCCGCTGCTGTTATTATTAATATTATTGCAGACTGGAAAATTGACAACTGGAGTCGAAATTGAGTTAGGGTCGGAATGGACAAATGAATTTTGCGGGATTAGGCGTCGAAGGACAGTAGGTAAGCAAGCATACAGCATCATAGAGGATAGGAACAGAACGGTACGTTTCATGGCACGCATCGCTCCCTGGAAAGAATTTTACTTAATTATTCCTTATCTTCCATCTCCGTCACTTCAAACCTCGAAATATCTTTGGTTTCTCCTCACCTTCATCATTTTTGTTCTCTTTCCACTCCACCCATTTCCTGGCCCGTCTTTCCCAGTTACTCATCCTCCCTGTCTTTTCCCACCCGCTGGGTTCCACTCAACTGTTTTGTCCGCTGTTCTCAAAAGTTCATGACAGTTAAAAATTGTCTCGCCGTCCAGCATGGGTTTTTTTGATGCAAGGTTAGGCCCGTTTTTGTCGTTGAATTCACCTTTATCTTACGGCTCGTGCTTATATAACTTTAATGACTTGATTACCTCCCGCATTTGTTGTTTTTACCATCGCTTCTAAGCAAAAGTTCATCGTCTTCTGAAAATGTATGTTTCTTCCTGCATGGAAACTCAAAAATAACGCCTTATTCTTTATTAAATCTCTCCACTCTGCATTTCTCGACTTTACTATTTGATCTGTTTGTCTTTTGGCCTCTTCCTCTTTCAGCTGTTGTGACATGTTTATGGGTTCACCTTACCCATTATCTAAGAGTTGAGGCATTGTAATGATTTCACCAGGCGATAGTACCTCTATTTATTTATTCATTTGGATGAATGAACATAGCAAAGATGAAATCATTCTCTTTCTAGACCGCAATGTATACAGAATCATAAGCTGCTGTTGCTTTAGAGTTTCTGCATTTTGTTCAAACAAAAAATGTGAATTAAAAACGGCGAAGAGGGAATATAGTATTGCTTATTTAACCGATGTGCTATATCAATACGGTTGGGAGCGTAATGTTATTAGTAATGCATCACTTTTTACATCCAAAATGTACAATATACAAATTCATCAAAGTCGATCGACTTGAATAGCAGTGAGGTGGTCTCCCTTTGTGTACGGAAGAGGCGGGGAAAGGTTTTGGTAAAGGAATGGGTGTGATTGTCTGTGGGGACCGTGGCTCCAGTGGGTGACGGAGTGCATGAAACCAGGATGCGCGTCATAACATGCCCGCCCGCCGTACGTGAGCCCGCTGACGTCCGCCCCATCCTCTCCACGCCCTTCATCAACCTCCATCTTCAACCTCCAACCTCACCTCGTCCTTCGCCTGCCCTCCCGAGAACCTCATTGATCTTTCCTGGTCCCTTCCCACGAAATAGTTTACTGCGAAGCTTCCACCCTTCTATGAACCTCGTTTTCCGTTTTCTCCAAGCTTAGAGAGCCCTTCTCGTGCCTCGAGGAGAATCCTGGTTCTCTAGAACCTTACGAGAATGCCATCCAGTACCTTTTCCTGCCACTTGGACATTTCCGAACAAAGCCTAGAAGGTTCATTCCGAATGCATCCTCATCGGCTACTGGTCAGCTCATCTACAGTGAAACTACAGGAACATCTGGTAAAGCAATCAAACATAACCTTTTTGGAATTAAATTTTGATGTTTTGTCTTTGGCATTGATTAGGAATTCTTTCATAGTTTTTGATAATGATAATTTAGAACGAGCTCATAATTTGAACCAATGAAAAAGGTCTTCGTCTCCATATGCGCATTAGCATTCAAGTCACCACAATCAAACTTGAAAATGAGTATTAGGCCAACAGCAACAGAGGGAATATTTGCATTGTTATGAATTTACGAGCAAAATAAATATTTTGTCATATCTTATCATCTCTCTTCATATAACTCTAGTATCCAATTTCATATTGGATTTCATTCTGTAAGGCAGATGATTGTTACGGTGCAAACTTGCGTGCATTTATTTAATACACGTCTAATATAACGCTACCTTGCTGGAGGATCTTATGTTGGTAATAATTGCCCAGGGTTATCTTATTTGTCGATTCCTTGAGTCGACCTGAGTTGTCATTTTCGCAGAGCCCCTTTACTCTCTCCAAAATATTGATGGTGCGTCTAATGAATGGCCAATGCCATATTAAAATGGTGGCATAAATCCAACTTAAGATACATTTAACAGAACATGGATCCCGTCAACTTTCGGTGTATTCATTACTTTATTCTCTCCTTTCTTATCGCTCAGTGGTTTTATCTTTCGTATTGATTTTAATAGTAGTTTGGTAGCTTCCATTTTGTTCCGGAAGAGGCATGGAAAAGTTCCGATATGCAGATGGACCATAGATTTCGCGTCATTACATGCCTTATTCTACGAGCGCTCGTATTTTCAACCCTCCTTCTTGTTTAGTTCTTGAACACAGTTGTTCGCTTTTGCAACGGCTGACAGATTGACACGCGGGTGTGGATGAATGCGCCGCGAGGGAGGGGTCCGTCGCAGTGATGCCGATGACGCTTCTCATGCCGGGCGGGAAAAATACTGCCCGTCTTGTCTTGGGCCTCCTCCCGCGCTCCTTTCCTGCGTCCTCCCTGCATCCATCCTCCGCGTGCCGTGAATCCCTCGCCGCTGTTCCTGTCGCCGCCTCCCCCCCCCCCACCCGACCCGCATCCGCCCCCGACCACGCCCCGTATTCCAGCCCTCCGTCCCTCCCCTCCCCTCACCCCTCACAACCCCAAATCCCCCTTTTTAAACTCTACCCTTCGCCCCTCCACCGTCCAGATCCCTCCTCCACACGTGTGCGCTGGACCCATACCTCTCGGTCCTCCCACCCACGAGTTCCTCCCTCTCCCCGTACCCTCCCCATCTTTCGCACTCGCACATCACGCGTTCGGGTCCTCCATCCCACATCCCCCACTCGAAGCCCGCGAGATGTTTATGACACATCGATGCCCATATCCTGACATCACCGACCGAGCCCTCAGTGGTGAGTTGGCGAACAAAGCAACGCATAGAACGGCGACGTGCTGGGCAATCGATGTTCAATATATCGAACGGAGGAAGGTTGGCTGTTTCTTACTCTTCTCATCGTGTATTTGTTTAGTCAGGTTTAGTGAGACCTACAGGTTTTAGATGTTATTTAACACTTAAAATTCAGGACTAAGTTGAGCAAATATCATCACAAGTTATGGTCGATGTTGCCATGGATGGTCCCCTGAATGAGTAGATGTGTTTTCATTGTTATAAGATTTTTGGGTGTCGAAATATTTGTTGTAGTCGACGACCGTTTTCATATTTTAGATTGATAATCCACATCTATTCCGTTTTTATATAGATCTATAGATTCATGCTCTAGACTAGGCTATTCTTGTTTCAGAAATTCTATTCTCATTTTGGCAATTGCCTATTTTCAATTTTCAAGATCGTTTTGATATAAAATTTTTACGAGGTTTTGCGTGTCTTCCTCGAGGCATAGTGTGTGTTAAGTGCTCTAAGTAACTCATTTGAATTATTTACCATGAAATGACGACGCAATATCTGTACCATAGGTGATGCACGAAATATTTATCCATGGTTCGCCTGGAAAAAACTGGTAAAAATGTATCAGATGAATAATACTTTTTATCTTTCACCGAAAAATCTTTCCTCTATTTGCTATCACTAGTATATTTGCTATAATTAAATCTCCTTTGATAAAAAGGGCAGAAGTCAGCATTTGCGGAAAAAAGAGTTCGAAAATATAATTATACTGAAGACGATAGAGTACATCTTGCTTCGGTTATTATTATTAACTACGTCATTGATAAGTAAAATTCAGCTAACCTGTCGCTATTTATTATATATTGACAAATATTTTGAAGACTGCCAACTTCTTAGGTTTTTTCGTCTCCCTTACAAAATTCATCTTTTCGAAATTTTTATTTCATAGGTGATCCAGTCTGTGAATGTAACAATTTCGTGAGCTTCGGGAACTCATGCTTCTTGTATACTAATCTTGCATTGTTATCATGTTATTTGAATCGTTTCAATTTATTAACGCGAGGTAGTATTGGCGCGATGCCTTGAGCACTGAACTCACACGCCGAAGGCTTAGGATTTACTTTCGGGTGGGTCCAGGTTTGTCCCTTGTATCATGATTCCCACATTGCATCATATTGATTTTACTTCGAGCAAGCAAGGGAAACCACAGAATTGGAAATAAAAATTTAGAGTACCCCTGGTGATTTTCGGAGGTTAAATCAGTGTTCTAAGTTTCTCTCCCTTCTTCTTGTTCGCTCACGTAACTACTCCGTCCAAATTTTCGACACACTTTGTTTTTGAAATTAACCCGAAAGCTGAGTAGGGATAGAGATCACTTCGTAGTGCCCCGCAACATGTTGTACTCAACACATCCAAGGTGGATTCCAATCTCCTTCCTTCTTCCGGCCGTGGTTTCCCATGGAGATCTGGCACCCGAAAAATCACCGAGCTTGGGTAAAGCTGTTGACCGAGTTACTTAAATTCATTGAAATAGATGCGGAGCCATCATTATGAAAATGCTATTCCTTGCACCGCGTGAAGCCATATTAAGTATGCGTTCCGCACTTTTGGGAACACCTACCGTGGAGCAATGCTACGTGCTACTGTTGCAGTAATATTCTTAGCGAGATTAAATCAGGCGACATAATCGCTTTGACAGCTTACGAAAATAACCCAGCCGGGGTATTGATGCCGCAGACGAGATTTCGACGACACTTTGTATCGCATTCGATGCTGAATCAGATTCCAAAGTCGACGTGAGCCCACGCCTTTGCCACGCCCCACCAACCGCCCTCCTTCCCCTTCGCTCAACCCGTCGTCTCTTCTCACTCTCGGCCCTTCGCACATTCCGCCCCGGCTCTGTATTTAGCTTCGCTCCGTCTCTCCCTCCGTGTTTACCTCCCGATCTCTCTCATTCTCTTTTTATACCGCCTCCGCGCTTTTCGGCTGCCTTTTTTTCCCTTCTAGCCCCTCCTTCTCCCATGCCATATTCCGCCGAGGGCCCCCCCCCCCTCTCGCCCCTGCCGTCTCTGGGCGGCAAAGCGTCGGCGCCGATGAACGAGAGCTTCCCTCTTAGCATCGGACGGATCATTCTTATTTGGAGTTGATTTCCTCCCCATTCTCGACGCGACTCGCCCTCTCCGTCTGGCGTCTTTTTCCTCATCCGCTTCTTCCTTCTGTCACTCCCCTTCTCCCTCTCTCTCAGGTCTCTAACCTCTCGCACGCCCTTAGATTCAACGCGTTCCAAGCAAGGACTCGAAACCTGGCGCTGGACATTTTTTTTCCCACTCCGCTTTCTTTCCTGTCTCTGAAACGGAGTTGGTTTTTCCTGTGATCCGTTGAACTGCTCGAAACGACTCTGAGCGAGCTCGAAACCTGTACCGATCCCGGCGTTGAATTACGAGGCAGTAAAAACTATAGCGAAAGAAGCGTCGAACGTGGACCCACCTGACGTTTCAGAATGGAGTATCTCGGCGGCTTGTTTATCCTCGACCGAAACTTGCTTTTTCGTGGAGGTTGAAGAGAGTTTATATGTGTGAACATATACATGCATACGTGCGTAGGTTTCGTCATATGCTACTTTTTTCTACCACTTTTAACGATCACTAGGCTGCCGTCGCTCGAGGAATTCCTCCAGTTTCAACGACATATTTGGGAGTTTTCCCCCTCATTGAAAAAAAAGTAATTGGACCTAAAAAGAAGTCTGGAATAAATGTATTGTTTAATTCGCAGAAATTTGTCTCGGCGTTTGAGGAAGTTCTAGCCACAATATCAAAATGTGCGCAACTTAAAATGTGCTCGCCATAGCTTTGCAATAAAACATGTTCTAGAAAACTACATAATTACCACTAAAGTTAGTCCTGGGCTTGGTTCCAAATGGAGATCAAAAATGAAAAGTAAGTCTTTGGTTATTTGTCCCCAAGGTAGTGATAATCAATTAACAAGAAAATTCAGGCTCACCTACCGTATTCTTCGCGTTGGATGCTTCACTTTGAAATACCTTTTCATGCAAACTTTCATTAACAACAACACCCACTACGAATCATCACCCAATAAAAAGACCGAATAATATTTATGTAAATGGAATATCGATTACCTCAGAGTTAGTTCAATATTTTTAACTAAAACTTTTTTCTATTCCACACTCGAGATCTCTCATCGACGTTTCTTCTCGTCAAGCTATTAGAACTGACGAATTCGTCGGTAATCTCATGTAAGAAAAATGAGTCATATAGCATTTTCTCGTCTCTTCTGTCTGCTCATTTGTAGCTGAAGCAGAAGTCGCCCCGGATGTCTCTTTTTTTCACCCTCTCGTAAACGGGAGTTGTTTTTTTCGGGGGAATCGTTGTCACGTGTCCGTGTCAACGCCCGGTTGGAAGTGTAATTATGGAAGGAAGGGAAGGGGCGGTTATGACGCTGAAATTATTCAATCCGACGGAGTGATGGATTGCCCATGACGCAAATAAGTAGAATGCCACACCTTTTGTTCATCGTATATGGGCAGTGGAAATTATGTTATAAATATCGTGGTGATGAATTAAATTAGAGATAGAATGAGATGCAGGGTGTTCTGGTCAGAGAGGGCATTACATCCATCCCTCTCTACCACCAAGGTCGACGTATAGGTGAATCAGAACCGGATGGTCGAGTCAGTGAGGGCTACAGTCTGCCGGAAGACCCCTCGGTGGGTGATAATTAAGTGATTTCTCGAGTGCTCAGGGAATCTTGCGATCACAATTGAATGTAGTGCATGAATATGCATGTGAATATGTCGTGAATGAGCTACATGCACGAGGACGTCGTATTAAATCAGGATTTAATGCCCCATTCGGATGAGTAAAAAAGTTTGAGAAGCACTAGTCACATTTTTAGACCACGAAATGAGCTGCAGAGCTGCGAGCGCAAAACATCTTTGAGGCGATGTCTTTAGATAAACCTGATGGCATTATTGCACTAAAAGTCACCTCCCCATTCATTTTAAGTACATTTCATTGTGGAGTTTTATTTTCAATTTCGTATTTAAGCATATGGTTTTTAGTGAAAGTTTTATATTACTGTACATTTCTGTGTTTTCTTGGAAAATTTATCTTAATTCCAAATTTTTATTGCTGTTGATCAGTAAGCACTGCATGCGACACTAGATTTCAATATTGATACTCTCATGAAGTGTTACCATCCCTTCTCCTAGTTGGAGCATTTCATCGAATTTCGCCAAAAACGCAACTGAGTCTTAAAAATATCTTAGCGCTAAAAATATTCTAAATAAGAGACTCAAAACTTAGATGTTCGGACCAAAGTGTTTGGTAGTGCCACTTCTAAGTTATCTGCTTATGAACTGGCTATTTTCTCGAAATATTGAAGTGTCGAGAGCATTAAAGTAGTGATATATTAATTGCTGGGCATCATATTGAACCGGATTGATCTTGATTTTCTCCAACATGCTGCATTCATGATACTATGAATCTCGAAGTCCTCTGCTAACTCCCATTTGTTATTAATGATCACCTTCACGATCATCTGACGTGCAATTCTTTATTTAAGTGACATTTTATCCATGATTAACTCGATTAAAACCTCACTGGTACTGCGAAAATACCTGGAGTAATATTAGGTTTACGTTGTCTATCAGGAATTTCAACCATCAAGAACGGGAACTTCATCGAAGTGAGCAATCAACTAACCGCATTTATTATATTTACTTCTTCGCTCTCTAGATTGGAGGCTTTTGAAATGTGGGCGTGGAGAAGAATGGAGAAGGTGAAATGGATCGAAAGGGAAACAAATGAGGAGGTACTGGAGATGGTGGGTGAGGAGAGGGGTTTGTTGAGAGAAATCCTATGGAGGCAGGAAAAATTGATGAAAGGCGTATTGAGCGGCAGTGGGATGTTGAAGAAGGTAATAGAGGGGAGGATGTTGGGCAAGCGAGGAAAGGGCAGGAACAGGATAGGGATGTTGGACGGGATAAAGGGAGAAAAGTGCACAGAGATGAAGAGAGACCTGATGCAGAGTAGGTTGCTGGATTGGGTTTTGTTTGGAGTTACAAAATATTTATTTGATAGTTGTGTCAATACAAAAACCTACCTTAACCGGTAGATTGCCTAATAATAATAATTACCGAATTGTTAACTGTCATAGCTGTAAATAATAAAAACCATAAACACAGTAATCAACCCGAAGGTCGGTTTAGTAGGTGATGGTAGAGCTCACCCATGTACCAAGCCCGACGGCGTGTGAATATTCACACATCAGGGTAGGGGGGCCAGTTCCTTTCCCTGTGCCGGTTATGGTTTCCCAGGAAGACCTGGTACCCGAAAAATCAACTAGCTTGGGTGGAGCTGCAGGTGCCCAAAGTGCCTTGCCCGGGAATCGAACCCGGGACCCTTTGGTCAGCAGTCCAACGCTCTACCCGCTAGACCACCGCGACCCGCCTGTAAATAATATTGCCCCTTTTTTGAAGTATTCGAACGGTGATATTCACGAACCTGAACACGATTTTAATTTTTGCATTCAATTTTTTGTTGAATACTTCGAAAGAGTCGATGCCCGTGGATAAATTGCAATTTTAGTGATTTTTGATAGAAAAGTTTCTCTCGATGATTGTGACCATATGATTGGAGATACGGTGTCTTATCTACATCCGCTGGACGCGTGCGCGTACATATCAGGGAATGGTGGGGTGAGAGATTATGTGACATAATTTATCGTGCTATGTTCTGTAATCGCTAACCTTCGCCTTTGCTTCGATGAGTCAAACTTTGAGACGTTTTTTTAGTAGCCGATAAAAGGTCTAACTGGGGTTATCGACCCCGTCCACTAAACTTCCCCGACTCTCTCCGATTGACTTATTCCCATGGCAACCACTGATTTGTCCTCGCCATGTGCGCTGATTATTACCCGTCTTCTAGTTGTAAACGTCGACAAGGCCCGAACTAGATATCCGCGAGCTCACTAAGATCAGGGAGTATCATGTTGAGGTACGAGCTCAGTCAATATCACGTCGTTTTCTATCCTACGCATTTCTATCCGTGCGACTTAAAATAAATTACGATAGCAATGCAGAAAGAATTGGGCTTTGAATCATTTCGGTGTTTTCCGAATGATAACCCCCAAAGTAATGGCATTCGAGTCTCTAAATAATTCTCCGCTAATTATTTGTCCTGCAGAGATACATGAAGGGTTTACTTTGGCCCGAGTCCTGTTTCAATGAACTCCACTTTTGTGTTCGTTTTATGGAGTTCTTTTTTTGCGTGATTAGCTTAAAAAAACCTATCTGCATGTACTGATTAAATATAGGGTAATTTATAGCAAATAAATGTTTTAAAATTTTGATAAAATCTTACTTTTATTAAAGCTTATTTATTATTCAATAGGATATTGGATTGGGGCTATGTTCGACCAGAGAATCAAGTGTATAAAAGTTACTGCTCATCCACCAATTCCCTTTTATCAGTTTTAAGTGATCAATTCAATCCTCTATGGAAACTTGGTAATTTTAAAAAAGGAGAGGTGTTCTGAAACCAGGACTCCTCGAAACTTGCCCTTTAGAAAGATATTTCTTAATTAGGTTTTTATGATTTTAATTTGGCGCTGGGGGTATGTGTATTCTATTTTCAAAATTATGTTGGAAATAAAATAAGAGAAAAGTATTTAAAAGCTATCGGAAGAAGTGATTGTTAAGGAACTAGGTCAGTTGAAAGAAAACCAAACGTACTTTGTTTATTTTTACGACACAACGATTAGTTTGTAAGGATATTTAATAGAAATCCTACCCACCATTAGGAGATCAAATAAGACTAATACTTATTAATTGCACAAGGAACTTGAGTTATTTTTTACTCTGAGAAGTCCGCATTATATCGGCAGATAGAACCACTATGATTAGAAGAACTACGTATACCTATTCGATCAATGGAAGATTTATAAAGTTTTTCTTCCCTCGCGAAATCCCATTCGCAAAAAAATCGAGTTCAAGTCCCCCTAGGATTCTAGGAAAAATATTTTATCATCATTCCTCCTTCGTTTAAAATTTTATTTATCAGCTACTGAAAACTACTGTGCTAACTCCCCTTTCAAGCGTACAATGTAGACGTAAACAAGAAGTGGTTTTACATGCATGTATACTTAAACATCTGAACCAAGCCCTTAAATGTTACCAATCGATGGAGACCCTTTTGCACTCATGAATTTGAAAACCGTTCGCGCAAGGTTGAGTAACTATGACATACGCCGATTCGCCATTCCTCCAGAGACTATCTGAAAAGAGTCGAAGCATTAATAGTCTTCATGTGCGGTCTATTAGGTAATTGCGTAGTTCAGAAGTAGGGAACTCGTCGGTCAAGAAGCGGACACAATCGCTGAAAGCAGTCTCCCGCGACCGCGAACTTCAATGCGTATATATTAATAAATATTGAGCGTGTAATTAAGGGCAGCATGTGGACTAAAGGCAAAGCTCATTAAAGCCTTCCATAAATGGTAAGCCATTACTCGCAGAGAGCACTGCTCCACTGACAGGGTTGGCGGCAGAGGCGCGTAGTCATAATATTTGTCACAGCAGGCCTCGTGTGTCAGGACCCCGTGGGCGATGAGCTACGGCAAACTGTGGGTTTTCTGACCACTTTTGTCGCCCGGTATGCGATTTTTCCAGTTTTTTAAAGCAATGGGTTCTTTGCATACAACTGCCCATATTCTCCGCAGTCGTCGGATATACACAAGTATATATATATATATATATATATATATATATATATATATATATATATATATATATATATATATATATATATATATATATATATATATACATATATACATACACATATATGTATATATATATACACATATATATACATATATATATACATATATATATATATGTATATATATATACAGAGAGTTCTGTTCCTAATTCCTCTTGAGAAAGGTGGTTGGACCACCGAAAATTCGAGAACCAGTGAGTTTTCCCTCTTTTGTGTGTTTTGGTTTCTGTGTTTGTTATGACTATCAGTGAATTTATATATATATATATATAATCTTGAAAATGACGCTCTCCGGCGTCGCACAAACACACAAACACTAAGATAATAAATATTACACACACAGAAACATAAAAGGACACTTACAGTAGATATTTACGTTTCGACGGCACGTGCCGTCGAAACGTAAATATCTACTGTATGTGTGTGTGTATATATATATAATGTATATATGTATACATACGAGATTAGTATGTATATTGTAGATTACGTTTCGCCGGCACGACTGTCGTCATCAGAATCTAATCATCTGATGACGACGGTCGTGCCGTCGAAACGTAAACTACATTCTGTGAGTGTCCTTTCTTTGTGTCTCAATATTTTAATATTCTATACCTGTATGTTTATATATTTATATGTATGCACACACACATATTAGGAGCGTGTTTGACTGACGTCCGAACAAAGTTAATTGCTTTAATTATTATTTTCTGTGTGTATGCTCTACATATTTATTTATTTTAATATACTATATACACACATCCATAAATGTGTGCGTTTGTGAATGCATGCATGTAGTGCACGCTCACAAATGTGGTGAATTTTCTTAATTTCTACAAATTTGCTATGGATATGGATTATTTTGGTTATCGGCGACACTCTCTATCACTTAATTTATTTAGTTTTTTCATTGACATATTATATCATCTGTGGCACGGCACATGTAACTTTTAAAATAGCAGTGAAAGGATTATTTAATGTCCGCAAATATTAACGTAGAAATACAAGGTAACTCGGCTTACTAGATTGTGGTCCCATGTTGAAAATGTGGAATGTTTTTTGTTTTGTGATTCCTTCGGTGATCATTCTGCTCGTTATGTACAATCAATCAACCTTTCCTGCGGTTATTTCATTTGCCTAGTTAATTGCTTTCGCCTAATGTGTTTTTTTAATCAATGAGCCCGTTCCTGCTTTTGGCACCACTAGTAAATTGCTCTGTGTTAACTTTTTATGAAGCGAACTGAAAGCCCTCATGCATTTCTGAAAATGCCAGGTCAGTGTCGGATTTAATAGAATTTTGTGAGCGATTTATGAAAGTAAATAAATTCTTCGCATTAAATGTAGTCATGTGGTGTCTTTTCATTTAATATGTTATGATGAACTAATACTTTACAAAAGTGGTGCATATCTATGTTACACATGTAGTGTACTTATATTACATACTCAGTGCTAAATATTCATGCTACATACATCTACGATAAACGTCGAGTGCTGTGTTACTTAGCAGTACGAGTATGTATACAGGTACGTCATATTCTTCGCTGAGTTTGAGTGAAAATGTTTCGCAAGCAAAATTTCATTGTTTTTAGGCCAAACGTTCCTCATTAGCAGAAAATTAATGCAATTATTTATTTTTTATTTCTGAAGAATGTAACATTTTCATGCGAGTGTAGGCGAAAGGTAAGAAACCTTATATTATTTTTAATGTGATTGATTATTATTTTCCGTGTGTGTACGTACTCTACGTCACCCGCACATCTTCACGGCTTATTCTCCTACTTTTGGTGCTGGCCACTTACGAATTCTGTCGAAAATCAAAATTAAAATCCCAACGACCGCCTCCCTGCGTCCTCCACATTTGTGGCTCCCCTTCCATTTTCCGTCGTCCAGTTTCATTACTCTAGAACGGACTCATAACGCCCTCGGCAATTTTGTGCAATCGCAATGCATTCTCCCATCTCCCGAGATTCCCAGTTTTGTGTTACTTACCTTTAACCTCAGTCCTTCCTTCCTCTCACTATTTCGGGAACCTTAATTGCAGTGAGTAATTCCGGCATCTCTTCGGGGATTTTCATCTAATTTCGCCTGGGCGATTCACAGTACCCCAGACGGACGTTCCCAGCTTATCTCTCCTGTTTTCGTAATCGTGACGTCTTCTCCCTCAGGTTTTTATCCGAAATAATTCCCATGTTCCATGAACCGGTTTCCGTTTGGTCAAGTGTTTTCCGAGCATTTAATTTCGGATCTAGTAAACAATGGGTGGACTCATTTTTAAGCGTTTGAATCCCATCCGCAATGCAAAGCAAAAACTAAAAGAAAAGGAAGAGAACGTCGAGATTACTTCACCGCCGCCATTACAAGAGGGAATCATTTTCGGCGACGGGACTTGTCGCCGTATCAGGTAGCCATTTTAAAATAGAACGATTAAAAGGGAGGAATGTTTTTCGCAAATTAATTTGATTGTTCGCATTTTCTTAGACCAGATCGCCGTACGTTTTCAATCTCTACATTTGCCTTCCACGTGCATCATTGCCCTTTTGTGCGCCTTCAAGCAGTCACTTTTTTTTCGTCGCTCCCCCAACCATTCCAGTGTCGGCGTCGTGTGATATCGTGTTCGAGGTCTACATTCCGTCACATCTTCGATTCCATTCACCGGACCCAGCACTGGTCACCCGCCATCGGTTTTCCACGAACTCAATCACCGCTTCAAATTGCCCTCCTCTCTCTCTCCGTCTCATTCCCTCCATGGTGTCACGTGTGTTTTTGATACCATATTTAATGACGGTTTGTTGCTATCTCTAGGGAGTGTTTCTCCCTCTCCCACCCACTCCTTTGCTTCGCCACCCGAGTTAGAAGTGGCGATGCCGTGGTAGGGTGGTCATCTCACCGCTGTGAATTCTTTTATTTCCTCCATCACAGGGGCCATTAGCCGTCTTCCGGAATCGATTGCTGTCATCGTATCTTTTGGATTTTCATGCGCCCCTGCACCACGAACGTCATTCTACCTCCTCACACAATTTTTCCTTCAAGATTCTTTCAAGTTCACACGTTCATGTGTAATCCCTCTCTCCTTCCTACCCTTTAACCTACAGCCGTTGACAAACTCCGCGGTCACCAATTGCCTCGCCCAAACATTTCGCCTCCCCACACCCTCGAATCCGTTCTCTTTTTTCAACTTTTACTCTTACCCAACTTCTTTTCTTCTGTACCAGTCTCCCTACTACGTATACATTCGTCTCAAAATTTCTTTTTCTTTCAGTTTAATAGCCTTTTCTCATCTCCCAAAAACTCGATAAGATCAACTGTTCTCGTCCTATCATCGAGGTCCTCTCTGAGGCACCCATACTATTCTCAGGACAATTTTTTTGATTCATCAATTCCTTCATCCATTGGATGGCATCTTGTTCAATCATCTATTAAATTACCGAAACGCCCTCGGCAATGTAAATGTTTAGATAAACTCTCCGACAAGAAGGTCCTTAAGTGTAAAACTATCTCCATAGAGCTGCATGTGTACTCTACATGATGTACTACACGATACTACATCATGACAAAAGAGTAAATTGACAAGGTTTTTTCTTAAAGCATTGTTTTCAAGAACAAAAATCCGTTTTGGTTGAATAGAAGTATCCTTCCTTATCCATTTTCTTCCGAGAGAAATGATATTTCACTTTTTATTGGTGTCGACCGTTTTTAATGACTCCAAGCAAACAGTTTATTTGTACTGATTCGATCTTACTTGAATCAACAGTAATATCGGATGAGAAAATACTTTCAAAAGTGGAAGAACAATGAACTGAGGAAGAACAACTTATAATGTGGAAGAACAAATTATTTTCTTTTCCGATATATCACTTCACTGCCACAAAGTGACGCCTCAAACTATCCTATTCACCAGTAATTATTTTTATTATGATAAGGTAATCTGCCGTTTAATGTAGGTTTATGGATGGACACTACTACGAAATAAATATTTTGTGACTCCTAACAAAACCCAATCCAGCTCTATATCAGGTCCCTCTTCATCTCTGTGTACTTCTTTCCTCCCTTCATCCCGTACAACATCCCTATCCTCTTCCTACCCTTTCCTCATAGTTAACGGTTATTTTGGAGCTAGATGCCTTTTCAGTGTTTTATATTGATTTCATATTCATGTACTTAGGAAATTTTAGTTTTGGGTTAAACAAACTAAATGTACACTCTTTCGCCGTAATTTGCAACTATTAATTTTTGTTTAGAAACAATTTAATTGTTAATTATTGTTGCTTAGGCACGGGGAGCAGACGTGTTTTGCAAATGATTGCTGCAATACTCGTCATGTTAATTAGACCAGTTATCATTCCCTCCAATTACCGCTGGGCGGGTCACCACCTCCCGCACCACCGCCTCCCTGCCGTCCACCCTCTCTCGCTTCATTCCCTGTTTCCTGGATGGTTCCCTTCCCCACCCTCCACCATGAGAATCCTCAACTGCTCCTCACTCCACCCTTCACTCGTCCCCCCTCAACCGTTCCTCTGCCGGTCCCTTCCCATCCCAATCCTACCAGCCTCATGGACCCATGCCACACCCCGCAGAACGCCACTGCCGCCGAGTCCAGTGTTGCCACATTGCCTTCCTTTTTGAAAAGAGACACTTGCCACCGACATTTCCACAGGAGTGAGAGGAGGAAAGCGAGGGTGAGTGGGGGGAGGGGGATATTGTAATGGCTGAGTGTGTGTGCGTGTGAGTCTGAGGAGGGAGTCGAGGGCGTGTCCGCTTATGCTGCCGCCGGACAGATGTTGTAGTAGAGGACGTTGCCGGGGGAGATTCGGAGGCGCCTCTTCTGAATACAATTGGGAGGTGGGGCAAAATATATTAATTTCCTCCTCCTTTATATAAATAAAAATATATTTTAAAATAAAAACCATGAACACAGTAATCAACCCGAAGGTCGGTTTAGTAGGTGATGGTAGAGCTCACCCATGTACAAAGCCCGACGGCGTGTGAATATTCACACATCAGGGTAGGGGGGGCCAGTTCCTTTCCCTGTGCCGGTTATGGTTTCCCAGGAAGGTCTGGTATCCGAAACATTAACTAGCTTGTGTGGAGCTGCAGGTGCCCAGAGTGCCTCGCCCGGGAATCGAACCCGGGACCATCCGGTCAGGAGTCCAACGCTCCAACGGGTTGATTACTGTGTTTGTGGTTTTATTTGTGTGTGTGTGTGTTTATTACAGATACACACGATACATGCCCAAAAACGCGTGTCTGATTGTATGTGCGAATATTCTTTGAATCAAAATCCGAAAGTTTTTTATTCGTCCCAGGTTTGGCACATAAAGAGAGAGAATAAAAATATTACCAAAAAACACCATTTATTTTCTTATTCAAATCGGACAGATTGAAAACCTGTGAACTGGAGATTCGGTAGGAGTTAATGTATACAACTTCGGAGTGGTGGAGGTTTTGGTGAAGATGTTTGACCGTCTGATGTCGTGTGTCAATAGAATATTTTTAAACACTGGTTGCATTAGTGGCCAATCGATTTCTTCCTGAGCGTATTCGGGCTTTCATTTTCTCCATAACTGTTCTGTCAAGAGTCGCTAACTTGAATGATTCGGTGAATCCTTTATAAAACTGCTATTTTTTATCGTTTGTGCTGTAACTAGCTCAGATGGCAAGGGAAAAACTTCCTTGGATGAATAATTTTGGGACTGCGGTTCTTTTCCCTCATCATCACCTATTTTTATTCCGAGGGTTGGTTTGTAGCAGCCCTTCAGGTTTGTTTTATCTTCGATAGATCTTGTTTCCCGCGTAGCTCTTCATTCCCTAATGGCTCGTTGCACTGACATCTTCCATCGTCACATGCTTCTGATAGTCTCTCCTTGGCCTTCCTCCACAATTCTTTCCTTCCAGCATTCCTTCAGCCATGGTTCCTTCAGTTTTAAGTTATATTGCCTCAGGATATGTCCAATCACTATCCCCGTTTTCTTGTAAGTATCCTCCATGTGCTTCTCTCTTGATCCAATCTTCGAAGTACTTCTTCATGTGTATTTTCAGCATCCTTCTCCACCACTACATTTACGTCGCCTCCGATCCTTTTCTGCTTATCTAATATCTTCCAAGTATTCTTGTCTGCAATTTCCTTTTCCAAAACCATTGGTAGGACTTCGTCTGCCTCTCAATCCAGCCTATTTCCTACCCTCTTTTCAGTACCCGAATTTTTACAGCTTCCCACTCATCCCTATGACTTATCCTCCAAGCCCATTGTACGAGCTCGAAGTGATATCTTTTCACTAATCTTTTCATGCATTATCTTCAGAGCTCCGGTGCTTATCTCCCTCTCTTTCTAAGTATATTTAGGTCTTCTAATAAAACATTTCTCTGATTATTATTTCCCTCTCAATTCTGTCAATTTCTGTCTAAAGTACTTTCCATACACACACACACACACACACACACACATATATATATATATATATATATATATATATATATATATATATATATATATATATATAAACATCATTTCATTCTTGGGAATCATAATTGAGGTGGTTTCCCGTTGCCTTCCTCAATAGTGTTTTTAACGTGACACCATCACTTAAACAAAATATTTATTTGATAGTCGTGTCCATCCAAAAACCTACCTTAACCGGTAGATTACCTAATAATAATATATAAACATGTATATATGTATGTATAAAAATATATATAAATATATAATGTATTTCTTCTACTTTACGGAAAGAAAAATACGGCTATGAAGATTCAACTTAATATTTTAATTTTACGACCCGGGTTTTAATACATAATATCATCATCAGCTAATATGTTCATTGCTTTACCTTCCGAAAAAGTAGGTAATGATGATATTATGCATTGAAACCCGGGTCGTAAAATCAAAACATTAATTTGAAACGACGTAGCTCTGTTTTTCTTTCCGTAATGGATAATTCCCACAAAGTCAAGCCTGAAACTGCCAAATTTATTCTCCTATTTTAATTTACACCCCATCAGGCAAATGTTAAATTTAGTCTTTCTAGTTCAATTCCCTAATCACAATGGATAGTTTTGGTCGGAATCCGTAACCATTCCTAATAATAATAATAATAATTCTAAAGGAAATCGTAAACACGGCAAGGATCGTCGCCCCCACGTTTTCATTCAGTCAGTCGGGGGATGACAAAGAAAGATCTTCTCGGCCACGAACCCGACAGGAAGAATTCTCGGCGCGGGTTCTCTCGGTGAGAGAAGGGCCGTCTCGATGGGCGTGCGAAGGGTGGAAGGGCGGAGGGGAAAAGAAGAGCAGCGGCATCGCTCGACCGAGGGCGGAGGGAATGGCGGAATTGGATTGCCATATGAGTTTCGGATGAGGGGAGTGAGATAGAAAAAAGACCAGTGGCGCCGCCGACGGCTGGAATCCGATTCATCCGGTTCATTAGTCCACGCCTCTGATTGTGTTGGATTTTATGTCGGTACTTATCTCTGGCGAGGAATCGCGAAATACAGAGAGAGATAGAAATGGGATTCGAGTGGTCTCGTTCTCAACCCTTCACGCCGCACAATCCCGACTCGCGGCCCTTCGACCAGTCTCCCCGCTGGCTATATCATCTTCCACCTCTTCTTCTTGTCCTATAAATGAAATCTGGGGTTACAGAGCTAAGTCTTTGCGTGTTGATTGTTGCATAAGCCATTTAGATAAGCAATCGGGAATCGAGAAATGCGAATAAGACGGGAATTCTCTCCAGGGGATTGGAAGGTTGAGCATTTCGTCCATTCTCTCCGTTACGAGGAAGACGCGAGAGCATGAGAGGACTACTACGGTGAGCTATCGAGGCGGGCATATATTTCACGGCAAGGGTTAACAATACGGATGCAATCTAAGTCGGAGACATGAATGCATCTCCTGTGAAATTGCCTCTGCTCCATTGCCCTTGGTAACTGCGGTCCCATCGAAGAATAAGAACTAAATTGGAGACAGAAACCCAATTAAGTGTAATATCGCTACTATTCGTATGTCATCACATAAATGAGTCATTCGAATGTTAGCAACACCATAGCGCTTATTGCAGTTTTTAAAAACAGCCTTAAAAGTTTATTTGGCAGAGAAAATCACCAATAAACTCGACTGTGACCCCCCGCCCACTGTCGGCGTAATAATTATTTTCATACATCTGTTGCATATGAAGTGAGGTCATCATCTGAAAATAATGAAAGCAGTTAGCATGTGAACCCTCTCTCTTGATTCGGCTGTGGGAAGCTATTTAATGGCACTGTCTTCTCCGACGAATTAAATACGAGGCATTTAGGTTCCTTTTCAATAGTACTACAGGAATGGAAATGCTTAATTCATGGCTGGGAATTACAATTCTCACATCAGCGTTCACTCTAATGTGGAAATGAAACTACAGAATAGAATATTTTGAGTGGTTGTCTGCTAGTAACAAAAAATAGGATACGAATAAATTCAAATGTATTCATGTGCTCTGCTTTTTGATACAAATTTAGCTACAGTACTAATTTAATACTGGTTTAACCACTCATTATAAATTAAGTAAAAATATAGCATGTCTTGCTTTTGATACTTTTTAATCAATTAAAAACTTTTTCCAACATTTTTGACGAGCCCACGATACTGCTTCTATTTTATCCTAAATATAATAAGGTTTATTAAATAATGTTATACGCGGTCTTTTAATCATTTTGAACATTTCTTATTCGTCAAAGGCCCTTGAAAATTGTATGAAAGGTTCAATACTTCAAATATTTTTACCTCCACCTTGCTAACTATGCTTAGATATATAATTTGACTATTATAGCTTATGCGTCAATTATAACAGCTCGAACGTAAAGATAAAACTCTTTGAAAATGAACACCATTTTTTGCACACCTAATTTTGAAGGTTAGAATTTTAATAAGTTCCACTTTGGTACAACCTCTCATTTTTCTCAGAAAATATTGAGGATATATCCGTTTACATTTTTGGGAAGAGTTGAAGAAGAGAAAATGTTATTCTTGCCATGATTTTATAGTAATCAATTACAAATGTATGTTTTGAAGGATATATTCGTCAAGATGGATTTTGATCATTAACCCCACTCATGTATTTGATTATCTCGTAAAATGACTTCTTATTTCAATAAATATTTTGAATTATTGTATTCATTACCTACTATTACGTTAATACCATATAACTAATAACTTATACGAGTACACGTACTATTAATACAATTATACTGCTACTCTCAAGCATTATACGCGATTGCAAAAGTAGCTAGTGTAGCAAAAAGAATTTTTTTTATGTAAATAGCTAGTAAATGTGAGAGAGAGAGAGACTTAGTTGAACATTTTTCTCAAAGTGGCTGCACAAGCAACAAATGTGGAACATGCATTACAGCATTTTTTGCGTTATCTGTTCAAGAGGATTGAATTGAGTGAACCGCCATTGTGTATTCAAGATAGAAGTAAAGATACTCCAAGGAGTACGAGTAGATATATCAATACAATTCGTAATTACTTTTGATCTTTACTCCAATGTCAATACGCGATTACGGTTCCTGACGAGGAAGGATTTTATCTCAATCTTTCGATGTGCAAGATCTTCGCAGCCACATTTTTCTCACTCTGAAATAAAAACTGCGGCCGAGATTGTTTCCGATCAAAAAAACGTGAAGATGTTGATATAAAGCGAGATCTTGGAAAAGACGAAGTTGGTCGAGAGGATTACGCTTAAACGGAACTAGCAAGTCAAAAGAAAAGAGGCGACGAGGAGAACAGAAGCCCATCGAACGCAGGTCACGGGAAGGTAAAATAAAGGACGTCAGGAGATGTGCCTACAGAAGGAAGACGAGCCCTGATTCCCTTTTCTCCCTTTCCTACTCCTTCGATCTTCCTGCTCTCTCATACAAGCGAGTCGCTTCCTTTTTTCTATGGCTCTTATTTTCCCAAGTTTCAATTTTCTCGCCGTTTAAATCTCCAGTGTAACGTGTCGCCTCACCGGTTCCCGTTCCACCCGATCTCCCATCCCCACCGCTCATTCAATCCCTCCCCTAATGCAGCATATAACCAGATCTCACTCGACGTATCATCGCGTGCTGCTATCGTAGATGGTAGGAAGGAACTCTATCTCGGGTATCCACATGGGACATCGTGGATCCGCCCACTCCTTCCACCTTTCCTTCACTTCTCTTCCCTCTTTTCCGCTTCTCTTATCGCCTTAATCTACTCTCCTTTTGCTCTATCAAACAGGATCTCTTTCGGACCAGTTGCAAGAATATCAAGTTCACCCGTAGTATCTTGCATATTAAGGGAAAGTAAACATTTTGTTTTTTCGTTAAAAGATCGTTGCAGTGCATCTGACTTAAGCCAGACAATCTCGCCCAATCTCCATCCCCTACCTTCGCCACGGTTATTCAAGTCAGTTTTCTGTTATGTATATGAAAATTTATTTTCGCATAAGCAGTCATTATACTGTTGCCAGCATATCTTGTTATAGTGAGACCAGGGTACTTTTTCTGTTTCGATAACATTTATGGTTCCAATATATTTGTTTTTTCTATATGCCTTACCAGGCATGTATGCGATAGTATTTTAAGAGTAATTCAGTAAAATCGAACTTCACTATTGCAAAGGAAAGTATTGTGTGCAGTGTTGATGCTGGGATTACAAATCAGGGTTCAGAGATTCATAATTCAATTATGTTATTGAAATCTAGCCGTGTAACTCATACCATTTCCTGTTCGAAACATCCCCAGGAGCTAATGCAAGATATCTTTGGGAATGGAAATGCTACGTATAACTTTTCTTACAGTCATTCACAGTTGACCCTCCCTCAGATTTCCAGGTTTGTTTATAAATAAGCTTATTCTTAAATTATTTACTTAAACTTTACTAATCTTTCCAACTTTACCATTATTGCCTTCTCAAACTTTGACTCGTAGGAATGTAATGAGTATATTCTCTATGAAAATAACAAGGACACTCCCCTTGACTGTAAACAGTAATTATTTTCTTATTCTTATGCTTCCACCGATTTGAATTTGTCTCAAGGATGCACTTTGCCTTTAGAAGACTCGTCTCTTTAGCAATTCTTGAAGGCAATAATGGAAAGTTTGTATTTTTACGCTGCACTTCATCGTTCAGAACAATGCAAATATTCTTAATTACCTTTATTAATAACTCAAGTTATTATCTAATAGTGTGCCTACTGCGGGAAAAATTATCTTAGTTTCTTTCGCAAAATCCAAAAACATTTTTTTTATTATTACATTAAGCAAAATGAGATTATTTTCTCCGTGACGAATAAATGTGATTATGATTCTAATCCATAATTTTCATTCATTATCAAGGTATGTAAATGATTACTTAATGAATATAGACTTTTGCAAGAATATCAATTATAGATTTAATGTTTACCTCTGCGACAATCTGTAGGTAATACGGAGCGATCGTAAGTTGATGTAGTTCCCAGTCATTCGTACACATATGATTATGAAATTAGGTAGCTATTTAGGGATTTCTGTCCATGGACGTCCGATTAAACTGAAGAGTGTTTTCAAGTGGGATTTAGGCAAAGGTTCTTTTTTACCGTCAACTCTTCGAACGCCGAGGACACCAAAATGTCGAAATAAACGTGTGGAGTAGGTTTTAGATGCAGAACGAGAATCTCCCAATGTGGTGACATGCCTGTCATCCGCTTCGATTATCACCCGAGGGAGGGTTGTCACTCACTTGCAGCGCCACACTGCAGGACTGCGAGGGAGTGGGGACTGCTGGACTGGGTGGCTGGGTCGGGGGAGAGGCAAAAGGAGTGGCGGTGGGTGGCTGCTCGGATAAGGGATCACTTTCGGGGATAATAGAGCTGAAACTCTCTCGTGGAAAGAGCTGGAAGGCTCGCGCTCTTGACTAGATAGGCCGTCTCTCTCTCTCTTCATTCCCTTGGAGGAGTTCCAAAGTCGCAGTATCGCGCGCGAGCACGAGTCGGTTCGGTTGCCCCGTCGGGAGGAGAGAGCTTGAGGACGTTCTCTAAGCATCCGCCCCCACTTGTCGAAGTCCGCTGGAAGGGGAAGCCCGCGATGAAGGCGAGGCGAAAGGAGGATCAATGCGAGAGTGCATGGGGCGGAGCGATGGGTGAAAGGGATCGGACTTCATGGTGGATACATGTGGCGCGGGTTGGGTTAACCCGAAGGACGCTGTTGTTCAACACATCCGATTCATCATTAAATTCGAAGATCTGAAAGAATGCTCCGACCAAGACTCAAAGCTGACGAGGGAAATGAAAAGGGCACACGACGAGGAACCCTTTTTGGAATAGATTCAATGCGCAAATCGGTAACGTCATGTGTTGCATTTCCGTGGATCAGCAAACAAGTGGGTGATGTCCTCCCGTGTCGAATAGGCAGAGAATAATCATTTTGATTACTTATTCCGAGAACCTTTACTTTAATTCTAGAGGCGAAGGGGTCTATTAGTCCTCTCATTATGGATGAGAAGTCTATTTCATATTTCTTGAGGGCACAGAAGATAAACCCTTCAACGAATGGGAGACTATTTATAAAATCTTAATTGAAATTTTCCTTTTTAGGCCTATGTTGTAAAAGCATTAAACTCTAAGAGGCTAGTTTTTCAAATGTGTGCCCTACAGGTTTCTTGAATTGACCAAAGAAGTTAAATACGTAATTCGTAAAAATAGTTTTATCTTCTAGAATTGTATTTACGTTTCACCACCCAGAGACACCGAATGACCCTCTTTCGGTTTCGACTGATTCCACCGGGCCTTCCAGCCGTAGTGCGGGCCACTTTTCTGAACTAGATCCGTAGTGAGCACAGGAACTGAGCCACGAATTTGGTTCCATTTTTTATTTGCTTCCATGAAATTGGTAAAAAATTGAAACACTGTAGACTTCCACATATAGGATTTATTAAACGACCCGGGTTTCATCGCTGAGCGACATCATCAGGTAAATTTTTTTCCGTTACATACCAATATATACCCTCTGAGGCGAGGTGGGAGATTAGGGGAGGCAGCGAGGGAGGAGGAAGGGTCGGTGGGGAGGGAGAAACAATGTAGTCAAGAAGGGGTGGGGACACACAATGGGGAAGTCATTAGCCGGGTTATGAGATGGGAGGCAAGGGAAAGGAAGGTCACGAGCGGGGGGGAAAAAGAGTGAGAAAGCCTCACCGGGATGGGATAGGGTCTGAGGCAAAGTGGTCAGGGAAGAGTCGGAGGTGGGTTCTTCCCATCCGTGTCTTGGGGTGAGGGGGCGGGAGAGGTAGTGGTGATTAAAGAAAAGGTGGTAGCGTCGGTGTGAGTCACAGTAACATTGCAAGGGGGAGGGGGGTGGGACGGTTTGGGGGAGCGGGGGTGTGGACGGTTAGGAAAGGAAAGGTTCAAGAGAGGGGAGCGGGATTGATACAACAAATCATTTAAAATCTTAAATTTGTCCGTTTTTACAATTTTTAAAATTTCTATTTGTTCTAAGGCGTCCAACTTGGGACCTTTCTTAGCAAAGTGCAGAATTTTGCAGAAACAGAAACATCAAAGTGCAGAAACAGAAACATGAAGCGACGAGACAATTGGTACTTTTCCTTTGTCTGTATTGTATGTAAACACTTAATGCGATGTGCAAATTATCCCAAGAATTTTTTGGTGAAAATTCCGTTTCATAAGATTTTTATTCAGTTTTTTATCTGTGACTGCCTGTGTGAAACCATATTTGAATGGCTGCTTTCATTGAGTAGCAATTTTCCTCTGCAAGTTATCTTCTTCTCTTAAGGGATCATGCTATTGAATATCTTCCACCAAATATAATGGAAATAATGAAAAGAGAAACTTTATAATTCCACATAGATTTCTAATCAACAATCTATGTGGAATTATAAAGTTTCTCTTTTCATTATGTTAAGTCGATTCCATGAAGGCACGCCCGAGACAACGAATTATATCTTCCACCAAGTTTATGTTTTCTTTACGAGTTTCATTTTCTCTCTCGAACAATTTATTTCTTATTAAAGATTTATCTGCTCGCAAGTGTGGTAAACGTGACACTACTAAGCTCAAACCATAAAAATTTATTCAAGAGAAATATTCAATTCATCTCAGGCATTCTTCGAATATTATTTACATTTAATTGATTGAAAACAGTCACTCTCCGTGTGAAGTAATTTTTAGGTATTATTGAAATTAAATTTCGGCTAATGTGGCGTAAAGTATTTGTGACGAAATTTTAGAAAATCTTGTCGAAAATTGACCCACATAGTCGGAAATCAGTATTTATGTCTCATGAATATCGATTTCACCAATAGTAAGTATACTGATCAAGCGTTGTGAAATCTGTCCTAAAAATAAATTGCCAAATAATGGCTAAGAATTTGCAAAAATTAGGAAAAATAATTGGGTAGCTGAACATGTCGAGTCATTATAAACCGTTAACAGTTTTTGATACCGGCTTTTTAAAAACACTGGGGAAAAGTTGGCCTAATAACACCATTAAACGGAATGAACAGGATTGAGAAAATCGTCCTTTAGGATGAGGCGGGCAGTTTTCTCGGGGTCCCAATTAAGGCTGAGGATCTCGCTTTCAGCCGGTCAGTATACTCCTATTCCGCTTTCCACGGAGGCGCAAATTGTATAGAAAATGAGAACTTAGGTGTAAAAGGAGACTTCGCTTCGAGTGAATATTGGTAAAGGTGGGAAAAGTGGTGTGTCGATAGCAAGGAACATACGAGAAGACGGAGTCCTTTTCTTGATCCGACACCGATATGAATTCTACGGAGGAGGAATGATAGATCAACAAGCAATTCTTGAGCAAGCGATGACATAGCCAATGGTGATTATGTATATTTCCCAAACCCTTTTCTCCATAAAATAACACAGACCCAAGTGTCTTTAGCATTCCTAAACTAATGCTGCAGTAAAAATCAGACTTTGAATCCTAAACTCAGCTCGGGGTATTTATTTGAGCATCTCCGTTTAGACGAGGCAATCAAAAGATATCGGGTGTATCCATAGACTGACGTTTTCACAGTTCTTTCGGCATTCGAAAAGTATGAAATCCTAAAAATATGCGAACACTATATTCTTTCAAGAAATATTTACCCGAATTGAGAGTTGGTAATGGAAGATTGAGTAATCCCATTAAGTGTATTTCGATTTCCTTTCGATCATTTTAAGTAAATGTTCATCCTAAAGTTTTATTACTTCACTTGGAAAACAATATCCTCCCCAATAGGGCATATTCGTGAGAAAAGGCAGTTTAGTTCATAAGCTCATCGGGAAATTGTTTCACTGAAATATGTAACAACAAAATAAAAACGATCCAGTTGAAAAAAGAAAATATTAAAGTAATTAAGTAACCTGTTTCCAGATAATTGAAATAACGGAGTAGAATTAGTGGTGCGTCGCTTTTCGTATGACCTATGACCTATTGTAATTTGCGGAGTAAGGTATATCTGATCTATCATATAATTAAAATAAATATACTTCCGAGGGCATCGTGGAACCTACCACGGGAAAATACGTCTCATTCACAATTTTATGTTTTTAAAATTTCTGATAGTGCTCTTGATTCGACTATCTTCTCACGCAATGGCAGCAGCGGTGTGAATGTTAAATTCTCTGAGAACAGTAACTGGAATCCGGGGTACAATTTCCTGCGAAGATGTGTACCCTCCTTGGACATTTGAAAACATCTTCCCATTGCTTAATAGGAAAGAGCCTCCTGAAGCTTAGCATAGGCTTCAACGGGCGATTTGTTCAAGCGAAAGCAAAATTTCAATTTACCGTTGTGTGGCATCTCAATCGTTACCGTAAGCTAACTGAACATGTTTCGATGTTCAACAACTGCTGCCAACGCACTGCTGAGATCAAACCAATAAAATTTGTATCACACATACATTACAAATTAAGATAACAATACACAAACTTGGTAACATCAAATCACATTTTTTCACAAGTTATGCGATGAAAAATGTATGATCACTCTTAATTGATCATTATCAGTCCTTATGTATATCTGGGTGTATGTAAGTATATGTAATATATATATATATATATATATATATATATATATATATATATATATATATATATATATATATATATGTATATATATATGTATGTATGTATATGTATATATATATATATATAATCTCACGGACATGAACAATAATGTAAATGGAATTAAGGAGGTGCCTCCCTCTGAAGTGCCAACTTTGCCCTGCCTTTTATATTAGACAGTGTACTACACCCCTTAATATTAGAATCAATAACCATCGAGCCTCATGTAAGAATTCGTCCCTGATTGGTATTCTCCCAATTCCCAAACACGCCTCCGAACACATCACTCCCTTTGACAAATGCTATATTGTATCCGTCTTAGCATCCCTCCCACCCTCAGACCCTCCACTGAAACTCAAAACAATAGAGCAAGCTTTCATCTGGCTCCTGGATTCCTGGAATCGCCCAGGTATTAATATTAGACACTAATTGCCCCTTTATTCGCATAATTTCATCCCCCTCCGCCCCCAACACCTTCCATATCATCCCCACCTTATTTAAAAATCCCGCGCCTAACGCTACCCCTCCAAACCCCTCCCCTCGCATACCTTTCTCCCCTTCTCCTTCCATCCAGTGCTTTAGGGCCCTCCTTCGCCTCAGTTTCGTTCCTTCCTCCTCTTGAGAAAGGTGGCTAGACCACCGAAAATTTGAGACCCAGTGAGTCCCTCAGTGAGTGTCTCTGTGTTTTTTTCTACTAATGTTAATTTCATTTAATAATAATCGACCGGTTAAGGTAGTTTCATGGATGGACACAACTACCAAATAAATATTTTGTGACTCGAAACAAAACACATATTTGAGAATATAATATAATATTTTAATAATATGTATGGGCATAAGCACTTATTGTATTCCAATGGCGGATGTACAGCCCTGAGTTATAAAAGACAACTAAAAAAAGCATTGTGAATGGATACACGAGAGTGGGGAGATTGAAGACCTGGTAGCCGATGACTTTTATCGAGAGAAGAGCAGTGGCAGTGTATAGAAAGAGAGAAAAATGAGAATACAAAGGACAAAAAATTTCCTTGGTGGTAGGAATTGGTTAAGTACATAGTGGGAAAATCTGGGGAAGGAATAACGGAAATTGCCGAGAGAGGGTTAAAGATGATTGGGAAAGGGAAGAGTGGTGGGAAAGAAAGAGAGGCAGATGGACGAGGAGTGGACGCATCACATAAGTAACGACGCCTCCGACTAAAAAAGAGTCTCTCCAAGCCTATAGGTTCAACGCTGGGGCACGACGGGAAGAATGCCTTCGCGGGGTAAAGTGAACAACGGAGAAACATCGTTTCTGGCCGCTTTGGAAGATTGTTTCCTGCTGAAATGCATGGTAGCTTCGTGAATTTCGATAAGTTTGCTGGGACACTCATTTTTTTGTTGTGCGGAAGAGGTAAATAAAAGGTTTTCAGGATGGGTGTTTCAGAGCATACAATTAGAGTTGTGGTTAATTTTTTCAAACGGAAACTTTTTTCCCTTATGTTCTCTCTTTATTGGACTGGGAAGTAATGGGTTACACATGCAATGAAAAATAATTATATTTCTTCTCTGCTTTGGAAAAATGCTCAATTATTATAAATCTGAACTTAATTTTTATTGATATGATTAGTTATATTGTTAAGCTTGTTAAGACCCTTACGTGTCAGTGGCTGCGGTTCTGATGAATGATGCGTATACTGATCGAACTTCCTGATGATGAAATGGTCTCGTTTTGGCAACATTGTGTCAGCCAGTTTATGGTAGACGAATTACAATGAGACATAAGCTGAGCTATATTGCCATACTAAAGCATGACAAAATGAAATGTCATATGCCTGTTTTTTCAACTGAGAAAACTTAAACAAAAAAATATTTTAGAGCTTTTGATGCATTCCCCTCACCACAGAAATGAATAAACTTCGTAAAGTTCCAGTTGTTTTTTAGCGAATTATTCATATGAAGTCATCATTTGTGGAGTAAAGACATCATATCTTCCATTGATTTTTCACATGCCGTTTTCCGGTAGAACCTTTGAAGTGTCGCAATGATGGAAAACCTCACCATTCGTCAAATAAAGCCATCATAATAATTTCCAGTTAAAAAAATCTGGAGAGTATTTACTTTTTCGTCATTACAAACCCTAAAATTGCTATTTTTTCTCCCCAAATATGTTGCTGTGCTTCCCACCTGCAATATTTCCGTAGCTTTTCTTCAATGTTTTGGCTTCAGAAATTTGTATTCAAGGGCTTCATAACTCCTCGCTCAAATCCAATCTCAACGCCCACGATTCCAATGGGGAAAGAGCCTTCCCGCCCCTTCCTCAAGAATGCCGCGGACGGAAGGCGAAGCAGGGAAGAAGTCTCCTGGGAACGAGAGCAGCAATGGGTGGCTTCACCGGAACGGCTCACCTTCTAATTTTCGTCCCTTTTATTTATTTAAGAATTAAATTAATGGGATTTAATTGGAAGAGAGAGGAGGGACGGAAAACTCGCCGAGATTGTAGAGGTGATAGCGGTGGTAGCAAGGAGGCAAACATCCATTCTTTCTCCCTTTCCCTCCGCATTCCCTTCGCTCTCCACTCCTCCTTGGCCTATCTCTCTCTCCCTTCCTCCCCCCCTTCCTTCCCTCCTCGGATGGGAGTGGCGGATTTAAAAAGCGTATCTCCGACTGGAGAGGAGAGCTCGGAGTGGCACGAAGAGCAAACACCACCGACGACGCCTCTGCTTTATTTTTTTCGTCAGGGAGAAGTAGCGGGGACCCGACAGCGCCGCCTGCCGCCTATTCTCCCCCTCCCTCTCCCACTGTCGCCTCCCCCCCCCGCAGTCCCGCCTCGCATTTTAAAAAACACCCTAAGGTAAGGCGGGTTCGGTGTGTCGGGCGTGTGTGTGTGTGTGGAAGGAGGAATTGCAGGAGTTTTATAAGGAGGAAGGTGGCAGAAAGAGCGATCGCAGTTCCCCGGAGAGACACCGGGGGGGGTTGGAGGATCGACTCCCCCCCCACTGCTAAAAGAGCGTGAGACGGTTGTGTTGCGGGCGTATGTAAAAGGGGATAGAAATGGCAGGGTAGATAAAATGGGTGTGGATGATGTTAAATGGAAACCCAGGAAGGTCGCGCGCCCATGTACACATACATGCGGATTGCCGGCGGGGTGTTTAGATCACGGGTCTGGGGACGGGGGCTGGCTGGCTATGGGTGGGGCGAGTCTTTTATAAAACGGCCGACGTTGTCGGGGGGTCGCCACTGTCCACGGCCAATTCTCTTCCTCTCCTTCTGGTTTTCTCCCTCAACCCTGACAGCTCTCTCTCTCTCTCTTTTATGTCTAGCCAAGTCCAGATATCCTACCTACACCAGCTCGGCGGTGGCCCCTCCCTTCTCCCAAGTATTCTCTCGCTGGCTCCTCGTCCACCTCTCTCAATACGACACTAAAGGACGTCTCTCGAAGAAGGCTTCTTCAGGGCGTGGTTTAACCTATCCTTCTGGCGTCGTTCTAACACCGCGCCCAGAGACCAGCACATTTTCGTCCTTTTTTCTTAGAGAGAAAGCAGAGTGGAGGAGAAATGGAAGTCTTTGCTTGCATACCTCGCCGACCTTGCTCGCAAAGTCCGTAAATCTCTCTGATCACCGACACCGATGGATTTAGTCTGATTTTCGACTTTAACTGAGATCGTTTTAAACCCTCGCGGCTACCCTTTGACCATTCATGATGAAAATGGTCATGGTTATCGTATTACAATCATCACAGGATTTATTCTCGATGATTCCCAATTCTCTATAAATATCTTAATGTCGTCATCATTCATTCATTTATTACCTTTGGCATAATTGTTTGGTGTCCTCTTAGGGCCGTCCCTCGTTATGCATGTCATCCACTGTTTTAACTATCAAGGGTTTCATTGAAATGTTGCGCAACGGAAATTTTCCTACAAATTTCTTTTTCCTCATTACTGGCGGGCAAGGACATATTTTCTATCCTACTCTTCGAGGGTGATTGTGATTCAAATTTTTCGCCGAGAGGATAACCGTTTATCAATCTTGCCAGATTACTTACTCTAAATATAATCCATACACACCCACGCACAGGCACTCATATATATGTGTGTATGTACACCCACACACACATATAGTCCTAAACTTACTATTTCCGATATTAGTCGTCAAGGAACACAATGTAATTTTTTAACTTCGTTCGCCAGCATTGTTATTCGGGTAATACAGCTAAAAAAACATACGCAACTCCTGATTTTAATGGCAATTGAAAATGCATGCTCAACAGATGATTATGCATGTATTGCCAAATGAAGTAATCAGGTAATATTATTGTTATAAAACGGACTTCAAAAAGATTAAATTCATTCAGTGCCACTCAGATTGTATCATTATATATTATTTTTAGAGCACATTTCCCTTCGCAGTTAACTTTTTGCTTTGGTATATGTTTACGCTAGTAGTAACTGCATCGCTCGGAATAATTTGTGCTCATTGAGATTACTTTAAAAAAGTTATCCAATAACAACGTGATGAAAATTTTTTAAAACCTTTTCGGCGTCAATCGATTCGTTATAATAGCCCCCATAGTCGCTAGGTGGTCAATTCCTCAACGGTCTAGTATTTAATACTTTTAATGTGACGCCAAGTTCACAGAAGCTATATGATATACCTCGAATTGCGTTGTCGCGATTGGGTGAATTCTTCCCCAAATGAAGGTGTGGAAATATTTTAGTTACCTCTCGATAGCTTTTTTATTAATCAATAACGTAACTAAACAGAATATGCGAAAAAGTGGGTTTATTTGAAAAGGTCATTGCGCAAACTTGCCAATTATAGAATTCGACTGAATATGTCGAAGAGACAGATTTATTTGAATGTCAATGCGCTTCCTACTTGGCACGCTGCTCGACAAGCGACTGAAGCAGTTATTTACGGTCCGCACCCTGCAGTGCCGTGAGTTTTTATGACCATTGAGTCAGTCAGTCATTGGGCGCGGGAGACGTATGGGTGCGGGTTCCCAGAGCATCAGGTCGGAACAGACCAGCTCCCATGACTCTCCGGCGGCGTCGGCCGGGGAAGGAACGGTGTTTAAGCCGTCGTCGTCTCCTCAGTGGCGCATACAAAGTTATAAGGGAAAGGGAGGGAGACGGTGCATGGGAAGGACGCATTTAGTGAGGTAGAAGAGGGTTGGGGAAGCCGAGAGGGATGAAGAAGGGTGTGGGAAGCCCTCCCGCCCCAGCAGAACGCTCAGCACTCATGTTTATGATTCCGCAGCATCGCTCCCAGTGGCCCTGGGTCTCATACGGAGTCAGCCATTCCTCCATTTCTACAGGAATGGTTTTGAAACCGTGGGCGAAGATGGCAGGAGGATAATGCGCTTTTCACGAACCTAATTTCGCTTTAAACGCGCGTTTTGAAACTCTTGTAATATTAATTGCTGGTGATAAGATTCATGGAAAATACTTTGAAGCGCGTCTGAAGCATGAGCATTGACGCAGTTGAGTCCTGCGACCCGTGAATGCTAATAATAATAAAGGATGAATATTAATTAATGTATTACTTACGAACATGGTTTGTAAAGAAGTTCTTTGTCCTGGTATTATTTTCATATCGATGAATTGGCCCAATTTGCGAATACATGTAACCTCCTATAATCATCACCTGTGATTTCATGGTCTGTTATGGCCATGGTCGTTTCTATAGTAAAACGCTCATCAGTACATATCCGCTAGTCTTTACTTGGTGGTGATAAACTGGGCGAGATGAAACTAGTTGCGCATCGTGTTTTTTAAATGTTTGAGCCATTTCTCTTCATTCACAGGTGTGTGCTACGACGTGGGTTTGCAATATTGTTTTACCAAATGGCACTGTAATTAATCAGTGGTATAATTTTTTCCGGAAAATACGGTCTTTAGCCATTGCAGCCGCGGCAAAACATGAAAAAATTTAAAAGGTATATTTAGCTAAATGAAATGATAAGTATCTATAGCGCTATTCTGTCAAGTAAAGCGCTTTGGATATGAGCATATGGAGAACAATCTAAGCGTCTTATACGGACCATGTCTCCAGATAGATATAACATGAAATGGCACCCTTTGTTATATTTATTCGTAAAAAAACGGAAAACCGGGAGGAGCATAATTCATCAATGAAATCGGCATTCCACTCAATTATAATTACTACTGTAATACGTGGCGTTAACAAGGTAATCTGTATCACGCTGGGAAGATATCCGATATCCGATCCTGGGAAGATATCCGAAGATATAAAGATATCCGTCCGTAAAGATGGATACCTTTATATCTTCCCGGCAAACCTTTGAGAGTCATACTAGTCTCTCCGATTGACTAGCCGTTAGCTTGACGAACGCGAAGAATTTTCCTTTTTGGGAGTCCTCCTTTAATGTAAAAAGCTCTCTATCAAATTTTCTCCTACATCTTTTTATCAAAAGAAGCTGTTGAAGTAAATTTGCTCCTGGACTAAACGAGGCAATGCTTTTGCATAAACTGCACTTCAGAGGGTTGAACTATGGAAGCACACGACGAGTATTTTTAGCCAATTGGTCCAGATTTTAGCGAAGATTTAATACTGCGATTTGAGAGCAACATGTCTCTTGATTGATTAACTGCAGAGTGTCGATTCCTTATAGTAGAAGACTTTATTCGTCAAAAATGTAGTTAGGCATTAATTTAACAACCCATTTAGCGTTTAAACTCCATGAATATCTGTGCTCAATATTGCAGTAATAACTTCTTAAATGGCATATAGCTTTTAGAACGCAATTAAATTGATTAAAATTGAGGTGGTATGCTCATATGGGGTGCCTATTATGTCTCCAATCATTCTTCACGTTTATGACCATTAATCCTTCTATAGCGTGGTAAAATAAGTGACTAAGTGGCGAAGTTATTGGAAATGGAAATCCTTTTGTGTGTCACTCCGTAATAAAGAGCAGGATGGACCTACGACCTGTGTTAAGACATTGGTTAATTTCTCTCATTTTGCAATAAAAATACAGTTTGAACATAAAATCATGCCAACCATTAAACAAGCATTGTACTATTTATATAAATCGCAGATTTTTCCGAGTTCACTATTTGCATGGGCACTTATTTACTGACTGACGGAATGTGCGGATGATAATAGCGAAGATTCTATCTTAAGGTGTTAGGAACTACAGGTGGTCACTTTCCAGTTTCGTTTGTTGGTTGACGAATAAATTATATATTAATGCATTGTATCAAGCTTTGAGGTGAGATAGAACTATGGAGTTTTAGCCATTTCTGCCGTTACTTAGCTGCTTTTATGGGTTGGGAATGTGTCCGTGGGGATAATCCTTCGCATACGATAATCTCGCCTTTCAGTCGACACAAATCATCAAAATCACTTATTCCTGCTTCTGTATTAGTCGTGGCGACTACAGTGAAGCGCAAGAATATTTCAGAAAATAAGAGAAGCTCGTAATAATTTACCCAAGACATTTTTTGTTAACTCCGATATAAGACTATGAAAATATATCGAATGCTCTCTGCCGATCATCAAGCACAGACTTACTCAGATTGCTTCTTGAAGATTGGGAGCTGAATGGAAAACTGAGGAATACGTATATTGCAACAAGAGGAGGGAAATAAAAATGAAAGAAAGTTTGTATTTTAGCATTAGTATCAAGAAGTAATGTTATTTTTATTCCAAGTCTAAACTTAATCTCTCGGTCTTCTATTTTGGTTGCGATTATTGAATGCGTTAACACCTGTTTGCTCAAAGGCGAATTCTCGTATTTCGTCCGCGTGTTCCAACCGGTTGGTTTTTTGCCGGATTTAGTCATTATGATACCGTAGGTGAGGCCCTAATGGGGAATTACTTTTATATTGACTTTAGACTGCGTGTAAGAAGGAAGCTCTTTAAGTTGAGAAGCTTGCGTATGCGTCAATACCCTCTCCATGCTAGTCATGAGAAACCGTGGATATCAGTCCCCTCTTTGTAACTGCTCCTAGAAAATGAACTAATTTATTCCCTCCCTCTGGTCTGTAGGAGTCTTGGTGCATACGTAACGTGAAACGTCTAGCTCTACTGATGGGCACGAAGCGAGTGTTGAAGGTAGACGAATTTTCGCTTGTGGCTATTAAGCCCTATCACATTTCCAAAACTTTGTCACGGTCTGGTTTCCGACCGTCGCGATTTTGACGTCACAAGTCGGGCGAATCAAGTACCGAATCCAAATTTCTTCTTGCTTCCTGTTGTTCACTCACTGAAGGCCGAACGCGATTAAAAAACTCATTCCTGAGGAGATGTTTAATGGCAGAGGCACGGAGAGTTCCCAAAAGATTGGCAAGGTGATGATTATAGGCGGCAGTAATTCATATTATGCGATTTTATTAATCGGTTCTCCGAAGGTTTGACAACCCACAATTTATTCCAATCGTAAACAAAGGAGACGGGACGGTTAAAAGGGTTGAATGCGAAGAAGATCTGGGAAGAGGGGATCTAGGAGTAGAGCCATCCTATGGGAGAGAGATGATCCCACCTTCTTAGATTTCTTTCTTCCCTAATGGCCAATTTTCTGTAAGTGCCGCCGAAGTAATTGACACGTTCCTTCCGAAGGAGTGGCGGGGTTTCAAAATTAATTACCATAGCACTTTCCGAGGGAAAACATGTTTCTCCTCTTGAAGTGGTCCATGGGCAATCCTTATAAGAAAGTTTATTTCGCATAATTGCACAATCTTTTGGGTGTATCCAGTTCGAAAAGGTTCGTGTAAGATGTCCTTTCGTGAAAGTCCCATGAATATTTTGATAGGACCCTTTAATGTACTAAATGCTTCAGACGCTTTAACAAGTTTAAAATACTGTAATGTCTCCGAAACAGGTATGAAAAACGTAATCCCGGAACTAACTTGCTACTTTTCTGGCACCAATAAATTACGAGTACTAAGAGCATCTACTTTCCCAATCAATACATACTGTATATGCATTCGTGATTTTCTAGACTCTTTCTTATTTACGGATTCTCTAAATGCCAATGAGGCCCACCAGTAGAGTTTAATTGATTTTAGATTTATTAGATATATAACATAACTTAATTTTGGAATTATTCCTTATGCATGTACATACATATACATGCTCATATACATACACATGTCTCGGAACTATAGAGCGCCAAGCTCCACACGAAAGTCTTGACGACCTTGTTTCCAGCCTTAGGTTCTTTGTACATAATTGCCTCATCTTCGTGAATGCGTTCTTAGCTTGGGCTATTCTTCCCTTGATGTCGGTCGAACTTCTTCCATCGCATGTTATGCTGCTGCCCAAGTAGATGAAGGATTCCACTTGTTCTAGTTTCACCCCTCGAATTGTGATATCTGCATTCAGCTTCTCTCTTCCACACAAAGGGATTTTAGTTTTCTTCTCGTTGATGTTCATATTATATTCCCCCAGCACTTGATCCATAGCACTTGCAGGTCCTCTCGCGTTTCCGCCACTATTGCAATGTCATCTGCAAACCGGAGCATGTTGATTTCTTCTCCATTTACCTCGACTCCTTTGATACCCAATTCTTGTGGTTCTTTTATTGCCTCTTCCAGGTATACTTTGAATATTCCTGGCGAGAGGTTGCATCCTTGTCTTACCCCTTTGTTTATTTTGGCTCCTATTTTTCTTCTATTTCTTACAGTTTCTCAATTAATATATCATAAATAAGATCGTAGTAATTCCAAGAAAATGCTGTTCCAGGCATCTTATTTCGCTCGATCGAAAACTGTGAGGAGCATATTGTGGAGCAATTTATAAACAGTAACTTATCGTTTAAGATAATGAATTCTCTTTCACAACATCCCCGAAAGTTATTTTGCACAATTATACGTATTACGCACTGTTGCTGATGGGAAGTTTTAAACTGGTGAGTTGAAAATTACCCTTATATCTCCGGCTCACTAATATCATTCTTGCGTGCGGAATAATTTGTAATTGCTCAACTGAGTTTCGTCATCTTAAACACCTTGTTTGCAAGGCACTTGTGGCTGGATTAGAATTGAGGCGGATACACCATCAAGGATTCCCACCTGAATAGATAAATTATCGTTCTTAGTGATGACGATGCTTTTTTCTCTAAGACCAATCAATCTCTCATCATCGTAGAAATGTCTGATTGATAATGACTGACAGGCACACAAAACGGACATTTCATAGGATGTGAGTGGCGCGATATATTTCTTGCGTCTCAGTACTCCGAGACGTTAAATAGTTGCGTTTGGTGAATCTACGTCTTACCTCCGTTTCATAGGATGCCGAAGGATCTTATATGTATATGGCTTGAAGAAAATATTACTGTAAGCACCAATACGCTTATCCGCAGCTCCGTAAATATGATTAGCTGGTGCATGAAAAGGTTGAGGTTATGGCGCCGATTGGCACTGGATCCTGTGATATGACTGTTCCCGGAATGGAAAGTGATCAGATCCGCCCGGCCTCGTGATTCAGTCATCCAGTAAAAGAACGTGCACTAAAAAGTTTTAAAGGCAACGAAAATTTGCTAATTGAGAAGGCTTTTCATTCGTAAAACGTTTATGCAGTTTATTTTATTTATTTTTTTATTTATATACCCTGCAAGTCACCGCTAGGGTGTGTGGCAGGGGTTGAATACACACCAGAATAATTGTACCCGAATATGACCCTACCGCGGTCGAACAATGTTATTATGATCCCCTATCATTCGTGGAAAATATGACATCTTAAATCAATTTACTCTACGCTTAATCTCTTTAATTTTATTAGCATGATCTCCCCTACCGTAGTACGATGGGGGTAATAAAATTGCCATGCTTCGTTATGTAGCGATTTCTGGAGTTTTATGAATCTTGAATCTAGTATCGTTTTATGCTTGTAGTGTAGCCTTAACAATAAATTTGTTGCTTTATGAAATTGTAAAATAGTGCGTTCGTTGTGTAAGCATAAGTTTATGCGTGTGTGTTCATTATAATATCACATAACACTCACTAACCCTCGATAGTAATATGTCTCCATAGTAAAATTATTATTTAAATAACAATGTAGCATTAATGAAGGCTAATATACTATTGGAAATATTAAATTAAATATTTATTGTCTTCATTTAGCCACATGAGAAAATAACGTTCAGAATAAGTATTCGCCGAAATTTACTATTAATGAGAAATACATTATCTACTTTTGTCCTGGGTTACTTTTCCCAATAGGTCATCTTATCCATTTTATTTCAAAATAGTTTCTCCCGGATCTATGTAGGCTGCTGTAAAATGCTTTTCGATTTTTTTGAAAGTTCTATGAATTTTGTGGAACTTTTTTCACTGTATTGATTTTTGAATTAAGCATTTAAGAAATCATTTCAAATTGCAAAGCCGTCTGATATTTTGGATATTATACCCTGCGGCTACTTATGCGAGGATTATGCATCATAGAATTCAAGCCGTAGATTCATTTAACATAATGTGCAAATAAAGTTTACTTCTTCATAAAGTATGCTGGTTAGCTCATGAAATTCATCAGCAATGCAATTCAGCATGAATTCACTATGCGTTGATTTTGGATACACTACATATTTCACCACGCATAGGATCGATTTAGCAGATCAATGAATATTTTATGCTAAAGATAATAGAAAACAAAATGAGACCATTAATGACATCTCGTCATTCCAGGCGTGAATCAACTGGGTAAAGGAGACACAAGTGCTAAAACGAGTAATAAGATTGATTTACATCGATGTTTTCCTTTACATTTAGAATTGCATTGGGGCAAGGGATTCCTATGTTGTTGGTGCCCAATTCCTTAAT
Organism: Hetaerina titia; assembly: GCA_037158775.1. Taxonomy (NCBI): domain Eukaryota; kingdom Metazoa; phylum Arthropoda; class Insecta; order Odonata; family Calopterygidae; genus Hetaerina; species Hetaerina titia. The sequence continues at coordinate 122,247,094 of CM073770.1, read as the reverse complement.
CCACTTCGGGTTTTTCAAAGAAAAACATACTAGGCGTCGGCGTTGACCAAAAGCCCTCAGCTCAGACACATGTTAAACTTCGAACATTTCCACTTTAACCCGGGGATGGTTTCCTATGTTAATTCCTCAAGCTTCGGTCTAACTCTTCGTTCGTAATTTGAAAATCAATCCTGACTTTTGTAATTTTGAAAATGTTATGCATAACTTTGTTACAAACACTTATTATTTGTCTGTTTTCCTTTCAGGTAAGTCGTGATATATCTGACCAGACCGATATCTCAGAGGGATTGGTGAGTGATTACCCTATTCTTTATAGTCTGGCATCATTTGGGCCGAATTCGGATTTAACATGCGTTACTAAATGGTAAAATTACTTTGAGTGGATATCCTTATACTACCTTGCGTATTTTAAACCAGCATATGGGCCACAATGGACAGAAAGGATCATTTAACTCCATTTCATATCGTCTGGAGGAAAATACCCTCATGGGTTCTTTCTGCTTCAAATGATCGATCGTTTTCTTTCCGTCTTCGTCTAAATCAGGAGCGGCAGGAGAACGGTTTTTAATAAGTCTTTCCTCCAGCATGCCTGTGAACTAGTAGTTTTTTTTGACTCTGCAGCCTCCACACCTTAGTACCCCGGCCGCAATCAACCCGACCACCACGCCCTTTTAGAGCCCTCTCTTTTAGGTTATTTTATTTCTCCTTCCATATCACCCTTTATGATTGCGATCGTCAAACTTTTTCACTCTGTCCTCTCCCGAGCGAATCTGTGTCTGTAGGGAAAATCGGTCCCACTGAAGTGTACGCATGCAATAAACATTTCCTGCCGCCTCGCTCCTCCCAATGAATGCCACTTGAATTAATTCCGCGGGAACAAACATTTATTTTCCCATTGACGGCTCCCTAATGAATTCGTATCTGGAAGTTGCCCCAGATACGGTTTTCGTTCATCAATTCCCTTGCTTATTGCTTCGTCCTTCACGGTGATTTCTTCCCGGTTGTGTTAATGTTTGGAGAAGGGTGAAATCAAATTAAAATTTTTACATTGAAGACGAAGGGGAATTAATTGGTCCACCCCAAGAAACCGACTTTCGTATCTGAAGGTATCACTGTGTAAACATAGAGTATCTACTTGGCTTTACGGAGGGGCAAAATGAATTTATATGAATCCAAAGATTTGTTCAGCGAGAGCCATCCACAAACCATTGAGTAAACTTGCGTCCACTAGCGTCAGTCAAGCTTAAATAACGGGTCTGCTAATATCTTTTACGCGCTCCATGTGAATAAATGTTAAAATAATGAGTATAATGACCTCGAATTCAAGGCCACAAAATAGTTTGTCACTTTGTCGCATTAATTCCATGCTAATGATGATAATAAATTATGTCTGTTAATTATTTTTGATTGATGAAGCGGATCGACATTTTCATACATGATAAAGGAAACGCTAATTATCAGAAAATACTTTCTTTTGGGTAAATATCGGCCGTAGTTGAAACGTGCAAGCCATATTCGGGTAGGTGTAATTATCCTGATTACACCTGTCGATATATTTTTTTGCGAATTTTGTGCTGTACTGATATTAAATCGTTTTCGAGGTTTTTAAATGGCATCCTTCATTTGCTATCTATTCCTGCAGCAAATGAAATGACAAGTGAACTTTATTTCGACTTCATATTAATCAGACGTGGATAGTCGTGGGTTAAACGTTAAGTTAAATTGCTAATTTGTCGACTAACTCATTCTAATTACTTAACTCGTTAACTATTTTTCTGCTAAATTTTTAACCCAATGATTTTACTTTATTGTGACAATTAGGCGTAACATTTTACACTTTAAAAGTTATATCGTCGGTGTTAGGGCATCTCTACAAGAATAATCTTAAGTGGCTACCAAAGCGAAGTAAATGAAAGAGAAAACACCGGCATCCACAAGGAACTTGTACCTTATTTAGTTTTTCAATTTCTATTTCTAGAAATACATAAACTTTTTGCTTGAGTTGTCGTGAGTGAAAAAATATTTTTGCTGCAGTAAATTTAAAATCAGTTTAAAAGTTAACTCTGGTTTGATTTTAAATCGAAAAATATTTATTTTATTGCAAGTTTTACAGTATTTTTAGTGCCTCCTTAGTTAGCAATGCTTTGGTTTTGGTTCCATCCAAATCTACCTTGTAAAGCAGAATAACCTTAATGATATTCGATAATGTGTGCTCGTTTGAGTTCGACATTTCATACACGAGGCTTCTGCTGTGTATTATGGCTGTTTGACGCTGGGTAAAGTATGGCAAGTATTAGTTCTGGCATCTTATATTTCTTATATCTTATTTCACACCTGTTAGTATTTCAAAAAGTGTAGAGAAAAACACTTACTTATAAAAGCATTGAGCAACTGTTTGGACATCTTGATGGTTTTTCGCTCTAAATAGATTTACGTGACTCAAAGAACACTTCAATATTATTCCAATTGTCCATGCATCCGAGAGCAGTAGAGAGTCAACCTCTCATCCTTCTAACCCCAAATTGAGTGGTCGCAATTAGGAAATAATTTGTGAATAAACGCTATAAATGAAATTAATTAAAATTATTACGAATACATAATATTTAAATTGCTAAATATTTTCCCTTAATTATTCATATTCTCAACGTATTTTTGGTAGCGGTTGGTGTATAAGACCCGATAAATAAATATTTAAGCGATAGCCTTTTCTCGTACTAGTTAGGAATTGGAAATGAAATTTGAATCGGAAATAGTTCTACGACCACACTTTTAAATGCCTGTTATTTATGTTCTCTGCTATGCCTTGAATTGATCTGAATCGTAAATTATCAACTTGACCGCAGGTATTAATGGGAAATGCTATCGACAACGCGATAAATACTATCTAACAGCTAGTCTTTGTTCAGCAGCATTTCTTCCGTCTTAGTCTCAGTATCAGTCTTTTGAGTGTTTTTGGAGAAGGGACGCACGTGCATAAATCAATCTCTCAGGAATCACATTTCCAGCACTAAAATCCCGAAACAGGCTCAAGCAGAGCCAAAGGTGTTCTCTCTTCAGAGTGCTCGAGGAATTCCGACCGGAGAATGAGATTTGAGCGAAGAAGAGGACTCGAAAAAAATTCCTCCCGGGCCGGATGGGGAAGCTTGAGAGTGGTTTTTTAAAGTTGGATTTATTAATGTTAGATCGACATCCAGAAGATGATGATTGCCACTATCAGTGGACAGGTAAAATTAGTGGTAAAGGTATGGAGGGATGGAAGGGAGCGTGAAAAGAGGGAATGAAAAGGTTATCGGGATATTATAGAAATGGTAATGGCACTCACGAGAGACTGGGATTGGTGTAATTTGGTGGCATCTCTGGCCTCAGGAATGCTGTGATGTTTCATTTAGTGGTCCCGATAACGCCAAATTTTAACGTTTTATTGAGGGCTACAAAATGTATACTTAAGCATTTCAGGATTCCGACCGCTGTGTTAAAATGTCGCCCTCGCAAATGTTGCTGATACCTGACTGTTAAGTAAATCCAAACGTTCCTTGGAATACCTTATAGTTGAATGAAAAACTCAAATCACATTTTTGTTTATTTTAATTGTTCTCCGTAATTTATTAAAAATGCACGGACATGAACGGTTAAATGACCAGCTGAACTAAGGACGAGGCTGCCGAGATTAGCAAACTGTAAATTATGGATTCGTCCCGATCTTTCACCGACTCTACTGCTAGAAAGAGTGATTTTAAGTGGGGAGAGAAGAGCACAGACTATACAAAGCCGTCCTTAAGGACAGTGAAGCGCCAGAGAAGCTAGCCTGTGAAGACCACACGTCTATTAATTCTCCTTGTGCGCAGTTATTACGAAATGGTTTAACGCCATAAGCTTTATTGAGTCGTTTTCTTTAAAATCGAAAATCAAAAATTAAACCTAGCCCTGTTAGCTTGAACCATGTGTATGTGTTGGGCGTTTGAAAATTGTCATTTTTGCTTGGGCATCGCTCGAGGAAATATAAAATATCTTCGTTGGTCGCTGTTGGTGAAGTAGTTCCCGTCCCTATTTCCGAGAAAGAAAGAAGAGGTGGAGGGAAGGAAGAGTTCTTACGTAAGGGTTGGGCACGATAAACTGGATAGGGCGTGGCATGGGACCAAATCTCTTGCGGTATCTGGATCTTTTTCCCTCTAATATGCGCGTGGTAATTATAGATGCCTCCTCTCAGACTGGCCGATGGCTCCGGCGGGTCTCTTCGGGACGGATGCGCAGTGGCTTGAGGGACAAAAAAAAAAGGTTGCGCTTAGTCCCCGATGGAAGTAAAAAGGGATCTCTCTCGGGTCGGTGAATGCTCCTCAGTGTGAATCAAAGGGTGTGGAGGTAATAGAGTACCAGGTTGCCTTGGTTACATCGCGCATCGGTTGCGTTGCCTGGTTATATTCAGGGTGCTTTTTTTAGGGACGTCGGCGGTGAGGAAAGAATAATCGGGAGCGGGATGGTCATCAGCTTTGGGTGGAGTCTCACCATAAATCCTCCGCAGTGATGTGCCTTTTTCTTCGTTCAGTTTTTTATTCTTGCATTGTTTCAACGTGGAAGTAAGGGTGTTGGATTAATCAAATGCCAATCGGAACTTCCGTTCCATGACTGAATGATTTTTTTCCTCGAGACCTAATATTTCATAGGCATGATGTGAATATTTTCCTCGTAAAAGGGCATGTATTTAATTTACGATAATGTCAAATTTTGTATTATAATTTGATCCAAAAACTGTAGAGAGAGATTTACGGCTTTGGTATTTGCCAGTATTGCTTTAGCGTTTTCTAAGGTCATTAAATTCGAGCATATCATCTTCGAGCATCAAAATATTCTTGCAATAATTGCCTTATTCTATTGCTTTGGTCCTTCTGAATAGGTGTGTGGTCTCTTCATAATAACGCTCATCATTGAGCCGCATGAACTCTCAGTTATTATTGGTATACCAATGAATTGCAAGATTCAGCATGAATTTTTGCAGTCCAATGGAACTTTAGATGTGATGTCATATTTTAATGCATATAAAATACTCTATAGCATATGCTGTTCTTTGATTAGATACTTATGTTACTCCATTATAAATTATTATATGCTGAATGGAAGAAATATATATCGTCACTCCATAGGTTTTTCATATTTCTTTCATAAATCTACCGAGATTGTTAGAATCCCAAAATAATTATTTTATTATATCTTAATTGCTTTCTTATTGGTATTTTAACGAAATTAAAGCCCTCCACATGAACATCCTAGAAGAAGGTACGAACTCTTGGTCTAAATGTTGAAAAGTGAGGGCTTTGCGTCATCGCCACTGACCGTTTTATGAATGAATCTCACTAGAACAATGAGCATGGCTATTATTTAAAAAGACTCTTAACTGACAAGATAGTGATATATTCATACCAACTCTCAAAATATATGCCGTAGAATGAAAAAGTAAAAATAAGAAGTGAGATATGCCGCGTAAAATGTAAACATTACCAAGCTGTGAACAATTTAATTAAATTCAAGTCAATTCTTAGGACACAAAGAGTATTTGTTGAAATAGTAATTAATGTACTTATTATTTCGGGTAATCATGATAGCCCTTTCGTCAAACTTGGCCTCTATGGTAGCGTAATGATAAGATGTGCATACAAATCAGTGAGTTTCAAAACTTTAATTGCTAATGGGAAATCCAATCCTTGTGTCATCTAAAAATTATTCTTATGAGCAGTATGTTAAAAATCCTGTTTTTTCCTCTGCTTCATTTTTCTTCTGCCACAAATGAGAAAATTCCTAAATAACGGCGAAAAGCAGCATATTTGGTCCCTTTCCCATGTTTCCACTGACGCTGAAATTCATCATATGCCATCTCTGGTGAACAATATTTGTCACGACATCATGCTGCAGGGGAAAGTTCTGTCACAAGAGCTTGACGTAGACTAGGCAAAAAAAGAGACCTCAGGAAATTGGTTGAAAAATAGATTAGTCATCCTTGAAGGAAAACAGTTTAAAGAGTGACCACGCCCAAGCGAGGATGATGTCATGAATCTTATTCCTCTTTAAAAAAATTACGAAAACAGAATTCTAAGTGAATAAATATATAAAGGACCGCAAACGCTTTCGCAAAGTTTTTAAAACCGTGTCTCCGGGACGCGGAACCTCTCTCTCTCTTTTTCTTCCTCACATGCACACACGCACGCACACAAAAGGCGCCACCCTTCTCTCCTCCCAACCTCTTTCCCTTCCCATTGTCTTAACGGTCCCTAACTAAACGCCTTTGGCTCTGGCTCGACTTTTGTTTCGTTGCGTCTCTCTCGTTTTTGGTTCCTTGCCCACACCACCGCGCACAACAGCGAAAGGGACATTAGCCATTTGTCATCGAGGCATCCAGGGAAGGGGAAGGCGAGGCAGGAATAATAGGAGGCCTGGAGAGGGACGGGGAGTGACGTGTTTGGGGGCAAGAGCAACTGGAGCTCAGGCGACGAGGAGGTGGAGGCAACCCTTCGATGGATCCCTTCGGGAAATTAACCCCGGGTTCGCTGCCACCATCTTCTTGCCCTCCTTCATTGGCCATTCCGCGGTAGGTCGTCGAAGTGCGCCCGACTACTTATTTATGTCTCTCGTAATTATGAGAGTGTTCACATCTGCTCATGCATATTCGGAATCGGTATGGCAGCGACCGCTCACAGGTGATCGTGCATTAAATGATGAGAGCTTCCTTCTTGGTAAAGTGAAAAGGATGCGGTCAGCTATAAATATGTCACTTTCCCTCTTCACCTCCCCTTCTACGAACCAATGTGTTGTTTCTGACCCCTGGGATACCACGTCATAAACCTCGGGAAATGTCTAACGTCCATTCTAATCGGCGGCGCCCTCATTGCCCCCGCGAAAGACTTCGGATCGTTGGAACTTTCACCGCTCAAATTGACGTCTGCTGCAGCTCAAACGGAGACTAATCGCAAATGCACTTGGAGTGGAGGTAAACTGCTTAAAATAGCCATTCAAGATGAGCAAGATAATTTTTCTCGGGAAAGTTCTATTATGCCACAATTTGGCGTTGGTTACTGTTTTATTCGTCAACGATTATGGCGGAGACCACTGTGTTTTCACGGAGTGAAGGAAATTTTTTTCTGAACTTGACCGTGAAACTATCAATAATATCATCTTATAAAGTCTTAGAATTTATGGCAGATAGTTTACAGCTACATAAACTCGGCATTGAACGACTTACTACGCTTGAGATGTGTTTGTGCGTGTGTGTGTGTAATATATATATATATATATATATATATATATATATATATATATATATATTCATTCACATTGAAATAGAGATAAGGAAAATGGGATAGGAACACACATAAAGGACGAACACTAGAGAGGTGGGGATGGACATATCCCATTAGTTTAACTTTTTTACCCTTTGCTAACTGCCGCATGCCTTCAATTTCAGTAGCCTAATTCATTAGTCACTCCCTTAATGCGCGTTTATCCTTTTAATTTGTTTTACTCTCATTTTTGCCATGATCTCGCCGCCCTCCTCGCCCCTTTGCCAGCTCTCTCCCTTGCGTCACGCTTCCGTTCGCCGCCTCATCTGCAACTTTGGCTTGGACTAAGTATGAATTTCTTCATTCCTGGGGTTCCCATTATCTTCTGATCTGAATTCCTCTTCGGCAATCGTTTCTATGTTTTTCCTGCCGTTCCTCTCCATTCTCTCCTCATCCGCTGATCTCTCTCCACGTGCGTGCTCCCCACGTCACCCGTGCCGAAATGGAATCTACCTTACACTGGAATCCTTTTAGTATTCACATCGTTCCTCAGTACGTGCCCGTTTGCGTATTCAACTTTTTCTTGATACTGCCATTGCGTCGCCACACATTCTTCTATCTTACTCTTATTCTTCTACCTATGCATCCATCTGAAGGTGTTTAATTGTTCATATCATGCTGGTTTTTCATATTTAACATTTACCGTCTAATAGCACATCTTCGCTTAATTAAATTCACTACCAATTATTTTGTACATAGTATTAATCGTAGAGGTGGTCAGTATATTTTATTGACAAACTCCTTGTTTGGTTACAGTCCCCTGTAGTTCTTACAATGGCTAACAAAGGTTAGCATATGACCATTACTAACGCTAATATAAATCGCAGCTAGGTTTGTTATGTTTCGAAACTGTATTTAAATTTACGGTATGTGTTATTGCATAGTAAACTTCATAGTAGTAAAATCACTCGCAGGTTTTTTTCTCTTCATCATGATTTTAGTTAATCTTTTTCTTTTACAGTCATGCGTATAAGTTTCAACCCCGAGACATATAGTATGATTTCAGCTGTATATTTGTTAGCTATTATGAAAATTTAGAAATGAGTTTGCTGTCGTTATTTTAACTAACCTCGGTCGATATTACTTTAATCTAGATTGTGCGATTCTGAGGGGAAAAAAGTTTTCCTGGATGCAATTAATCATAAATTTTGTAAACGACGAATTCATAAACCCCCCTTTTAGTGAATTTACCGTCCTTGATGCCTGCTTAGATTCATTTAACATGACTCAAGAGAGCACCACCTCGTTCCTCTAATCTTTCCGTTTAAATGTTTGAAAATAGGGGCATTGGGAACTATATCTAGCCCAAAGTCATTTTCTATCCCTTTGTCCTAACGCGCCACAGATGTATTTTTAGTGCGATGCGAAAGAATTTATCGCGGCGATCAAAGTGGCCGCTGCAGTAACTCGTCTTAATTAGCCGGTGAAGTAGGTATTCTTATTTCTTCTGCAAGAGAGCTTCGTGTGTCGTACCCACTCGATGCGGAACTGTCGCCTTTCACTGCGGTAACTGTGAACTAATTGATAATATCTCTCACTCCCGTGCTCCGCGTCAGACGTGAAACTGGGACGGGCGCGGAGGTTCCAATGCGCAAGTCCTCGAGGATTTGAAAAACAGAAAGAATATGAATTATACGAAGAGAGTATGCGCCGCGGAGAGAATGAAAACACCGGCGGATGCATGAGATGGCGGGGATGAACACATCGTGTGTTTGGGGATCATTGAGGGGAAACTGTAGGTAGGTCTATCTTTTGTAACTCTTTCACGGGTCTCACTAAAAATCATTGATTTATGGAATTCTCGATTCAATGAGTAAACGCATGCTACATACTCATGAGACGCACTTATTCATTCGTATTTGTTCAGATACGCTTGCTCGCCCACACTTATGCGTCAGTCCGATGTGTGCCATATGCCTATTCAAAAAGGAGGGAAAGTTCTTAAGCAATTCATGTCGTCCTCTTCCCATTATAAAGATGTGACAAACCCAAGGATGGAATGTAGCGTCACCTTCCATTTTCCTATTGGTTCGTATGTGCGTTGCTTGTGTCCCCATTCGAGTCACCACTAACCTCTCCTGGTCCCTCTCGGCCTCCGTCTCTCCATCTTCGAACCCAAACTGATGTTTTTCATTTTCTTTTATTTTAGGAACTCATTGTCCTCTTATTTGGATTGTGATTTTAATTGCTGTGTATGATTCTCCAACAAATTCGAAGACCTCCACAAAGTGTATGAATGAAAAAGAAAACGTCGACATGCCCCATCACCTTGATTCTAGATAACGCAAGCTGATACACGGAAAATCGCATGTGTGCACGGGTGTGATGTACAAGTTGATGTGGTGTGTCAAAAAATTAAAGATTGCGATACATCTGAAGACGATGGTCGAGTGTGACGATGCTGGAAACCGACAAAACTTGAGTCGTCCAACGAGGATGAAATTGGTAATACGGAAGGTGGTATTCAACTGAAGATTTTGTTGCAAACTCCGGTTAATTTTTCGCCTCCCATGCCGCTTCTAGACTCCACTCTCATGCTCCTCGCCTCTCGGTCTCCCCTTTACTGGCCCTGAGACTTTACTGCCCCCCTTTTCCCTATTCCTTCCCCTCATTCCTCCCACTTCCTGCTTTCCATATAACTGCCATTCCTTATCCCGTCCTCAGCGTCTAACGCTCTACATTTTTTTCGCCAACCGTCTTCTCCCCTGACCACATGGCCATCTGCCGTCCTCAGACTGCCCCCTCGATCGCGTCGTTTCTTAAAAGCATAGTTTCCCAACCGACCAATGGAGCAGCCGCGTTGAATCTCTTTCCCTCCTCATCGATATCCTCTGAAATGCGTGTTGGCAGTGCTCCTGTGTGTAAGGAACGGGAAAAAGACTTATGTCGCGCGCTGTTATTTTTTGCGCGTAGGGATCACTTTGGAGACGATGCAGCCGGGGGAAGGATTTCGTGCTGCACCAGCGGAAAATTTGGAATTCGAATTCTGAGCGGAGTTGGACACATCCCGAAAATTTTATTGAATTTTTGGAAATGGTTCTGTATTTGTGTTGTATGTTCTGTTTTTGCTTTGATGCAAGGATGCTCATTTTATCAGTAAAGAGCCTGCCATTTTTGAAACTGAGAACTCTGAATTACATTTTTCCAAATAAAACATTAAAACTTGTAATTAGTACAATTATCTTAGTTATTCTCGTGCACTTGCGTTGAAAAACTTTTTGCGATTTAAATTGTGAAAATATTGCACCGCATCAATCCTATGTACTTCTTTTAAATTCCCCTTTCATACAGATGAAGTTACAGCCTCTTCGAAGTTTGGTCTGGAAACGACTTTGGTTAATTTATTAGATTTTGACTAATGGTTAGTCCCTGATCGATCAATTTTGCAGAAAACTTTGGATGTACTTATTTTTGCCATAAATTAATAGGAATTTCTTCCAATAAGGCGGAATTCATCTTCATGCCGAATTTAAAAAATTATAATTAAGTATTCCCTTTCAGGATTATAAATCCATCACCCTAGATTTGTCACATCAGGCTGGAATTTCTCGTAAACTTGGCGTCCCGCATGAGTGGCTTGCGCAGTCATATTGTTTTTTAGGATTCTCTACCACGACATTACGCACATTTGTTTTCGTCCGGGATGTCGGTATGAAGAGGGCGGTGAAAATGGAAGAGTGAGGAGATCCAACCTTCACTCCTCCCGACGAGGCGACGATAGGCTAAAAGCCTTGGCGAGCCAACTCTCGCGGTGCAACGATTCCAATTGAAGCGTAATAGCAGTTCGCATCATTTTTCATGTGCCGCGTTCATCATCATATTTTTTCTCTCCCCTCCCGTCGTCCATTTGCCGAGAGAATGTTCTCTCGTCTGTTAGCCTCCCTTCCCGAGACTCTCCCCCGCTCACCAACCCCCTCGCCACCCCCCAAGCCTTGGCCCCCCAACTCTCTTATTTTCCCCCGTCCATCGGGGTGCGTCCCGTCCGTACTGGCGGCGGCCTTTTCTCTTATGCCTCTCGCTCAAGGGGGACGGCGGGAGATGCGTGGAACCTTAATGACGCCGCGGGCGGCTTAGGAAATCGCGTGCAAATTGGTTTTTATGGTCTTTCACCGTGGATCAAAGCGTATGTAGTCTGACTCAGCCGCTTTGTTGGCTAGGAATATCCCGTTAAAGAAATCGGTCGAGGCCCCAACCTTTTTCCCAACTGAATGAAGATGGGCGCACGAGCATTTCGGTATTTATATCTATAATCATTTTAAAAATAAATATATAGGTGTATTGACCCTCCTGGCAGTTATTTAAATAAAGTAAAATTTAGTCGCTCTTTTTACCATTTTTCGTATGCCTCGCGTATAATTAGATTAAGGAAATAATCGTTGTCATAAACTTTTTTCAACAGCTTTCAGGTGAAAAGATTGCCTTTTTGAAATACGCTACCGTCAAACAGTTCATATTCAATACTCCCATAAGGCATCAAGCATTGGTGACTGTTTAACTTAAGAATTTTAGAATTGTGCAGTATCCTTTTCAAATAGAAGTTCAGGATAAGTCAATATTGTCGTCTTGGTGTACAGATAACGTAAAAAGGAGTTTTATTGGCATATCGCTCGCTATAAAATATCGCCGTATGTCATTAGTTCGTGATATTATATCGCTATGAGAGTACAAAATGATATGCAGGTTCGTCTTCCTGAAATTTAGTTTCCGTAAATGCGTTGTTTGAAAATGTAATTTAAGTAAATGAGAGGGATTATCATATTAAGTTCATTCAAAGTTCTTGGCCTTCTTTGAAGAAAGCATTAATCGAGGCGTTAGATGGAATTCAAAGGAAGCGCGCTAAATGTGTGATACCTGTGACGTGGAGGAAAGAAATGAAAATGGCAATTTGAGAAAAGAGAATGGAAGCTCTTCCATGGGACAAGAGAGGCTTATTCTTTTACGAAGATACTGGGCAGTCGAGTTCACTCCTAAAATCGAGAGAATTACCAGATGGTATTACAATATCAGCTGATTAGATTAATCAGATGAAATAAGACAGGTATGCTTCAGCACCGATACAATAAAATACTTATTCTTCCCTTGACAGTTCGGGGTCACATTCGAACCAAGAATAAACTCCCAAAACAGTTTAATAAAAACGAAACGAAAATAAAAATGCGTTGCAAAATGACAGCCGTTTTTCGAAAAGTTCACACTTTCCTGTAATTTCATAATTAAAGGATGAAGTCTTAATAAACCTTGCCACGCTTCCTCTTCGCGGTGTTCAACGTACGATGTAGTAGATAAGATGCGCGATAGATATCGATGCACGAAGTCAATGCAGATTGCTCTTTCAATATATACTGTACTCGCATCTCAGTATGGGCATGTCATATCGTGGCATAGGTCTAACCACCTAAGATTCCCATATCTGGTACCGTTTTTCATCTCATTTCTTCGCTATCCCTTCCTCCCCCACCCGTCGTCGCGTCTGGATCCAGCTTTCTGCGTGGTGGGTGCCCACACCTTCACCGCCGGCAGTAATCCGACTGAGGAAAAGAGATGCTTTCGCATCGGCTGTCCCGTTGTATACGTTTCCCCGTGACCATCGTCTTCCCCTTTCACTCGGGCCTCCGTCCTGCCACCCTGCATCCCTCCCCTGCTCCCCACACCCCTCCCTCCCTCTGAAATAAAATCTCTTTAGTGTTTAACGCGATTTTTTGCGGCATAGATTTCTCACCTTCATCACTCATTGATAAATGTAGGTTTGTTTAATTTAATTGTTCATCCATTTTTTCTTAGTAACTCGAGTTTACAATTCAAGCGCCAGGTTTCATTCGGCCGAAGATTGTAAATAAAACGTGCATTCGCTCACGCTAATTTTCAAAATTTTCAATTTGATTTTTTATTACATTGTTTTGCAGGGTTTATTATTTTGGTTATATGCAAAAGAAGATGATCACAGTTCTGATCAAGTTCTCAGTCATAGTCATGCTATTATTAATGGATGTTATGTGGGACGCTGGTGCTATCGAATTTTTAAAAAATTGCAGTTATAATCATTTCTCTAAAGACGTAAGTGGCAGTTTTTCTTCTGTGATCGTAATAAATTAATCTCATGCACCGTACGCACGATCCCTGCAAGCCAGGTGAGATAAATGTAATTGCAATGCTCATTTCATTTTACGGCCCTTGGAGTAGGGTAAAGAAATAAAATAACATTCCATACCGACGACACCTTGGCTTCTCCTCTAACCCACTTGAGTTTCGGTTTCGCCCCATCTTCGCGACCATGAGATTTGCGCCATTAAATCTGCATTTCTGAAGTGGGAAGTTCCACTTAAACTTCCTCGTTTGTGATACTTTTCAACTGAAAATTACCTTTGTCTCACAAGCGCATTTACCAGGAACGAACTCTTTCTAAACTTTTCTAGCGCTTGGTTCCTCATGCCGACGATGCCCGCCGCACATTTTGCCCCGTTTTTCATCATCTGGTTCCCATCCCTTCTCAAAACCTCCACCCCCAAACTTCCCTCATTTCTGCCGTCATTCATGCTTCCCCACCGTCCGTGCGAACGCCCTCCCACTCCCGGTAGCTCCTCATTTCCTCCCGGGCCCCGACCAGCCAGCCTCCTCGCATTCCCACGGCCACGTCGCTCAGCGTGTCCTCCTCACTCTCTCTCCGTGACCCCTGACCCGGAGACACCGTCACCCCACGGATCCACACATCGACTCAGACCGGTCCGGCACTTTCCACCTCCCCGTCGCGTCCCCACCTCCCTCGCCGACCCTCCCTTTCCCCCGCCCCGGGTCGCGCCTTATCCCATAAGCATCGTCCCCGCGAGGAAGAGCGAGGAAGAAGACGAGACCCCTCCTCCTCCCTCCTAGAAATCTGTGCGTAGGCATAGCCACGTTCTTCCTACCCAGTCCGGTTTCTGCAGCGAAGACCTTCGCGGAGGACGGGCGGGGCCCACCCGACTCGGACCGGGCCCTTATGGTGGGGGACAGAAGGACTTGGGACGCACTGACGCACGCTTAAGTTTGCCGAGTGTCTGCCAGCCGATTAAGGAAGTGGTATTCCATTGTTTGTCGTTTACTTTCCTGTTTTCGATTATTTCGCATCGAAGAATCGCCATATGTATTCACGAAACGTATTTGTCGTTGATTATTCTCCGACTGTGCCGACATTGCACTGCTGATACCAAAGTCAAATAAATCCAATGGTAATTCAGATAATACCACGCAATTGGTTCTCCTCTATGGTCCCATTAATGTTCCGGTGGTTATGCGTACTTGAAAAAAATATTATTTTTAAAAAAATAGAACTTTTTGGCAAACTCAATTTTACTCCTCCACATAGTTACACTATTTTTTATTTCAAACTACAAAAATTGTTTTTCTTGTATTTTTTTATATTTCACTTTACAAGCGTACACTAGGTACACTATCACCCAACCTCATTCCCATTTGCCTCTGTATCATTCCCCGATCCCTCTACGCATATGGTCGAACGTCCTCACTCTCCGGGCGTCTGGACCCAGGCACCCAAAAAAAACTCTTCCTTAAAAGTCCTTAAATGGGAGAAAACCTTTCACACTATTCCATATCCGACATTTTCACGCTTTCTGAAGCTTTTTCTCCGCAATCCCCCCTAGTTTTAGGTCGTTTTCTAACCAACCACCCCTGAATACATAAGCGTACCGAAAGCCTCTCCCTCTCTTTTTTTTTTAATTTATCTTCTTGCCCCTTGGTTTTCCCACTCTTGTTTTCTAAGGTCCAAGTCCTTACGTATATTAGAGTGCTGATTGATTGTTGTACGAAGATGCGAATCTATTTGCGGTTCGTCCTGCTTCCCTCGGCGTAAACGGTTTCATGTTCGACGTGGAAAAATGAATATCTGAAAACCTTGTTTGCTTAGGCATCCATTGACCTCTGGCTCCAGGAATATTAGCGGCACGCGCTAATGTTTTCGCGCAAAAAAATTCGAGTCCATAACATAATAAACACCCGGAGGTTTCACGGGCGTAAGATATGGCGATTCCTTTTTTTTTCGACGTCTCGAATTTTATGAGATACTCGCTTGAATGTCAATGAAATTATAGTGGATTGTTTTAAAAATTTTGATGCTTCCTTTGTTCAAGGTACGCGTAGTGTATCGTAGACACTCTAAGGAAGCAATATATTCCTGTGCCTTCATGCGAAGAAAGCAGTATTTTTTCTCATTCTTGAGTTTGTTCTGGTAACAACGTTTCGTAGAATGTTTTTGCTGACATTTTATTGCCTACATTTTTTACTGACTTGATTCCTTTCTGAAGTTACTCAATCCATTAAAATCATGCGTAATAATCACAATTTTATTCATCCTCGTTGAGGCTTTGTAAATGCTATTTTATCTTTTTTTCAGAGATCGTATGATTCATATTTTGGAATGTGCACACTAGGTAAATGAAGAATGACTCATACTATCGCAGTGTCATGGCCCATGATTTATTTTTAAGTCAAGTACTATGCGGCATCGATAGTGATGAGCCCATCATGACTCAGTTCATTTTGTTAACAAATTTTGATTCACATCTCCATTTACAAACCAACTACTTAATCAAAATTTCTATTTTGTGCTCATTTTCCTCACGACCGTTATAAAAATCAATAGTTTAGTTTCTCCTAGCCGTGCATTGTGTGCAAAGTAATGCGTTAAATATATGCGCACGCGTTAAGAGTGTGAGAAGGATATCTCATCAAACGGTAAAAATTTTACCGCGGGACTGACCTAGTGAGTCATTTCATTTCAAAACTAAGGTGAATGAGGTTACTGAGGTTCTCGGTCGTGATTTTACTACAATTTATTGCTATACTGTCTTAATTATGTCATATGTGACCTGCTGATTTCGTTTCATTTTTATTTTCCTTTCGTTTCATCGGAGCCAGTGGCAGATATTTGCGTCGATATTGACGATAACCTCTATTAATGGAGGAACGTACGAGTATTACGTGCTACTTCGGGTAATTGCATCCTCAAACTGAGACACTCTGTCTAATAAACATTCTATATAGACTCTGGAAATTAGAAAGAACATTATCTGTCTTTAACTTCGAAAGTGTGAACTTTTATGAATAATTATTTGTCAGTTAATCACCACATTCCTAAACTATAAAGGAACTTTAAACAAAATTCACAACAGCCATCCATTGTTCCATGTTCCATTTATGCTATTTAAGGATTTTGTGCAATCTCATTATAGTGAGTCCCTTCCCCAGACCGTTCTCATGCGTAAATTGATTTCCATTTAATTGAAAAGGCTTATCTCCATGGATTCTGGTATTATCCGTGTGATTTCTCGGATCCGCCTCACAAACAACCGTTCCCATTAGTTCCCCTCAAAAATATCACTCGACGACGGAGGGATATGAAACTTCAGCAAAAAAACGGCTCCGGAAATACTCTTTCGGTGCGCCGCCGCCATGGGAACTAAATATAACGTCATGATTCTAACGGACGGGTGTCTTCGAACATTTGAAAACTTGTAATGGTCGAAACGGAAGGGGTCGAGGAGGCCGGGAGAGAGTGTGTAGGAAGGAATGGCATCGAGGGAAGGGAGAGGAGTTGGGCGAGAACGAGGAGTGGAGGGGGAATGAGTGGAGTGAAATCTCGAAACGGGAGGTGGTCAGAGAGTGAGTGAGGAGAGTACCTCATGCTAAGGTGAACGGCAGATTTTAGATGCAGTGAAAAAAATCTTATTCCTCGGTGGGTACGTAGCAAGTCGTAGGAGTAATGTATGGGTTCGTCTTTGATAATCTGATCCCTTTCCAACGGGCTGTGTGGAAGAGAAACTTATTTCCTTACCGCTTCCACCACAAACCTCCTCGACTCTACCACACTTAAAACTCCCACCGTCCCTCGGTACCCGTATTCGGTGAATATTCAAACCCCTATCTTCCTCCAATTTTTTTTCAAACCTGGAGATTCATCTTCCAAACTCACATTCTCTCTCTCCCATCAGCTCCAAAGGCCTTCAAATAAGAGAGCGAGCCATCGCACCCTAACCCCTCCCCCCCCCCATCTTTCTTCTTAAGCCGTGGTTTTTCAGTCAGTCTCATTTTTCCTATGCGTTGCCCACGGAGAGGGCCGAAAGTTAGCTCTCCCACGCCTAAAAAACCCGCACAGACCAGTCTTCAATCCATGCTGAAGGGTTTTTGATACGGGCCTTGAATGAGCGGAGCGCAAGTGTCCGACGGTGGAGGCAGAACCCTTCCCCGAGGATTCCTCTCCACCGATCGCGGACTCTCTCCCAGAAAACCGGACCTGAGAGTAACCATCGGGCACCCCACACAAGGACGAGGGCGAGCATCCCCTCGACCTCCCCACCCCGACCCGATTGTGCCCTACGCCCAGCAACCCTCCAGTATGCCGGGATCGTTTGGCATTCGCGTAAAAAAACCGAAAAAACGGACCCTGAAGGGAGAGAGCGTTAAGGATCGTGCGGGGTTATGAGGGACACCCAGGGTGGAGTAATGTTGCCGGACCGGTCCGGCAAGACCATTGTCTCACCCTTTTTCACGACTCCCTCAGCAAAGACCCTTTTTGTCTTCTCTAAAGGTAAAAGGCGCCCCTTAAATCGGTGCGAAAAAATCTCCGAGGGACCCATGACCACTGGGCCTAGCACGCGGCCATCCCTTCGGGGGGGGACCCTCGGGGAGATCCTTCGGACACACCTTGCCGTCCTCGCGGTATCCTCGTCGTCGACTCCGGGGTAAGGAGGCCCCGGCATTTCTTCTTCAAAGACAGCCAGCCACTTGTATATGTCCCGTCCTCCCGTCGAAGATGGTGTTAAGATCCGAGGGGCAACCAGAGAACCGGTATTCTGGGAGATGCCGTAATGGGTGAGAAGTGAGTTTTTTTACACGTACGTGATGTGAGTGTGTGTGCTGGCAGTTGAAAGGGGGATGAGGGTTGTTAATTTCCGGGGGCGAATTTTTAAAAAAATAACGCCGGCCGATTTGTTAAACCTCCGTCATAGTCATTCTCCATCTTCTCACGATGGTCTCATCTTAGTGTACATTGTTAGGATGCTTCTGTGGATCGGGCTGTCCTTCACCCCCTCCCCTCCTTCGTCCCAAAGAAAGGAGTGGGCTGCGGAACTCTCATGGTGCCCTGTCCCCCTTTCAAGCGCACCAAATCTTTTTATGAGCCGCGAGATTCGGTGTTCTTTTTGGTCGCATTCGGCTTCTTTCTCGAGATAAGCCACCACTGCTCTCCTCCGTCCGAATGGAATTTCAGTTCAAGGGTGTCAATTTAACCAAGACGCCTTTAGTTCTTGCTACTGGTTGCATCCCGTGAATTCCTGCTGTTTTTCTTATGTCCATTCATTCAAATATGTGCACTTTAGGACGCTTTCCGTTTGTACATGTCAAGTGACTTTTTTCTCAGATTTATTTCTCTTCTCTGACTAAAATTTGGTCAATAGGTTTATATTTTGTGTAGATTTCTTTCGCAGTAATTAAGCACGTTACCAGCGTTTTTCCAACTCGCCATTGCACAATAATTTATCCTGTCATATTTTTCAGCGTGTAATAATTTAATGGGGTTTTATGAGTTTTTAAATTGCAAAATTGATTTTGTTCAATTTTTAATCGTGCCCAGTCCAAATTTTTACTAGGTGAAAAAAGTTTTTCCATCAAACGGTCGCATGAAGAACGTAATGTCGAGTTGATAAAAAAGGAAATTTTCCCTGCGATAAGAGTCGAGTTTTTTTATAAAGTACTAACTTTGGTTTATGTGAATGCTTCAAACTAAAATTTATCGTTTTATGTCCAGTTTAAAATTTTGCAATTTATTATGTATTCCAAAATGACCACACAAATGGCCTACCCTCCAAGCCATCTTGAGGGTGTATGAGAGGGGGAGGGTTCGGATTGCGTCATCAAAATTATGGGTGGATACAAATTTAGTGACTGACGTAGTCGTTTTATAATTCATATGATGAAAATATGTTTTATAATTAGCTTAATTTGCGGAACATATTTTAACATTAAGTTTTTGTTCTAGTGCATTCAGGCAAGATGAGCTTTTCGGTTCCAATAAACGCAGTGTAATTAAATATTCCGCTTGGATGGTGAAAGAAAACCGTTCGTTTAAAATATTTTCGCCCAGGACTCCAGGTGCTCGCTTTAAAAATACAATCGTAGTTCCTACGAAAGGAAATAAAAGACTTCTTCCTCCCCGAGACATCCCTCCTCGCCTTAGTGATGGAGGAAGAATAATTCGGCGTAACGAGAGCATTTTTATCCGTCCGTCAACAGAAATCTATGTCACCAAATTTGTATAGATTTCGGTTGTCGAGTGCTTTCAGAAAAAATTCGCTCTCTTGACAATAAATAACGCCATTTATTCCTCTCTCAGAGAAGTGGACAGTCTCAAAAAACGAAGAGAAAAAGAAAGGTCGGCAACAATGGCCGCGCATTACCCATGTTGATGGCTGGACATCTCGTATGGATACAAAAAAAGCGTAGCGTCCATCCCCTTCACTTCACGTAAGCCAACGATACGGTTCGGTGAGCGTGTGTTGCTTTTAAAAATGGAACGCCTCCGCTTGAAATTTGCCTGTGCACTTTGTCCGGCTCCCTACGGATAACTTCGCTCCATATCCCTCGTAACCTTCATGACCCTGTGATATGGTTTATATGACCACTCCTCCCTCCTCCTCTCCAAGAGGTCCGAGAGGTGTGTTGGGGCCCCAGGGAAAAAAATGGAGCGGAAGGACGGGGCCGAGAGTAGAGGGTATAAGGGGGGGGCATTTTCTGCCTTGGGCTACCTGGGACCCCAGAGTAAACTAAAAGGATTTTTTTTCACGACGAGAAGGTTTAAGGTGTGGAGAGAGGGGCCCCCATAGGGTGGGGGGGGAGTGAGGTCCCTGTGCGTGACCCATACGGTCCCTCCTCCCTCAAGTCCGGTTTTCGGATCGAGTCCGAGGGGACCCTGAGCAGTGCGGGATGGGACGGCAAGAGGTGATGGGAGAGAGAGAGAGAGAGAGAGGGTGGTGCGCGAGGGTCAGGTACTTCTCCGCCATCCCAGAGAGGATAGGGTTGAGCCGTGGGGTCCATGGAAAAATCTTGCTTGGTCAGCTTTTTCATTCGATTCCCCTCCCTCATTCTTTCTCTGTGTGCCCGAGCCGTCAATTACTGCACCCCACGAAGGCTTTTCAAGGGGGCGGGTACCGGGTGCGCATTTACACGAGGAGTGAATCAGATAGCTTCGAAATCTTTTTTCCCACCAATACGGCATGGTCTAGGGATTCCCACCGCATTGCTCGCTGTCCAGACATTTGATGGCGGGTTTGCTGCGACGACGTTTGGACCAAAAGGGGCGGCCCGTGGGAGTGACGTAAAAAATGGTATGCCTTGCGTGCCCAAGTGAGCAGAGTTCGTGGCATTGGCTGGTTTTTTGAATCTTCAAGATTCGAATAGTCGAGTGTGCAGGGAAATCGTACTCTTGCTAATTTTTTATCTTGCCTTATATCACCCCGTTCTCAAATGGATGAAACCTCTTTTATTACTGGACCAATATATTTTCTCGAAGTCATTTCACGGCATTAAATATTTAATGCGCATCTGGAATTCATTTTTGGTTCAGATTGGTGTCAGAAAGTCTACATTTGCACGTGGTTCATAATTTTTTCCCTAATATTTCTTGGATTAAAGACAGAATAATCTGAGAAAATAGTAATAAAGTTTTTATAAATTTAAAAGAATTTGCTAATTTTAAATGGGCATATTAATAAAAAATTTCTCGATTAATAAATATTGTAGACAAACAGCACAGTTACGGAATAATGCGATAAATCTTCCACAATATAAAAATAAATTAATCCTAAAGCTAAAAGATTTTGTGGATGCAGAGTTGAGCTACAGCGCTACAAAAGCTATGATTCCCTCAATTTTCTCTTTGGCAGGCATTTTAATCGTCCGTAGATGAAAACATTGATTTTTTTTCTGGCGTAATTTTGATGTCCTCGAAGAACTTCAGTTCGCTGAGTGCTTACCGTTAACTATAGATACAATATGTGTGTGTGTGTAGATTCAGTCGTGTCTGACGATATGTGGTAGCAGAGCATAGATAATCTTATGCGAAGTGAAACGCAAAATGTATGAATGGATTTAAATCATTGGCTGGTACCTAGTTCAACGATTAAGAGTCATATTCTGGCATGTAATATATCTTGTGCATTATAGTGGGCAGTACGACCGGTGTTTAATTTTATCCTAAACCTAGCCTTCGTTTTTTTAATGCAAATTCGGAGATTGAAAACTGTTGGTCCCTTTCAGATATGTAATAGTTCCGCCAAAAATGACTGCACACTGATTCCTCCACCCTAAACCTATCGCTGCATGCGCCAGAAATGTTAAATGATGCTGCTGGAGCGTAAGTAGGTCAACGCAAGGAATGCCCCATAGCCATCACACACCACACGGACTGAAAAAAAATATCTCGGTGAGCACGTACGGGCATCCTTCTCACTGCTTAACCCACGGGATTCTCTTATGTCCCCGGGTCCCTTTCTCCTTTGGTGCGGCCCAAGGGACTCCCCTCGAGAGGAGTCCACCACGGTGAGGGATCGAAGATACGACCCCTAGATCTAGTCCAGAATAAAAACTGGACAAGCGAGCGGTCCTTTTCTCCCTCCCTCCCCCCCGCGGCAGTCGCCGATGGGAGATTGAGGTGGAGGGGAAGGCGTTTTGGGGTGTGAGGCGGCTGAGGAGCCGACTCAATGTTCTAAAACTCACGGTCTCCTCCCCGTCACCTTGCCTACGCCACCATTATTACTTGGTCCATCCCACCCCCCTTAATGCTGGTCGCTCGCGGTGGAAGGGGCAAAGGGCGGTTGCTCCAAGGCACCCCGTGTCTGCACGTGAATTTTCCAAGGGTCCGAAGGCAGCAGAAACTTCATTGGTCGTCACCGTGAGCGTGGAGAAGGGGCGCAAGGACTGGGGAAGGGGGAATATCGAGGTACGCGGAAAAAAGAAAGATGGAGGCGGGAGAGCGTGTTGGAAGCGATGCCTAGAATGGAAGGCGGCGTTGTTCTTTTTTTCGAGCTGAGATTCCGATTCGAGCCGGATGAAGTAACAAAAAGTTAATGGATTGATTGAATGTCC
This sequence comes from Hetaerina titia, assembly GCA_037158775.1. Taxonomy (NCBI): domain Eukaryota; kingdom Metazoa; phylum Arthropoda; class Insecta; order Odonata; family Calopterygidae; genus Hetaerina; species Hetaerina titia. The sequence goes on along the minus strand of CM073770.1, from coordinate 122,224,640 downwards.
TTTTCGATTGGATTGGGGATATAGTCGACCGAATTAAAAGAATGATTCCCATGCTTAATTACGTAGAATGTAGCGTTTAATCATCTCCTTAATCAACTGCTGCCATGTGATTACCGTCCTGATGATAGCCGAGGCTAAGGGACGGAAAACGAGTATAATTTTAGAATCACTCAGTTTTTACGATTCGGCTCTACCTTTGATTGAGAGTCAATTCCGACATTTTGAATCGAGATTGCCTAAACGTTGTCGCGTTCGAGTCTTTCTCTCTCTCTCTATAATAACTGAAACGTCTTCACCGCTGAAGATTATGTGAATGTCTTGAATACTGACCATATGGCATTTGGATTGACCTATTGTGTGTATTTTAATTATAATTTTAATAACATGTGATTAATTTTATTACTTTCAAATGCAATTTATATTAATTAATATTGAAGTTTTCATCGTCGAATTTCATTTTCTTTTAAAATTGATGTAGTTTTTTAAGTAAATACTTGAGAAGCATTGCTAATAATTATTGTCATGATTCTTGCGAATGCCGACGATTTTCAATGCAGATATCAATTTCGTTATCCTATCGGTAAATTTTGCCAGACCAAAAATATCGTGATATTGTATTATTTATACGCTATTTGCTTATTTCTACCAGATATTAAAATTTTGGGAGCATTTAGCATAGCTATCATTCACATTTCGATCACCTATTCGTAATTAGGATTCATGAAAAAATTATCATTTAGTCTCCTCTATAGGTAATATTACTTTTTATATTGTGAAACCTTATATGTAGGGCCATAGTAAAATTCGAAATCCCGAATTGAAATCTATAATTCATTGAACTATTTATCATGTCCGAAATATGGTCTATAAACATGATTGAACCCAATTTTCAAATCAGAATTTAGATCGTCATCCGTAAAATATGGAAATGATGAATGTGTTTTTGTCATTTAGGCATTTTATGTGCACAGTATGAGTGGTATTCTAAAGAATATTCAATTATTTTTTGGTTTCCCGTTCTTTTGTACATGGAGGACATTTTTAAATGATCACTTATCAGTGATGAGGGACTACTTTTGGGCGTCGAAATATGGCCGGCTTACCAGGAGAATTATTTCTCATATTTACCGTTCTGATCCGCCACTTATTCTCTTAACAATTCATATTTTGACGCAGGGAAAATTTAGTATACGATCAAGTGACGTTATTTCCCGCAGTCTGGGCGTCAAATGACTTCTATATCAGCAGGACTGACAGCCATTCCTTACTATTTCTTCCCTTCCGTCGTGCCCAATCACCGAAAGGTTTTACCTGTGCATTCCCCATGTCCACTTTCTCCTCCTGAATGAACATGCACCTATTATTTGAGGCCACCTCACTCGTCATGTTAAAGGCTCTTCAAATTTCTCCTTGGCGGTCTCCGAAACATGTTGTTGGTGGTGAACGATGAGTAGCGTGCGATGCAGCGTATACGTGGTTAGCTTAAAGCAAATATTGTGTCATTGTGATTAATGCAATAGAGAAGACCTGATTGTGGCCGAGGAAATGCATTAATGAAACTCTTTATACTAATGAATTACTTTTAATTATAAAAATACAGAAATTATAAAAACGTTCATCGCTTGAAGCAAGTATAAGATATTCTCTGTGTAATGGGTGTACAATATTACAGGTTAAACTAAAATATATGCAAACTTGATGAACGGGAACTTTTTTAGTGTTTGATAAAATTCGTTTCTGGAGATGATTACTAAGGTTACGAAGTGATTATTGGCACTTTTAATGTCCTGAAATTTGACTTGAAAGAGTCGAATTTAACAACTATTATTCTCTGTGTTGACAGTTTTACCTAAATATTAAACTGGTTAAACTTCCAAAATAAAAATAACTCCTGGGCCATGATTATGTTTGACACCAATCTAGATGCTAAAATATGTTGATTATGTCATTATAGTACACATTTACTAATATTATGCGTATCGACCTGCTGGAAAGTGAATTGCGAGCAATCCACATAGTCTAAAAGTAATTTAAACCCTCCAAAACGCACTCGAATTCTTTTAGTTGCATGCGAAAAAGTGAATCCATATGACAAAGAACACCATGAGTCTTTTTTTCAATTTAGTGGTTCTAATTCTATGGTATTTGCCACCTCCGCTAAAGAAGCAAGCACCACACAGGCTCACCATACCGGTGCTAACTTTTGCGAGGTTAATAGCCTCACCTTTACCTTAATGTATAGTATATGATATGAGAACACTTGAATGAATTAGATCTCCCATTGCAATACAAATTTCGTTGCAGAACGAAAAACTAACACGGCTTAGGCTGTTTTATTTAGGATTTGTAAAATATGTACAACATTCCTCGTGAAAGAATGTATCTACTGTTAACCTGATGAATTTCCTTTAGTATCATAGAACTCGAGGTGTGAAACTTTTTATAACGTACGTTTCTGTCGTTCAAATGCGAATTAATGTAGGCACTGGCGGATTCAATGTCAAATATAAGTACTTTGATGGGACTTCTGCAATGTAATTTAATGCAAATGCTTCTTTAAAAAATAATCTAGCAAAACTGTTGTTGCATGACTCTTTTATATCTTAGGAACAACAAATTACGTACCTAACTTCACGCCCTTGCGGCGGCTTGCGGGGTATTATGTAGATGAGCTTTGCCTCAACATTCAAAATTTCAAAACGTGAATCTCCGCATATCCGTTCTGCCACTGCATAAAGATTCAAATACGATATCCAGATTCATTCCTTACACCAACTTTCAGTACCCTATTTGCTACCTTCTTATTACCCTCCTTAAGTTTAATACAACATAATATTACATGTTTCATACCCATCATACCATTCTCAATATGTTTTCAAACTTTGGATGTCTCGTACCGTCATAGCTACCATGAAAGGGAGAATTAGTGAAAAATTATTTATCAATATTTTTCGTGAATAATAGTGCCATTGTTGCAACTTAAAAACCATCTGGTGCTCTTCCTAAGTTCTTAATTTGCGAAAGCAGATGTTTTAATTCCTTCCTAGAACACCGGCCAAGGTTTTTGCGCCCCTTACCGCCATTTGTTCGATTTGTTATTATAATGGTGCTCGAACGAATCACTTGTTCACCCTTAGTCTCATTCGCGAGATGTGGCTAGCTCTCAAGTGCTTTTCCCTCCTCGTTCCCTCTCCCCATCTCAAAGAGAATTTATCCAATTTAATGTCTACCCTCATTGAAAGGAGCTAACTCAATTTCGTTCATTAGTTTGCTCAACAAAAGAAAGAAGTTCCGCATCTTCTTTTCTATTTTTCCTTCTCTATAATGCCTTTCTTCGCTTTGTACCTGTTTCTATATAAGAGTTCCTCGGCAACCACTCTCCTTATCCCTCCAAACTTTCTCTTCTTTCTTCTAATTTGTGTCCTCCACGCGCGTCTCTCCCCAGGGAAGAGGTAATAATGCGTTCAGTGCTCCTACTAGACGTATTTATTGAAGCATGCGTTTGCTATGTGACTGAAGGCGATCTTGATGAGTTCGCATCGTCGGTAGCAGGTTCTCTGTATGTTCGCATAGTAATCGAAGAGCGGGAAAAGTCTGCAAATGTGCCAAACCACTCTAATGGCGAGGAATTAGGAACTTCACAACTCGGCGCAATGCATCCCAATGCCAGATGCGATTGAGGTAGGGAAATTGAGCATCTCCCAACCAGCTTCTACCCTGACGGTTTATCAATCTGTGGGAATTGCTCACTACATCGCCTCTCGAGTTTAGCCGTGCATCAGGTGCTGCTTCCCATGGCTCGCTGAGCAGGTTCACTCGCAGAAAAGCGAAGAAAGTTTGCTACCGCTCATTCGAATTGGAAAATCCTCTTCATAGGCTGTTGAAATAATCATGAATAGGCGTGTCGAAGTATTCGGTAACCTACATTTTATCTTCCTTTCATTGCTTTCAGATTGCTGTCAAAGAGGGGCAAAAATTTTGTCAAAGAGCTGCAAAATTTTGATGGCGGAAATGAAAAACGACTCGAGTTATTACATCGTGGCAACAAATATAATTGGACGGCATAGTAATACAGTGGTGTAATGGAAATTTAATTTGAATAATGAAGCAATCTGTTGTATTCTGCTAGCAAATCTTGATGCAGACTCATAATATATAGTTCATAAGAAGAGTTCGATCTGCCTCGGGTTATTTTGTTCGAATCACTAACTACCGTATTGGTGATGATAAATGAATACTGTCCTCTATTTCTTTACTCTTCATCGTAGGCATTGTATTCAAATCTACTGAAACTTATCCAGCACTGAAAATAAGTCTTGGTTATAATAAAAAAATACAAATTTCAGACTTTTGTCCCGAGCGTGGCTTCGGCGCAGCCTCAGGATAACTTAATTCGTCTGGTAAGGCATAATTTTTTCCGCGATATTTGCGTTCTGGATAGACTTATTCAGCGCAGGGTATGAGTTTATTGAATGCTTTGAATGAATATTGAATTTCAGACTTTTGTCCCGAGCGTGGCTTCGGCGCAGCCTCAGGATAACTTAATTCGTCTGGTAAGGCATAATTTTTTCCGCGATATTTGCGTTCTGGATAGACTTATTCAGCGCAGGGTATGAGTTTATTGAATGCTCAAGGTAGCAACTGGTCCTAGAACTCATGCTCATCAAGAAAACGAATATTTATGCCAGATTATAAATTTTTTAGCATTCATGTTCAAGCGTTCATTGTCGGCCCATACGGGCACACATACACCGTCCCGGTGAGCGAAAACCCACCCTAACCGGTCATTTAACAAACAAGATAAAGCCATGACATTCCAAAAAAACATCTCATTCGTGTGCGTGTTGTTTGTGAGAGACGAGAAACTTATGATTTAAAGTAAGCTATGCTATAACAGAGGTTTACAATAGTGGTTGAAGCCGACAGGTAACGGCTCATTTAGAAAATAGGTTAAACTTGGCGGATAATCGGTTTTTATCTAATTGTGTACAATACAATTTCAACATTTGGATAACAATAAGGGAGGCAATTCAAATTCCTAGATTCCCTGTGCGCATAAAATTTAATTGGCCTCAGGCTTCCCTTCTCGCTGGTCACTTGGACGATTTTTTTTCATTTAGTGGTGTGATAGCGTCAAATCCGCCATTCGCTTCCAATCCGGTTGGTCATTTAGCATCCGCGCGATTGAAAATTGACACGGCAATAAAATTCCGAATCAAGTGTTCGGATTTATCATCTTTCTCTCTTACGACATCTAACCGGAATCGCCACGAGATTGGACATATCTTGTCTTAAAGCAGGATAAGGATTTGACAAGCTGTAGGGGAAGTTAAGACACCCGTAGTCGGGACATATTTGAAACCCTAAGACACTTCTGGGGAGTCCTCGACAAGTTACATAACTCTCCCGCACTCCCAAATACCCTAACGAGAAAGGATGTACCCCTTCTACCTTCGCTGTTGCTCAGGACTGTGAACACTTGCTTATATGGACGTCATTCTCCTTTCGCGTCACAAGATATCCTACCCCCCAGGAAGAAGAAGTTTTAAAAACGAATAGCAATCAAATGCATGCCTGCGCAGTTAGAGAAATTCGACGCCTAATCAGGTATGATATCTCCTCTTCCGGAGATCCGCGAAGAGAAGAGAGATAGCAGCAGCACCGCAATCTCGCGTTGCTTTGGTGATTGTGTGTTCGTGCGTGCGAGCGCGTGCATTTGTTCGGCTGCGCGACTGTTTGCGTGTGTGCTCGCGGGAGGCGCTAAATGCTTTTCCTAGTCATCCCTTCACGACTGTAAGGCTCTCGCAGGATGTTTTTTATGCCCTTTCGTGTGCTGGCTTCGCGGGGCTACGTCGGCCAAGGATTGTAAGTCGTAAAGAAATGGTAGAGGAGGGAGGAGGCGAGGAATGACCGTGCGTGAGTGGTGTGCGTGCGTTCGTGTGCTCGTGTGTACGGAAGAAAGGGCGAAGGGGAAGGCGCGATGGGAGGGGGGCTCTCTTAAGAGGGGATAGAAAAGAGAAGAATGAGGCGTAGGTACACTGGGGGAACAAAAGGGGGCGGCGCACAAAAGAGGAGGGAAGAATACAACGGCTTTGAAATGCGAACTTCCCATCGGCTTGGAACCCTTGGCATATCTACGTTTCATAATCCCCCTCTCCCCCCCCCCCCCAACCCGAAGATATTAGAGCGAGCCGGCGAAACTGTCTTCAAGAAGAGAAGGTGGTGGTGGGATTTTGGATCAGGGAAAAAATAAGAGGTTCCATTGGGTTCAATCATTCATTGGGGAAGTAGTGCTAACTGATTAAAGTTTTCCCAAAGATGTGGGAGAAGACAATCATAGCCGAGGTGCATTCAAACGATTGCGATTATTCCATCCAGGTAGCAAAACTGAAGGAGACCAGAATTTTGGTTCTTCTCTACATGGGTACAAGGTAGTTTTTTTCTAATCGGGTCTGACGTTAATCCTTAGTTAATTCTAGTATCTAGTATTTAGTAATGAGTAGATTTTTGAAAATTTCAAATGTTGTTTTTAAGTGCGAGGCCAATCTATTTTTTAATTAGTTCTGGGAAGATGTTCTATTTCATTTTTATCGATCATGATTAGAGAAAATAGACACCAGCATACAATACGCAAATCCACTGTCTATTGATTTTTCCAAACAATTTGCTAAAGTGCTGTTCAAGAATTTTGACTGCTCAGCAGTTAGTCATCAATGCGTGCCTCGAAAATTCGCTGTCTTCACCACACGTATCCATTTTTTTATGCTCCTTCATACCACAGAAAAAAGAATTTTTTCAAATATCGAAGTTAGAATATTGTTGAAGAGGCGCTTTCATACTCATTTCCCAAGCCTCATCGTCACTGGCCGTATTCACTTGAGTCTGTGTGCCTCCACGACCGATCCTCAACCCTTCCTCGGAAGCGGGTGCCCCTCCCTCCGCCGCCCCTCTTCCATGCTCCCTTTTGTCGAGGGGATCAAGAGGCGGCCAGGGGATGGGAAGGGGAGGGGTAGGAAGCCGGCCGGGGGGGTGGGGGAGGTTGCGTGTAGTTGATGGCCCGGGAGTCACGAGGCACGGCAAGAGGCGCCTGGGTAGCAAGCGAAGAGACCACTGCCGCCACTGTTACACGGACACCCAAAGCATGACTGCCTGCCTCTCCTTCCTTCCTTTCTCTTTCCCTCCACCTTCCTTTATTTCCCTCCATCCCCGTCCTTCACGCTGCCTCTTCTGCACTACGACTGCGCCTGCATACACTTCCATCCATTCCCCCTCCCTCGTTCCATCTTCTCCTTCCTCTCTGCTCGGCTTCGACCCGTCTTTCCCATCGCTTCCATCACGCAGTTCGGTCACCTCCTCCATCGATGCGATCCGTGACTCCTCGGGTGTGCTCACGTTGCCTCGCGATCACACGGGCTAGCGGTCGGTCCCTTTCCATCTTATTCTTCTAAATACGGCCGAGTAAAAAGTGGGAACGTGGTGATATTTTTCTTTGACGGTCGCGGACGTGAGGGATCCATTGGAATATGGGGGGAGCATCTTGTAAATGGATGGGGAAAAAGGAGACACGAAGAGACTTACGTGCAGGGGCGTTCGAATCATTTCGCTCGCATGATGCGGCTCGCATGAGGCAATAAAAAGGGGAAGACCGCAATAATGGAGCGTCTCGTAGTTCACGGAAGGAGTTGAGCATTTGTCAAGCCAAGGCGTAAAGGTAGAGTTATGACTTTGGGTGATCTGCATTAATTTTCGCGGCATCACCCTCCCGACTTGTGCCGGCCACTCTCCTTTGGTACCCTTTTATAATGAGAACTTATATTCCTATACATGTCGTGATAAAAGAGAGGAAAGCATTGGTCATCTGTGCCTCTAAAGCATCAAGTAGGAAAACTCTACGTGTGTATGAAAGGAGATTTTTTAATTGTGCCATTTATAAAAAAATATGCCCGGGCAGGTATTGACTTTTCGTCGACTGACGATAACCTAACCGAAGTTATCGTTCTTACCACAATATTCACAGGGCAGCGGAATGAAATTAAATAAATTTGTTGCCATCCTCGTTATTAATGCGATTTCAGATTATGCAGGAATACTGGCTAAGCGTATTTGTATCCGAATTAAGAAATTCTATTGCTTTTGCTGAGTAGTGCTAGTCTCTTACAAAAATGGTTTTTCAGTGGGACTACAATATTTCAAATATTGTGTTGATATTGTACGTAACTGAACATGAGAAGTTGCATGGGAATTGATGAGCTGTTTATAATAATATAATCGTCAGAAGAGAAAGGGATATTCTAAGGGAAAAATCTAAGCTGGAAAATAAATATAAAATGTCAAAAATGCAACTACGTTCGTATAGAATTTTCTGATTACTCATTGGAATAGTGTTAAAAATCAAATCATGCTAATTCATTGATTGCCTCTCCTCAAAATGTGGATCTTTGCTGTGAAAGAAAGAAAATGTGAGCTACGAAGTGCTTTATGAAGATCTTTCGAATACGAATCTCACGGCCAAATGAGTCCGAACTAAGCTTTAACTGACGATGTTCACCTCAAAAGAGATGGTCTTAGATCGGATGTACCCCAAGACATCACTTCCCCCGCCTGGTTTTATTCTTCCGTATTTTATGTTCCCAGGGTCTCGTCTTTTCCCCCTCGGAGGCCATTGGCACACTCATGACCATAGCCTCCGCCTCTCATCTAACCATCCCTTGTTCTCCAATCAGTGTAGTGGTCGCGAGGGTGGTGGGAGAGATATTTCCCGTTCTCAATCGTACCCGTTCGACTCGCCCCCACTACTCCCATCCCGTGCACACCATCTCTCAGGACTGCGATCTCTCACCATACTCCGATTACCTCCACCCCCGTGCCCCTAACCCACCGCTTAAGACTAATAAAGCTTCCCGCCAGAAATAAGTGAACTATGTCTAGCAGTGATAATCCTGGGGCTGTGGACTTGAGAGCCGTAGTCTTCTCCAGTAAAATTGCTCCACTTGAATGATGTGCTTCCGTTTCGTTTTCATGATCTTTTCTTATATCGTTATATTGTTCTTTTGTTTTCATTCCGGCTCTTTTTCATTTCGACTCTTTATTGCATGGATTCTTAATTTCCGACATACGCCATTGTGAGTCGGTGGCTTCTATTAGTTTATTGCCTGTTTTCATTTAAAAAAATTATGTTTTTTCTGTTCAAGAATGAGTGTGTTTCAGTCCGTGGATTTCCCACTTTGTGAAGGTTTTTTTCCCTACGGAGGTAAAAAATTGAGATTGCTTACGTAATTATGAGGTCGAATTTTAACTCCTATCACGTCTGTGATCGAATGTTTAATAAAATGAACCAAACGCTCACATCCTGTGGCTGAGTTTTTGTTCCGAGAGTTCGTATGAATCCGTACTTAAGGGGCTATTATGATTCATTCCGACTTGAGTTAATAGAATGCCATTTTTTCCCTCTAATTTCTCTTAATTGAGAGAATATTTGAATTGCTAATTTTTCATTACTGAGAGATTTCTGGATACTGCTCAGTTGTGCTCAGCAAGCTATCAAAGCCAAAATATTTCATCCATTAAAGTCTATCTCCTATTAACATTGCTTTCACATATCACCCACTGAAAAGGACGAAAGGCTTTATTTCAAATCCCCATGCTATTGTTGCAATTCGCCGAACTGCCACATAATTCTCATACCCTTTCTATTCTTACGTATTTAATCTCTTTGCGAGTAGCCGAGGGTAAGAAAAAATGTACGAGTTGTAATGAAGTTCCCAATCATAATTCCACCCTTTTACAGTGGTCTCGGTCAGTTATTACGTTGCGAATTTCCTGAAATGACTAATATAATTTATAATTTTTATTATAATCCTGTTGAAACTCTTGCAGTTGACAAACTGTGACGAGTATTAAATCAGATGACTTCCATGGTATCAAAGAAGAGGGGTGCGAAATTGACAAATTATTACTTTATTTGTAATTATTATGGGATAAGGTTCTACGAAGATTTATTGTGGTAGCTTCCGCACTTAAGATGTTATCCAAGATGCTCTTATCAAGGCACACCGTTGGACTTCTCTTTCTTTTCGGCGCCACTTCGGAAACTACTGCCTTTTACCGTAGACGGTTTCACAATTATCAAGGAACACACACACACACACTAATCGTCTGCCCTTGGGCATTCTCTTCTCCCTGTGAAGGTGACCCGAGTCTCACTCCTCGCACCGGAAGTTAGGAGCGCAAACTCCCGCTCGCCTCTCCTCTTGGTCCCGTTCCCTTCTGCTTTCCGCCCGCCGACTCCCGCCCACTCACTCAATGCCGCCTCCCAATTAACGATCATTCCCAGTAACTAATTAATCTACCTTCTCTTACCCTCCTCCTTCCCCACTTCTAAGGCTTTTAAGGGCTCACTTTCCTCGAAATTCAGCGAGCTCGCTATGTATATACCTCGTGGGGAGGAGGGTTAAAGGACATATCGTCTGTGGGCCGTTCTTCCCGCCTTCCGTCTCCGCGAAAACCTTTCAATTCAAATGATATGGTGAAAGATGGAGGCAGTTTCGCCACGGTGATATTTCGTAATGGAGATCTTTTCACGTTAATAACTACTCATTATGATCTCATACGTATGCTGCTCAGAATTGTTACGTAGGAATTATTTACTCGTCACGTATTTTTTATCTTTTCTCAAAAATCTGCGCATAAACACCAATTCATGTGGTATCTATACACCCACTAAAGTACTCTGTAGGCATTAATGGCCATGGGTATTTATATTTGTTTTATCAGCACGTCTATTGCTTATAGTTACGCCGTTTTCATTGCTATGACATTGTTTCCCCATCTCCCGATAATTCTTTGTCAAACGAGTGAACGCAAGAATTTCTTTTGCCATTGTATTGCCGCGCGCATACATTTTCAGCCATAATGAGATCAATCTTCATTCATTCTATATATTACATTGAAAAATGATGCTTTTGAGTAATGAGGACGTTAGGCATTATAAATCATTAACGCTTCACATTCCTTCTGATTGGTGTATCTGAGTGGTATTAGTGTCTTTCTAGGATTTTTTGCCCAAAGCTTACCATAAAAAATTTAAATATTCTCATGATAAGAAATCATTATTTTTACTGTTTACTCTGTGGTTGTTCCGAAAGGAATGGTGGATATTAATAATTTAAATTTTTTACTCTGAAACCCGTTGGAGGAAATTTCGCGGAGAATTGCAAATGGCAAGGAATTATATTTACGAATGCTTAACAACACAAACATATGTCTCGAGGAAAGAAAAAAAGGAATAAGCTTTAAAAGGCAAATGTAATTCATGCATGAAGTTTTGTGACCCATCATTACCTCGCTCAATACTCTTAAGTTTCTATTTCATTTCACTACCTCCCTTACACTTCCCTATAATTTGATAAAAGCAGTTTGATACCTTGTCTTCTCTCCACTGAAGTTTCCATTCATGAAGTTTTCGGTGCCTTTATGTTATCCATTCAAAACTGCTGGACCATCAAAGAAATCTCTTATAAATTAGAAGGGTCATTACCAAACTTCTGAGATAATCACCTTCTGACCTTTTTGCCGTGGGAATTCCTTCAATCACAGTTGGAAAAATGGTGGATAACGCTACCGTATGAATCTGTTTCATCCCCGCCGCCGTCGCAAATGAAGACAGTAGTAAGTAGAGATTCGACTGGCTTCGTCTGCCTTCACCCTGTGTTTTCCGCCCGTAAAAGAATCGAGTTCATACATGCCCTGGGTTGCGGAGGCTAACGGTTCCAGTAATTACGATTTGGAAGCACCTCACTCAGGTGCAGCTCCACGGTCTAACCTTAACTTTCTCACACTCCATCTCTATCCCTTCTCTCCTAACGTCTACCCCCAACCTCCGCTCTTCCCTTCATTACCCCGGAACGGGTCACGAACCGAAGGCGACCGGGTGCAAGTTTATGGGTCATGACGCCCCAAAAAATGACCGCCCGCATCTCCGTCAATTCCGCGCATCGTTCCAGTTGTTTCCCTTCCACGTAAGTCGTCTCTTTTCGGCGGCTAGCCCACGAGCCCAAAGAAGGCGGAGACGGGTAATTGAATTCATGCGCCTCCTTAATTATCGAGGCGACTGATTTACGAATTTATTGAGCGCGCTGGTTCGTAATGGTAAGGAAGCGGGCCCAGGAAATTGAATTCACTCAAGATCGTTAAATTTAGGTCTGCCGTTCAATAATATTGCGATAAACTTGACAATTTCACTTTCGAGTTCTTTAAGGGAGCGTAGAGTATTTGTTGATCCATAATGCCTGTCTACTCACACTATGAGTTGTACCACAAGTCTTTATTCTGCTTTTATTACAAAATGAAAACAAATCCTCAGATATGCCTTACACACGTCATCTTCATATTCTCATGTGATAACCTGAGTAGAAGTACATTCATTTCTCTATCAAATCTGTGTTTTCCTACCCTCTCGAATAATTGAATTATAGTTTGTGGTTAGTGTTGAATTAATTTCTTTTTCCATAATCTTTAGTTTTAACAATGCCATTCCCAATGAGTCCTTTAGTTAAACGTATGCATGCTAACATGGGAGAAGGAATGTTTTCCAGTCACATTACCCAATACCCAAAAAGTACCGAAAGAATTTCCGCCTTCGTCGACCACTATCTCCAACCTTTAGTTCACGCGTTACCCTCCTATGTCAAAGATACCTACCACTTCCTCAATCTGCTCCACTCAATTTCCCTCCCTTCTGACACCAAGATCATTATGGCCACAATTGACGTCACATCCCTATACACCTCCATTCCTCACGAAGAAGGCCTTGCTTCCCTACGCCACTTCCTCTCCAAACGCCCTAGCCCTCAAACTCCAAGGACCGATTTTCTCATTGACCTTTCTAACATCATCCTCACCCGTAACTCTTTTTCTTTTAATGACAATTTTTACCTCCAAATCAAGGGCTGTGCCATGGGAAGTAGATTCAGCCCGTCATACGCTAACCTCCACCTCGGTGTCCTGGAAGAGAAGTTCCTTTCCAGTTACCCTCTTAAACCCCTTCTGTGGCTCCGGTACATTGATGACATCTTTCTACTCTGGCCACATAACATAGACTCCCTCAATTCCTTCATCTCCCAACTTAATGATTCCTCATCTCTTTCTTTCACTTCCAACATCTCATCATCACAGATCACTTTCCTCGATGTAAATATTTCCCTAACTAACAACAAATTTCTAACCTCCGTACATACTAAACCTACTAACAAACAACAATACCTTCATTTTAACAGCTGCCACCCCTACCACACCAAACGCTCCCTCCCTTACTCCCTCTCTATCCGCGGGCACCGCATTTGCAACCATCCCGAATCCCTCAACAAATACCTCAACAACCTTCACCATTCCCTCCTCCAACGGGGATACCCAGATTCTCTCCTTCACAAAAAAATCCTAAAACAATCCTACACCCCCAATCCTCCCTCAACCACAGACTCCCACCCTCTCTCAATATGCACCACCTACTTCCCTGGCATCCAGTCCCTTAAATTCATCCTCAAAGACCTGTACCCCATCCTCAAAAATCACAACGTTTCGTCCAACCTTCTTCCTAAATGCCCTTCTGTTACCTTCAAACGGCCCGCCAACCTATCAGATCTCCTCAAATTCACCAAGCCTCTTTCCAAATCCCCTCCCACCCCCAGAATCACACCCACTCCGTGCTTGCGAGCTAGATGCAAAACTTGTCCTATTTTCACCACTCCACCCCTCTCCATCCCACCTTTTAACTCTCTCCCGCCCTTCCCCCACTCCTCATGCACATCTCAGAATGTAATCTATCTTCTGACTTGCAAACTCTGCCCGGCATTTTATATAGGCTAGTGCTCTACACCCCTGAACCTCAGGGTGAACAATCATCGCGCCTCCTGTAATCCCTCCTCCCCGTCCGCGGGTCTTCCCATCCCAAAACATGCCTCCCACCACAACACCCCCTTCAACCACTGTTACAATGTTTCCGTGCTAGCATCCCTTCCCCCATCCGATAACCCTATAAAATTAAAAACAATGGAATTGGCATTTATATGGCTGTGTAAAGCCTATCAACATCCGGGTCTCAATGTCGTTCACTAAATGGGGGGGTGGGGCTGAGATGAATGGAGGTGGATTTGTTTCTTGCGAGGTGGTGGGACAATTTATTCATCCGCATACATTTTGTCATCCTTGTCCTGTGTTTTGACTTGTCAAGCCCTTATGATGACTTGGTGAGTTGATGCCTTGGTCATGGATGTTGTGGGATCTGTGGATGAATTGTTAGTTTTCTGTGTCGCTTGTTACTATTTCCGCATCCTCCTTATTCCATCTCCGCTCCCCTCTGGCCTCCCTTTCCCCCTCCATAACCTCCTCCTTCACCCCTCTCCCACCACCTGTTCCCCGCTCCGCTTTCTCCCCCTCCATATACCCCTCCTTCACCCCTCCCCCACTACCTGTTTTTTCCCCTCTCCCTCGTCCCATACTCTCTCTGCACCGCGTACCCTTTTCCTTAGTCATATCTTATCTTCCGAAGAAGACGGAGCTCAAGTCCGTCGAAATTATCAAGATAATATTGTGAGTGTTCTTTTTATGTGTTCTCGTGCTGTGTGTTACTGTCTAAGTTTTTTATTCAACACTTCCGTGTTACTTCGAAGAAATCATATATATATATATATATATATATATATATATATATATATATATAACTTTTGGACGGCACAATAGAACACAGAATAAAACAGATAACACGTAAAAGGACACTCACACTATAGATGATTTAAGCTTTCGGCCTACTCCGAGGCCTTCTTCAGGTCAGACTGCTCGTGAGTACTTCCGCATCATCGATATATATATATATATATATATATATATATATATATATATATATATATATATATAGACGCATTAAGGGAACACATCTACGCATATGATATACATGCATACATACATATATATATTATATATATAAATTTATATCATATGCGTGGGTGTGTCCCCTTAATACACCTCCTCTGCGATAGACATTCATTTTAGAAAACCTAACGCACTTCCTGTGAGGCTTGGCCATTCAAAACCGAAAAATATTCACCGGAAACGACGGCGAGGACAGTCGTTATTTTTTATCGCACCAATCCCCACTTCCTTTCATTCCTTTCTCCATTCTTCCTCGCCATATATATATATTTCATTTTCCATGTCCAGCATGGTAGAAGTCATGGTAGCTAAAATCAGCAATATATCCTCTTGTTCTAAATATGCGTGTATTAGGTTGCTTTCACGTGCCTCTACGCTCGGTTAATTTCTTAGATATTCTCTTAATTTCTCCATGGTTGCTGAGCATCTCTCATCATTCACTTTAAGAAGTTATTTTCTTAAAAATGAAGAACTAACTAATGTCTCCTTTTCTTTCGTTTTAGCCACACTAAGTTTTTTCACTCAATATACCATTTTGTGTAAAGTATCTGCTACTCATTGTATAGCTGCCTATCACTATTTCCTTTTAGGTAACGTTAATTGAAGTTGAGGGTGCTTAAAACCACGCAATGGGATTTCGGTAGAAAATGTATTTTGATGATTTGTTTCTCAAAAAACAAATGTTGTCGTTCTGTGTCATAAGTTAGGTGATTTCTTATGGACAATATATGATAAAAATAATTTTGTGCAATTTACTCTGAAGGCTAAATTTAGTTAATTCAATAAGAATCACTTATGGGAGTCAATATCTTCACTCAGAATACTTATCCCATTGCACCAGAAATTGTTGAAAAAGGATGGCAACACTAGTTTGCTTAAATTATGCTTCGAAGCACATTTGGATGGCAAATTTAGCGTAATGAATGGGGCGTATTCTTTTATTTGATTATTTTTTTTAAATCATCGCCAACGTCTTTCGCTCAATTGCGTACGGCCTTAACTGGCCTTTTGGTGGACGTGCGTGTCTTCCACTCATAGATTTCTTTCCTGTTGCATCCCCGATCGCTCTAGACTTGCCAAGCTTGTGCTTTTGCGTTTGTGTGCCTGTGCAAAGCATTGTTTAAGATTACTTCCCGATAGCGATCGCGGCGTGGCAAAGGGGGAGGGTGGGGGGTGGGGGAGTAAGGGGGTGGGGGAGGAGGAGAGGTCGTAGGGGAAGAAGTGAGGAAGCCGGGGAAGGAAGGAAAAGAAAGGTGGGGAGGGGAGGAGTGGGCTAAAACGGTGGGAGAGTGGGAGGAGTTCCATCCCCAAGTTCGCCCTTCGGTTAATGAGGGCAAATCCACCTATCACTCCTGCGTCATCTCCTCCTCCCTTCCTCTCCTTCCCTCTCCTCCTCCTCACCCATTTCACCTCGTCACTTACCCGCCCTCGTCCCATCTCCCTCCCTCCCCTTTCCCACCACACGTCCCCGAACACCTCAAACCCTCTCCCCTTGCAAAATTCCCTGCCCTAGGGACCTCTCCTCCGACCGTTCTCCCACTTTGTACTTGCTTCCATCTCATGCGTTTCCTTCTTATTGTCCTCATTATCGCTCGCCTACCCTTCCACTCATTTTTTGGTTTTTTTCCCCCTCCTCCTGAACTCCTGAAAAGAGAATGATTTATCGTGGTTTGTTTTATTCATTGGCTAATTGATCAGTCTCGGGAATCTCTCTCAAATCGCTCCTCTCTCCGCAGGCTTCCCTTACCCTCCCGGTTTTTTCCTGCCTTTGGCTCAGCCGTCTGGGTGAATTTAATCTCGGCTCGATTACTTTCATTGGCGTCCTGCCTCCGAAATCCTGCACTAGCCGTCGAACCATGGTGGGTCTTTAGTTTTCCCATGTTTCATTCTGGCGATAGTCAGCCTACTTTGTAACATCTTCTTCGAATTCCTTGGCTAATTTATACCGGAAAATGTCATATTTTTTCCCATTCATTTTTGTTTATGCCCGAAAATATTTATTTTCAATACCCTTCTTATTAAGAATACTGAGCAGAACAGGAAAATGTTTTCGACGAGATGAAACAAAGGAAATACTTGTCTAATTGTTAGTCCTTCGATAAGCGAATTTGTAAAAAGGCTTCTTGTTCTCTTGAATCATGAAAAAGTCACATTATTTTTGCATACGTCTATCAGTTCACTTTGAAGGAATATAACCTCAGGGTGCACTCATCAATTAATGTTTTCTACCTAAACGGCGATATTTTTATTCCAGCTAGGGTTTGAGTTCCGTGAGAAATGCCTCAGCTTTACTCTATTTGCGCGCAGTCATGTCGCAAGCTGTAATGATGATTCACAGAAACGGTTATCCCCTTCTCATTCCACTAGAACATGCTTTGCTCGCTCGCTACTGAAGTTGTTGAGGATGGTTGGATTGGCCTTTCTCAGAGGTACGTTCCTGAAAACATGCAGCCGCCGTCAATGCTTCATTTATATTTGATTCAATGCTGGATTTCATGGAAAAAGCGGAAATATATGATACACTTTGTGCCTCTAAAATTGCTTAAACATGCCAACGAAACTAAAGCACAACTTAACATTTTCTTAGATTTATATTTACTATTCCGTTCGATTCCTCCAACGAAGCGCAACCTTACTGGAGAGTAGTAAGAGGTAAACCTCTTTTTATTGTCAAATTTTCTATTTTGAAGCCGTGTAAATAAATAATGACGCTAGTGTTTAATTGTCTGATTGAGGAATCTAACATGAAACTAGTGGATTATTGATTGAAGTCAGCAAACTTTACTATATTTTCTGTTCTATATTTTTTACCCCCTCCCATTGTTAGCTTTTTCATCGAATTTGAACTGTTCTGTAAAATTCATTTTAATATTTTATTTAATAACTATTTTCTAGTTTTTAATGGAATATATATTAATACATATATATATATATATATACATATATATATATATATATATCTTTCACATGTGTCCCTATCGCGGCTGTTTTTATATTATATATATATATATAATATAAAAACAGCCGCGATAGGGACACATGTGAAAGACGAAGACGTCCGGCAAGTTGAGGAACCGTGGTTAAAGTCCCGGTCAAGGAAACTTTTTTTCGCTTGTAATCTGCTCTATTCCACCTTCCCCGCCATTCATGTGTCTGTTAAATGTGTTCCTATTCCTTTTCCTTGTAATCTATATCCATGTGAATTAGTATGTGTTCGCCATTTGGCGGGTTTTCGTGTTTGAATGTACAAGTATCATACTATATATGCATGGAACATTTAAGTGTATTCTGAATTTCAGTTTCGACTTGCCTCAATTGAATTTGAGAAATACCAAACTAATGCACGTATTTATTTTAAGTCAACCGCAATGAAGCTCCTTAAAAAACGAACTTTTTGAAGAGAATCATGATGTTGGTTGTCACGTGTTATCCTGTATTTCATTTCGCATCCATGCATGCGGCGATTCTCTCCTTTGCCCTTTCTCCCTTAATCCCCTAGAAGCCCATCCTCGTTCGCCTCTTTTATTCCTCTTGCATCCCCTCAGCCTCCTCACTCTCAACCTCCCCTGCGCCCCTCACTCTTTTGCGTGCAGGAGATCATCCTCCTCCCCCGTCCCCTCCCACCCTGAATCTCTCCTATCCCTCGGAGAGGTCGCGTTCCCATGGGAGGAAAAGGCTGCCCCCTCTCCACAAGTGATGCGGAAGGGGAGGAGAGGCCACCGGCAAACATCCACACTTCGCAACCTCCTCCAACTACGCTCACTGCTAATAGTCCTCACCCACAAACTCTCTTCGGTCCCTCTCTTTCTCCCCTGTCTCTCTCTCTCCTCCCTCCCTCCCTTTCTCTCCCCGCAGTTCTCGCCCCATCTGCAGTTCGCAGGCGAGATGCACCTCAGATTGAGATTGGGGGTGCGGGAAGGGTAGGGTGGAAAGTAGAGGGAGGATGGGGCGAGGGGGGGAGGGCTGTTGCAGCAGCAATGGCGACGGGGTCGCGGGGGTGGTTTACGTATGTCAAGGTGGGTTGTTCCTTTTTATTCACAAGAGTGGAAGAACTAGTGGGGAATGGATTGTCGTGGAGGGTGGGTTTAAACAGCGGAACGGTAAGGACGCTGTGACAGGGCCGTTGGTGGAGGCAAGTGTAAGGGGTGGCGGTCGGTGAGGGTTTCTCTCGTGAGGAGCGCAGTGATAAGGCGCCGGAACGGGGAAGACAAATTGGTGGAGGCTGAAGTTGATTTATCGATGGGGAAGGTTCGCTCTGCTCGGGGTTGATCTTGGAATCGTAGAATGGCTCTAGATTGTCTCGTTCTTGAACTCGAGTTTTCTCAGCTTTTCTCTCGTCTCTTCCTTCTGGATTGAGTGCAGCCTGTAATTTTGTTTAGAATGACTCTGCTATACTTGAAGGGTAAATGTTGTCAAGAAGTGAGTGGAGGAGGCGGTTTTTACATTGCGGAAATGAGTATATCTGCACATTGAAAATGATACCGCATCCACTTAGACGGAGGTAGAAAAATCATGAAATATAGTTTTCATCGATAAGTTTCGATTCTCTTGAAAAAAAGGTGATACGAAATACGATGATGCTCGTGTTTTTATCGTGCATTAGTATTCTAAGCAGATCCTTTTTTTACTAATTCTTCGATGACCCATATTTCATGATTTTAGCGCCTCGTTTAAACACTATGGGTGTGTTGTCTATGTCTAAGAAGGCATATTATGGATGTGCAATTTACTATTTACGTTGTTAACTTAATCTCGATTAATAAAAGAGTTTCTGGCGTAACTTGGTGGAAAATCTTCATACTGACTTTTAATAATCAAACCACTTTACTTGCTTGACTTGTATTTTTACCTGATGATGTTATGCTATAACGAAACCTAGGTTGTAAAAATTAAAAAGTTTATGTGGAAAAGTAAAGTGGCTTGATTATTAAAAGTCAGTTAATCTCGATTGGGAAGCACTTATGGGTTTCGTCCCTAAAGTATAGTTTTAAACTTTTACGATGGCTCTTTTAGGGTAAATTAGTGAATTAGCCTCTATAATGATTACTAGTTATTAACCAATGACGCTAGAAAGTATTAATTTTCCAAAAATGCTATATTTCTAATTAATTAATATTACATATAGTATGTTGTTCCACCTTGCGGTCCAAATCCTTTGACCCACGAGAGAGATGATCTGAACGACTGTGATTAGAGGTTGGGTTTTTAGGATTTATAAAATGAATTTATTTTGCCTCTTGTTTTTGATTTGTGGCTTTCCTTTGAAAAAGAAGCCTCCACTGGTAATTTTCACTTCCTGAAATTATTTTGATCACTCACTCTATCAACTGTGCCAAATGAGAAGGACTCCTTTTTGTGGCGTCCCTTGCCAAAATTGCGCCAACGTATCTGTGAAGGTCTCGGAAAAGCAGCTTCTTTTTGAAAGGTAGAGGATAGGGATGAAGGAGCAAAAGCTGTAATGCTTCACATACGCTCTCGAAACAAGGGCCAGGCAAACCGTGGATGAGGGAGTGTCCAAAAAAAACATTGCATTGCTCGGTTGGGTATATGGGCATTCAATGAGCTGACGTTAGTGACAAACTAAGTCGAAAAAATGCTACCTGGCGCCGGAGATTGTTTGAGGGGAATGAGGAGGATGAGGGTCGAGCCGCCCGAAGGATGGGTAAGCCCAACCCACCGGCGCGCGCGCATAATAATGGAACGGGTTTGTTTTTGTCGTCGTCAAAGAGTTGCCCTGCAATTTTTCTTCTTCCCATCCCAACACAACTAACTAAAAATTTGACATAGGTCTTTATTCTGGATAATTATAATTTCCTGGGAGACAATTATTTTGAAAATCCAAAACAATACGAGTAATGGAATGAAGTAATGATGTGCAAATTTGGAATACTGATCACCACCCTCTCCGCAAGAGAACTTTAAATCCAAGAGTAGTGCAAATGTTTAGGCTTTTAAATTTTATGAAAAATATTTTGTTGTATCCTTCTTTCCACTTGAATTGCCTCTTGTCAGCATGCATAATCGCATCCAGCATATCAAATATTTCGTTATGGCTTTACCCTCATTCTTGCGCCAAGTTGGGGAAACTTGAGTGTTTTTTACGCTGGATGGTCATGCGTTGATTTTTTCGCTGCCTTGGTACTCGCAGTTAGCGTCTTAAGATTACTTCGGCGTGGGTGTGCGCCCAGCCTGGAAAGACGGTAATCGCATCGAGAGCCTTGCGGACGGAAGGGGACTGGAGGGGGAAGGAAAAATTGAGAACGACGCGGGGGGGGGGCGTGGGGAGACCCGGTGGAATGGGAAGAGGGCGAAGGTCGGGCCGTCCGAAACAAAGGAAGGCGGGAAGTGAACTCGCCCACGCCTCCTGTCGGCCGAATGGACAGCGGCTCGTCTTTTCAATCCACGCCTTACCCCTCCAGCCTCCCCTTCCTTCCCCCTCCACCCCGTCCCTCCTCCACTTCCTTTCTCCCCATTCTCTCTCTCCTTCCCCCATTCTCTCCCTCCTTCCCCCATCACGCGCCTTCCCGCTTTTACCCCACGTCGGAGTCCTATCCGCAGTCGCCAGAATTTTTGGAAGGCCCAGCCGGTGCAGTCACTATGCTTGCTTCGAAACATTCTTGTCGGAGTATAGGAATCACTCTCGCAACTAATTACTCTGGTACGTTCAAAAAGCTAATCGAACGTAGTGAAACACTAACAATGTGCAACACTAAGTTCCAATAGCGACCCTCTTCACATTAAAAGAATCATTTTTCATGCTTCCGAATTCACGGAACTATTCCCTTCCGCGTGTTTAAAATTATTCTGTGTTTTGCTGGAATTATTATAGGCATAATTTAAAGCTGATTTACACAGAGAATCTTTTCCGAAATATTGTTCAGATCGTGTATTAAATATTCTATCTGCTTGTTCTCCTAACTATCGCATATTGTTAAGAGCTTGTTACGTAACTGATAGGTATAAATACTTTTAGGTTACGCAAAAGATATAAACTCGACCGTGTTTTACTTTCATCGCAGGAATGCATTTTCACATCGAATGCATCGAATCACGACTCCTGCCTCGTAAAGGATGAGTGTCAATGCAAGAGGCCCGAGGATATTTAGCGAGGTTCATTTTGGTGCTTTTAGTTGATTTGTCAAAACGCTATCATTATACACTGTACAATATAGCAAAACTGTGGATCTCTTGAGATCAGTTGGGTAGGCTACTTGACTCTCAGTTTCGCCCCGTGTTCCTCTCATATTTTTGCCCAATCGTTATATAACCTGATATCCGAAATGGCGGTGATGACCTTCTGGCATCATTCGCGCCTACCGCGGCAATTAGTGCTCCAAGTTTTACATTCCTCGACAGATAAAAAAATGTTAACAAACAAATAAATATTAAGATGAGTTTTTACATTTTTGAGGAAAAATACTCTGAATTATACATTTCTACTTGCCTTGGGCTTCATTTAGTACAAAGGCCAAGACTGGGCCGGATTGGTGTACTGTAGATCCATTCATGAGAATTCGCTTCACTGACACACACAATTTCAAAGGCGACCCTCAAACATGAAGTGCCCCTCTCCTCCAATCTACGTCGTCCAATCTTTCCCCATCTCTTCGCCCATCTTCCCTCCCTTCCTTTCCTTTTGTTACCGTCCCTCTTCCCCCTCCTTCCTTTTCCCCCCTCTCCTCCTCCTTTTCCCCCTCCTTCCACTCCCCTTCCCTCGTTTCCTCTCCCCTAAATTTCGGAAGGTCCCATGTTTCGCGTGACTCCCAATTGTGTCTGCTGGCTCCTTTCATTTCTACGTTCGGATTTGCATCAGTTCTTTTTGTTTCCCGTGGCTATCGTAATTCTATTCATTCTTCCTTGCCCATACTTTCGGAAATGGTTTTCTTCTGCCGGTCTACCAGAAGAGCTCAAATTGGACGAAATATTGGGAATCAAAGGGCATAATTTTAGTATTGCCTCGAGGATTTTCTCGCCAAGGCTAAGGAAAGAGGAATGGTTCTTTAGGGGCTACCCCAGCCTATCTTCTTTTTTTCCAGAAATCGACGGGCATCGAATCGATGGGGGTTTCTTTCGTATTTTAATGCATCGTCTACTAGCTTTATTGAATACGAAACTCTTTTCTTTTTGAAATTGCTATTTGCTTTGGCGGTGTGCTGTCAGTAGCACAATGAATCGCCTCTACTGCTTCTCTCCCCTCCGCTCCGCCAACGCACGTACTGTGCCATGTTATTTTCGCCGTACTTTGCAGTTAGACTTCGTCTACATCGCATTATCCGCATTGTTCTCACATACTCTAAAGGCGCTGGTTTTGTGCATACGAGTGGTGAACTATGGGTGCTTGCACCTTGAGCACCTATATTTCAGCATCCACTTTATATCTATAATATACTCTATCAAATGATAAGACGAATTGTGACCGAATAATTTTCTTTTTACAATTGAACACGCCATGAATAATTTGATTTAATTCTAGAATTCGGTGAAGCAATTTTGAAAAAAGTGGATGAATGGGAGAAAATTTGTTCATGAGCTTCCTGCTACTCTAACGGGAGTAAGAGGTAGAGATTTAAAATTTAATATCCTACCTCGCAGACCATGTGCGGGAGACGATTTCCTGACATTTGCTGAAAAATTCAGGCCTCGGGCCGCCACATCCATTGTTTTTTTGCAAAAGATGGTAAATTAAGTTTTGCCCAACTTTTTGAAACGTAGATGACTCGGCCGTAATATACATAGGTCGGCATCGTTCAAAGTAGGCTGATAATTAATTATAGATGGCGATAAGAACAGAGTTCTTGTATCAATCCTAATGCATGTTGAATTGCGCTTAATCTCGTTTGAAATTTTCTGGAACAATATCTTTTTTTTCACCGCCACCACATTTCTTGAAATTCTATGTAACTTTCCAAGAAAATACGGTCGTATAGTAAGCAAGAAAAAATCAGAGAGACTTGGCAGGATCCTTTAGACTGGCTCAGTATTATTCAACCCATTACGGCTTTTTCAGCCGATCCGCCGTGGAACGTGCCACGGAAGAGGAAAAAGGGGAGCGGCGGAACCGCCGCGCGCTCTCGGTATTTCAATTGTTTCCCGTTCTTTTTTTCGCGGTCTCCCTCCCCCGGCCCTCCTTTGTCTTTTCCCCGCGCGTCCCTCGGTGCCACCGCTCCACATGGCGCGGCGTGGGACGGAGGATGGCAGCGGTTCCCTCCTTTCGTTTGTTTGCCCAGGGCGTGGGATTGTGGGTGGCGCCCTCTCTTTCCCCACAAGGGCGCGATAAAAAAAAGTGACGACCGCCACCCAACATGACTTTTTATTGGCTTTTTCCGTTTTCCGAGAGTTAACTGAGGTCTTTTTTTTTTCTCTCCTCTTTGCCAACGTAATCACTCCCTCGCATTTGGCCTGTAATTAGCGCATCGTCTCTTACGGGAAAATGAGTCGGCGAAACGCACTCAAATATAATGTTGTGAAAGGCTTGATGGCTAATGGAAGTCGTGGCATGGACGGTGAGAATGTGGAATTTTGGAAATCACGGATAATTTCGATGAGCAAATTTTTATTCGGGGACAAATATGGACGGAAGCGAATCCACAAAAATTATAAACAGGCTGAGAGAGAGTAGTGCGGGTATGAATTAGTAAAATAAGAAATCCAAGTTTATTGGCAAAGATTAGTTATAAAAAGGAATCGTAGTCGTCTCGATCGCGAGAAATAATATTCAAGAATTCGGATATGATTTACATATCTTTTTGAACCTTTGGAAAAATTTTAACTAACTTCTGACCGCTGACACTCGTATAGGTTTAACCCAAATTTGGGAGTCAAGTTCTTGGGAACTGAGTGCCCTCTCGAAATGAAGAGAGGTGGCGGAACTGGATGAATTAGAATCGACAGGAGGTGAGGAGGGAACAAATGAAAGACGCGGCCGTCTCTGGGGAGAGAGAAAAGAAGATTCCCCCTCTAAGTAGTGGGTGGAGCGTGGGTGTGGACTGTTTAGGAGACCACTTGGACGCCGCCGCCGACCACGAAGTCGAGAGAGACTTCGCCCTCCGTTATGTGCTGCTCGTGTGTGTATGGAGAGAGATTAAGGAATCCGGGTGATGTATACACACTGTCGTCGAGAGTCGTCGGATGGAAGCCTACTTCTCTCGTTGTTCGCGGAAAACATCATTTAACCCCTCCCCCTTTCCACGCCAACTAAAAGTCTCCGCCTCTGTGAGACGCAGTGGTTGTGAGTGGCGGTAGGCTGAAGCGGAAGGAAGGAAATAGATCAGGAGTGAGTGACATGAAGGAAATGATTTAACAGGAAACAAGCAATGAGTAAAGTGAGGGAGAATGCACATGCGGGGAGTTGACACAAGAAATTGAGATCGTGACTAATACCTGTTGCTTTACGAGTCGCTATTAAAAAAACCATGAACACAGTCATCAACCCGACGGTCGGTTTTTTAGTTGATGGTAGAGTACACCCAGGAAGATCCGGTACCCGAAAAATCACAGCTTGGGTGGAGCTGCATGTGCCCAGAGTGGCTTGCCAAGGAATCGCACCCGGGCCCTCCGGTCAGTAGTTCAACGCTCTACCCCCTGGACTACCGCAACCCACAAGTCGCCGTTACTCACTCCTTAAACATATTCCTAGAAAAAAACGAGGAAACATCAGAAAAACAGGTACGACTTTAAGAGTAATGGCAGGGAATTATGTCTAACTTTAAATTTATATTATGCTTTGTATGATACGGACGAAAATTAGTTTGTTTTATTTTCTTAGGTTTTTTTAAATTCATCACTTCCCTTTCCTTTGATAATCTCATTTTGCTTGAGTGAAAACGTTTTACGGATTTGAATTGGAGAATGGCTGATGCAATTTGGTTACGTGAAGATAACACACTGCTCGACTTCCCTTAGAGTTCATGCTAATTTTTCGTATCCTTTCTCAATGCCACAATGACTGCTTTGTTGTAGCTTCAGACCCTTACTGTTCATAGCTTACGTTTTTTTAGTAATAGTAGTATTTAGGGGAGGTGACCGACAGCTAAGATCATATGCAAAATTAGGCATGGATGGGAAAGGAGGGAGGATGGAGAGAAACCCGGCGTCGGCATTAGCCTACTCTTAACCAAAGGCGCCAAGGGGTTCGCAGTTTAACGTCCCATCCGACGGACGGCGTACTCACTCAAAGTGCTTTGCCCGAAGCACCTCAAGTAGGGATCGGGATCCACTGAAAGATATCTGCCGTCTCTAGGATTCGAGGCCAGGCCCTCTGGGTGGGAAGGCAGTACGTTAGCCACCGCACCATTCCGATCTCCTAACATGCACTTGTTGTCTCAAAAATACTAGGGGCCATCAAATTAAAACCGAACACCCGTCAAAACACAGTCCGCTCACAGCTAGAAGCTAGCTTTTTACGTATTTATACTGCCACCACTGTGGCGTGACAATTTCACAGTAAAACTCACGGGCGCATGTAGTTGAAGGTACGCGGACTGGTTGTTGTAGCGGGAGTTAGGTTTACATTTGACTGCTCCTCATGCATTAAAAATCTAACCTCCGGATCATGGTTATTGAATTAAAACTTTCTTTTAGTGTCTTAATTATTCTCTTAATATTTAATCGGAATATTTTCCTATGGAGGGAAACAAATCTTATAAATTGTTCCTTAAAAATATTTTGTATGTAAAAGCTGTATTCTTATACGTTCATTTGGAAAGTGCTAATAAAGACAATAAGTTGTTGAACTGAGTGGCAAAAGAAGATTTTTTCACGTCACGAATTCATATTAGACCTACACCAAGAATCCATTCTTTCTAACAGTGTGCATGTTAGGCCAAAAAGGTTTATTGTTCGTTCATGAATATTTAATGAATACAAAGAAAGAAATAAATAGTGTATATTCTCCAGTGGAGTCGCATAAATCCTAAGACTATCCATATCAAATCCACAGAGTTACCGATGTATTAAACGCGTGTTAATACGACCCACGTTTGGGGTGTAGCTAATAGGCATTGAGCCGTTATAGCAGGCACCAATTTCACTTTCTTGCAATCATTCACGGTAAACAAAATCAGCGCACATTTCATCGGGTGCGTGTTGCTATGATCCAAAGGTCACGGAGTGAACACAAACGATTGGAAGAAGAAGAGAATATGCGTATCTCAATGAGTGGGAATGCTAAAACTTTTTCCCGGTGCCCTCTCTCCGAACGTGCTAAAAAGACGGTGGGCGGCCATCGCCCCAGATCCTCGAGGTCCAGAGGTGGCGGAGGCCAAACACCGGACGGGTGGGGTTGGGTCACAGTAATGGGAATTCCCGTTAACGACACCTTATTCTTCCGTTGACCAGAATTTCATGTGCTAAAAGGACTTGGACATTACGTTAAACGCAAAGCATTCGTCTTGATTTATGCCGGTCGAATGCTTCCTTCCCACTGCTCATTGACGAAACAGTCTCACCCAAAGGAATCTACGCGTCAAGATTTTTCCATTGCTAAGGTATTTATAGCTTTCCATGCGCTTAGAATGCTTTTATATGCATTCCTCTAAACCCTCAACAGCATTTTTCTGAAAGGGAAGTCACTTTACGGATAAGATAACTTCGAGTGAGGTTATGTCGCTGTTTGCTGGAAGATTTCGATGAATCTGGCCGACTCTTCCGGTCATCTAATGATAGTTATCGAAATGTATTGGTGACTAAGCGTTACTAATTTTTCGTGAAATAATTAGCAATAAATACTGTGATTTTCTAATCTGTATATTAGCTATAAAATATCTTATTCGGAGCTTTATTTTTGATTCGAGGAACAGTTTTATTAGGGTTGGACTGTATGAATAGGTCTTGCAGACATTATCTTAACACTTAATTATGTTAAATAAGATAAATTTCAGTATTGATGAAATGAATTTTTATTATGATAAATGCGTAAGTATAGTTTTTGCGCATTAAGTGAAAATAAAGTCATTAAATGTCATTGACCCCTAAAGCAGTTCTTACAAAATCACTAGATAATTTGAATGTCGGAAAAGAAAGTACTTAGTTCTTCCAAATCCGTGGATTTATGTGGAAGAACCAAGTATTTTCTTTTCCGATATGAATCGCTTCCACGAATTGACGCCTCAAACCATTCTTTTAATTTGATTGTCTTTTATTTCCCTTACATTGGCGGGACTTCATGCCTAGCCTAGCGTCCTTTAATCCTCTATTTATCTTTCACCTGTGATTCTACCTTGTGTGACACCTATGGCGAAAACTATATTTCCGAGTGTTTGACACGAGTGGCCATCGAAGGTGAAATTGTTTTATTCAGCACACTTCTGCGCTTAAAAAGCAAGGCAAACTCTTTTAACCTCAGGATGCTTCAAGGACATTAGAAACCCGGTATCCAAGATGATGACTCTCAATTCTCCGTGGGTAGATACGATTTTCTGAGTTGTTCACCGTTATTTAAAAGCTGCAATAGCCGCTTGGATTCTCAATCCTCCCTTCCATTCTGACAGAACACGAAAAGCGAATCGTTCTCTGGTCGTATGCATAGTCAACCTCAAAAGGGAGAGAGTCTAATGAAAACCTATTTTTACGTCTTGAGTACTAATGAACATTAATCCATAGGGTTGGTTATCCATAACAAAGTGACATGCTTAATTTAACTTTCAGTCTAGCCATTTTATAAGTCAGTTCTCTCATTGGTAATTTGATTTTCTTCCGGGAGGTTGTACATTTCTGTAAGGTTTTTCTGTGTAGGGTCCTTTAGATGATATCGAAAAAAATATTTATTTCAAATATTTTCTTAATTTCAGTCATAATGAAAAGATGCTTGAACTAAGCCTCATTCATATTCCTCATTCTCATTACTTTTTAGATCGTTTAAGAAGTGTCATCGTCATTTCGCTTTATTCTTTGATGAGAAAGATGTGTTAGCTAAACTTTTGAGATTTATATTCTTGCAAAATTATATTTCCATCTCACTTATAATATGCAGGTGAGCTTTGTAACATTTCTTTTAGTTCATTTTCCCTTACTATTTCTTTCGCTTTTCAATGTACGATATATAATATTCGTACATGCCTGCTGAGAATTGTCGTTCTTAGTGCAAAATGTTAATAGACTCCATGGAAATTAAATTTCGTCATGCAGTGTTATACCGAAGTTTGTGTTTTTAATAATGCTAAATTCTTTGCCTTCAAAGTATGTGGATAGCTTCAGATACATACAAACCAACGTATGTAATTTTCCACTCAGATGAGTGCACCTATAGTGTAGACAGAGGGGAGAGATTGTTGGTTCGATAATATCGATGTTTAAGTTCCTTGGTCTCAGCCTTTAACATCCATCCCTTTGCTCGAAGGTTTGTCGCAAGGCGTTTAACGACGACTTAATTTCCTTTCACATATCTCTTCCGAGATTCCGCACAAAGTGCCAAGTTTCTCCTTTGCAGCGCATAAACTTTTTCACTCCCGTTATCTCCCCGAAACTGATTTATGTCGCTTTCAACGCCTTTGTCTGGATTCGCTAACAGCGGTCATCTTTTTAGGCATCGCCGCTTAGGCAATCACTTTTTTACTCTACTCCATTTTTTTAATGCTCTTCCTTAGAGTTTCATTAATTTTTTTCTTCGCGGAAGTGACCGGAATATTAACAAAAGTTTTTAAACTCCTTCGGTAATCTCGCGCTGCTTAAACTGTCAGGTTTTTCCGAAGCGAAGAAATAAATTAGCGGAGCACGTGAATAGGTCCTTACCATTTGGACAAATATTTCATTCTGACAGGTGGGTCGATCTTGTGTATCACCAACTTCTATTTCACATTTCTAAGGTGCTCATCTTTCGCAATCTTCGCTGCATAAATGTTGTCAAATTCGGCAGTAAATCTCTATGTATTTTGTTGCAATTTTTCTAAGCCAGCGGACGCATTGACATTTAAAATCTACGTCTGTACCAGATCGATTTCAGTTGTAAATGGACGAGGAGAAAAGTTGAAGGGAAACGAGCAATCCCATATTTATCTTCTCACTCAGCAATTGTAAGGGAATGCAAGGGCGTAGCTTTGTATGAATCTGAATATGATGTTCACAGTATTAACAGTTCAATATGTATTTCGATACGATATATTCACGCTTCTGTTTTGTTAATAGAATATTCCGAGTTAATCCCATGAATTATCTATTAGTGTTTTGAAAATCAAATATTTCCAATAGAGAGAGTGTAAGATAATAATGTTTTTGCTAGACTTTTATAATATTCTTTAATCGGCGAGTTTGGGTATAGCTATGTTTTAGCTGATGCTGTCAAACTTGAGAACCTCATTGGTAGATACAATTCCATAGTTTTATAAAAATAATTATAGATCTTGGTTACAATATCTTGTTAATAATAGTAAATATAAATTATGGTGACACGTACTGGTTCTTATTCTGCAAGAAATATTACAACGTAGCTCTGTAGATAAAATGAAAAGTATGTCCTATGTATTACCTCCGTAGAATGAATTTTTAAATACTTAATATGATTATCTTATTTTAGGGAAAAATATGCATATTTTCTGAATTTAATTAAAAAATGGCGAAGTGGTTCGATGTTCTTTGAGTCCATGAGAAGTGTTAAACCCAAAATTCACGAAAAATTCATTTGATGGTTTCCATCATTTCCACTTGTCATAGTTCTAGTGAAATGTTCTGTTCCATTTTGTAAGGACTTATGTTGCAGTCATTTAGAACTATTTATATTTGCACATAAAATATCCAATATTCACCCGTTCTGATTGATGTGTACAGGAAACGAGTTACAGAATCAAAAGTATCTGCCCTGGAAGAATCCTAGAAACGCATTTCGGCTTTTTTCTAGAATTTTCGAGGATTAGTTGCCTTTCCTACGGGTGTTTGCTGTCTGTGTTCCTTAATCTCTTTATTGGATGAGCTAGATCGTCTGAACGAACCAAAGAAAATGATCGGAAGTTGTTATTCGCAGCGAAAGGGTTTAATTCCTAAAAGTGCCAAGATGGATACACCTCGACCCTTCCGCGCGACTCATGTCTGAAATGGACCGGCCACTGGGTGACCGCGAGTCCGCCACGTACTCTGACCTTTAGGAGGTCATCGCAAGATCTCACACTCCCAACGCTTGGTTTCGACTTTTATTTCATATCCGCGCTGCCGCATTCTCCCTTCCCTTAAAAGGGGATGACACCCGCTCGATGCGGAGATAAAAGCCTTATCGTAGTTTGTGAAGCTTCACACCGATGCATAATGTGAACCGACCGTAGCCCACCTCTGTTTTACGGAGCGAAATGTGTGACTCCTATGTTTCAGCAATGCATGTAGCCATGAAACGTGTTGACTGCTGCTGATGAAGGGATAGGCGTGAAATGTGTGCGTGGAGAGTGAGGCCGATGGTCGTGAAGGCTCTCCTAGACTGGTGGAGCATTGCATTTTTTCTGAAGGTTTCAAGAGTTTGGTACGCCATTTCTTGATTATTTATGCATAAATGTTTTTGATTGATTTGAAGAATGTTATTGAGTGATCATTTAGTTTAAGCAAGTTCGTAGGTAGAAGACCACCGAATATTTTGAAATTATTTCTACGAAAATATGGAGCCAAGTTCGAACGTCTGTTTTGGTTTAGTAGTCTTATTCAATTTAAAGGGCGACCCTTCATAATATGGTAACTCTCAGAGAATGGAGAAAATCTATTTGGCAGAAGAGGCTGTAAAACTGTTATATTGACCATTTACGCATAGTTCTCTAAATGTACGACTTGCTTATTAATTATTTTTATACCCATAGATAATTACAAAAATAAATTTTTATTATATTAAATATAAATTAAAATTTTGGAAAGAGCAATTCCCTTCCGAACGCCTACTTCATTGGGAACACCGAAATTAAATGCATAAACTCGATTAAATACCTAGGAGTTACCCTCACTCACGATCTCTCCCGGGTGAAACACATACGGGGAATAAGTGGACAAGCTAAAAAATATTAGGATTTATGGGAAGAGTGCTGGAAAACTGTTGAAAAGTTCCAAGAGGAATGTTATCTTTCGCTGGTTAGACCTTATTGAAAATATGTTCCTAGTACATGGGATCCTAAAGAAGTTGGATTAATATGCCGAGTCAGATCGCGTGCAGTGTAGAGGAGCTAGATTTATGAAACGTTGTTATGGTAAACTTAGTAGCGTATCCAAAATATTGGAGGAGCGAGGCTGGGAATAGCTCACGGAGCGAAGGTTAAATTACAGATTGAAGTTCTTGCGTAAATTGATAGTCTCTTTAGCAGTGATATTGAAATTGTATTATTACCTCCATCGTACTATTGTAGGAGAGATCATATTAATAAAATTAGAGAGATTAAGTGTAGGACTGATAGATTTAAGATCTCATTTGTTCCACGAACGATAAGGGGTCATAATAACATTGTCCGACCGCGGTAGGGTCATGTTCGTGTAAAATTATTCTGGTGTGTGTTCACCCCCTGCCACACATTCTAACGGTGGCTTGCAGGGTACATAAATTTAAAAAAATTATATTCCTCAACATCCATTACTCATTTACTTCTCCCCACTCGAAATTTCTTAACCTTTGATGAGAAGGAAGAAGACAGATTCATTCGACGAAAGTAGTTACGAAATACTTCAGGCATGTCTTCTTGAGATGAAGAGCTGAAAAATAATACTCGAATTAGTGTTCCCGTGAGGCGAGATTTATTTTCTTATCGGCGGCACGATGGTAACTTTTTACGTAATGTGAGATGGTTACATTGTGAGTGAGATTTATATAACTTTCAAAAGTAGTATGAATCGCACTGGTGTTGATCATTATGCCAGTGGATGGCTGAAGTTGGCAGTAACTACCGCTCTCGCCATAGTTTTGTTCATGAAATTGCTCCACACATGTCCCCTTGCAACTCGTATGTAAGTTTTAAAAACAACGTTCCGTTTCCCTCTACTTGAATCAGGAAACTTCCAAGTATAAGGGGTGTGTTTCGAGTCTGTGTATGTATAAGTATGGTTACTTATTACCAGTGAGTGGCTCGGTTTTGCAATTTCCTTCTCAAAGAAATCCAAGGGAAGTGTAAGATAAACAAAATGGTTCGTCTCAATGATCCTCAAGATTTATCCTTTTCTATTCGTAATTAATTATTTCTGCTAAGGCAAGATCGAGGCTGGATGTTGTTCATCTGACCGTGGAACTTGACTGAAGATGTTTTTTTCAAACGAGTCCATTATTTACTTACGTTTATCTTGCTAAGACTGTAAGCATAATGTGGTAATGGATATTATTTAAGCTAATCCGGACAGCCTGCTTTCACTTTTGGGTGGGAATATGTTCGTTCCTCTCGATGGAAATTGCATGTATATTAGATGTCTCTCTTGCGCAGGCCTCCTTCGGCACGCTTCCCTATTCCCATGGTAACTAGGAGCAAGGGGTGGGGTGGAAACGATGTGTGTGAGTTCTCGGATCTGGGAAGCTTCCAAGTGGTGACACTAGGGGCATCTAGCACACACATTTTATCTCACAACATGCCATAAAATTTTAACAACACGTTCTACAAGCTGCACTTTCTTGTTCGGAAAATGTTACTTCCATCGCATATCGATTGATTTTTCCCCGCGTAAACATCAAGGTTAATGGGGCATATATGTCTTGTATTATTTAATGGAAATGGCTATTCGTAAGTTAATTTTGTGTATAGTTCGTCAATTGTCCATAATCCAACACTTTATTTGAACGTTTTATATGGTGAGCGTACCACGAGTGTACTTTATCGCTCCATTTCAAAATCCGCAAACAAATAACGTGTAAGTCTGATTGGAGATGAATGTAAAAAAATACTTCATGTTATTATTCTTTGAAAATGTGCACCACCGCTTTTTGTTTCAGCACAGCTGTGGATAAGTTAAAATATCGCTTCATTCTTTATTTTATTCGCTAGAAATATTAGCATACATTCGAAAATGAAAACTACATTTACTTCACATTGGAAAATCCTATGATAAGTTAGAATCTCTACCGATTTGAGACCGTAATAATGCGTCATTTACTTCCTAGAGAAATGATACTGCAATGAGTAATGCTGGTACATATGTTTATAGCTTACAAAATAGAGATTCATTGGAGTCCATTGTCTATCTTGCATTAATGGCAAGTAAAATATGTACATGAACAAACGCATAGGTTTGTCATTTTCTGCAATTAAATTTAGAATGAATACTGGGGATGTCACAGCTCTTGTCGTCCTTTGCTTTAAGTCCTTCTAAGTTCATTTCCAAGGGAAGATCCTTTTGAGCCGGGGTTGACACCGAGTTGTGGGCATAGTATTAGGGATCTATCCTGGGTGTGATATCGGCGATAATTCTGGTCAATCCGTAATGTCAGGAACAAACACCCTTACATGTGACGTGTGCATACAATTTGGAATCGGGAATATTCATAGATGGGTGGGACATGATTATGGAGTTTCGGGGGGAGGCTGTTGGGGAGAAGGGGGAGGGGAATGGGTGTGGGAGCAGGTGTCTCGGCACCCTAGGCAAGCCACACGTTAGCGAGGGGCGCAACCCCACTGCCCCCTCCTCATTGTACTGCCCCAGGGTTGCAGCGGCGACGGCGGGCAGGTTCGGGAGATCTGGTTGTTGGGAGGCAATGACTGACTGGTAGGGGCGCGGTTGCCATGCCTCGGAAGATCCCACGAAGCCTTAGGGGTACAGAGGGGGCCATAAGGCGAGGGCAATTGACGGGAGGGGAGGAGAACAAGAGAAAAAAAATACTTGTTAAGATAAAGGTGTGTCTGATCACGTTGAGGAGTGCCTCATCATCATAAAGAATATTATGAGGAGGAATCAATGAAGGGCTGTAATGAAGAAATGATATTTCACTGCCCAAGAATGAATATCACCCTGAGATTTGTCTGATTAAATTTCTTAAGCTAGATGGCCAAGCCGATAGATTAGTTGGAGATATACGTAGCAGAAAAATTATGGCACTAGTTAGCATGGTCTGGATAACGTATTAATGCGGATATTGGTTCAGTACCGAGGACTCATCTGGGCAACCAGTTATAACCTACTCATAAAAAAATAGCAAAGTGTTAACCTAACGCCTCACTTTTTCACGCTTTCGGAAGAGGTTTGATTATGTTCAACATCTGACTCTGCATGGTGTATTGAGAAAATAATATCAATTACTTTTCGCCAAGTCCTCGAGCTCTGTATTCACTAGCTTAGGAGAATGAAAGGCGTACATTTTCATCGTTTTGAGTAATTCGTGTGATTTTTCATCGTGCTGCTAAATTCACAGTTGATCTTTGCGTTAGGAGCTTTTGCATTTGAAGAGTGAATTGTGACAATCTGCTTAATAAAGTCAATTGAAGTAAAAAACGTCTTCACGAGAAGATGAAGCAAATGAGAGAGGAAAGAACTTCATATAAAATTGTAGAACCGGGGCTATATTTTTGTCGCGTCTAGATGAAACAACACGGGGTGGCTACAAATGATTGATATTGTTCTAGTAGGCGTTTGTCTTACTGAATGACGAAGTCCTTTTTATTCGAGATTAACTCCCCAAATAAGCCCTCAGACGTGTTGTCTCCTGTATTCCCTCTACACGGACCATAAGTTCCCATCTTTGAAATCTTTTGTTTCTTATCGATAATCTATGTAATCATCGGGGCATTTCTTCCGCTATCCGAGAAGATCGCGCGCATGCGTCAAGGCTGCGCCACGGCTATCGTCTTCATTACGTTCGAAATACATAAGATTCTCCAACGTGCCAGCGTGAAAAGTGACGGCAGGAGGGCGGTGTAGAGAGTGAGTGGGGAAGGGGTGCATGGATAAGATGCATACAGCGTTTGGATCGTAATTTATGGCTGGCACTGGTGGGCGTGCCTGAAAAGAACTCGAGTGCTCTGGTCTCCGCAGCAGTAAAATATATATATATATATATATATATATATATATATATATATATATATATATATATATATATATATATATATATTCTATGTATGCTTGAAATTAGGAGGAATAGAGTAGCAAGGATGAAAACCAGTAAAGTGTTGAGGTGATGTGTTAAAATATTGGACTGAGAAAGAAGTAGAAAGTAATATATGAAGGAAAAAGAATGAGAGTATAGTCTATTCGTGAAAGTCCGGAGAGGCTTCAGTTGATGCTCGAACAGAGGTGGTTCCACATGATGTTTCGGTGGTGTCAAGGAAGGATAAAGTCTTTTTTCCATAACTTATAGGACTCGGAAACCGTGTACTCACAAAAGGTTGGTGATTGCAGCGGGAAACGACTGTTGGGGTAATAGGTAGGAATTAAACCCTTCCACCCTGCTCTCTGATGTTGGTGACTTTTACGAGTGCAAGTAATGTCACGGTAAATTGCGGTCGTGAGTCACAACGCATAAATCACGTTATGCCATGAACCCGTTTGATTTTTCCTGATGGGTCTGACGTTAGAGGAATCCTGAGACGAGGGGGGCTCTATTTTTTCTCCTCGGCTTCGCCTTCTAGGATAAAGCTGTCTGAGAAAATTTCTATGGCTGGTTTTAAAATTCTTGATTGCATTCTACAACAGTGAAAAGGTCAAAGTATAACAAAAAATCGAAATTCTAGTCGCCATTTGGAGGCATACACCCAAAGTGTACAATGCAGCATCGCTCTTATCATTTTACTATTTCCTTAAAAACATTGATTTCGTATATGGTTTCCTTCAGCTGATTTTTTCAACAATTGTTCGGTTTAATTATTGCGAATGTATGGAGTGGATTTTGAGAGAGTGCTTTTGAAGAGTGTCTGAGAAGGAAAATTCATATCGATAATTTACAATAATGTAAAAACCAAACCACAGTATTCAACCTGAAGGGAAGGTAGAGCTCACCTTATACTAAGCCCAACGACGTGTAAAATTCGCACGTCCGGGTATGAGCCGCCAGTGCTTTCCCCCGTATCGCCTGTGGTTTCCCAGGAAGATCTGGCACACGCAAAATCATTTTGCTTGGGGGAAGCTGAGGGTATCCCGAGGCGTCACCTGGAATCAAACCCAGACCCTTCGGTCAGTACCCTACTCCCTTGACTATCAGGAGCCAGCGCTCTGCCCACTTGACTACCACGTCTGCACGGGAATATGTTATTAAAATCTTGATCATGGAAAAAAACCTTCGACACTCAGATGATATTTCCATTGTGATGATCAGAATTTTGGCACAGAATGCCTGTGAGGGGCGTATTTGAATCGTGTCAAAAACACTATCATACGTAATATGCAGTATTTTTCTTTCGCATGAACAAGTTATAATTGAACGGTAAAAATCGGTAAAATGGGGGAAATTATTTTTACTTCCCTCTTCTCTCAAGTCACTAGGCTGATATGAAGGCACATTCCAGAGCCTTTGAAACCATATTAAACGACGAATATTGCTTTGGCCACACCCTCAGCGTGATGAATGGGAAAATAACTTGACGATGCTCAGACTGAAATATTACGTACGTGTATGCGCGACCTAGCATCTTCTGAATTCATTTTCATCAAGTCACAAAAAATAGCTTAATTTCTCAGAGATCTGTTCATCTTCGCGTTTCTGTGTTGCTGACAGCTGCTTATTACGCCTACCAGCGGCGCACGTGCCATCTGTTAAGTGCGTATGCAGATTTTTAAGTGCATGTGTATTTTGCAATCTTTACAAACCCATTTTCTCTCTGGAATTTGTTACCAGCGGCCACGCCCAACTCGTACGTCCTTTAGTGCCCTATTTTTTCCGTGAAAAAATTATAATTAGTAGGAGAATATATAGAAGTAGAAAGAGTGGATATTTAGACTGTCATCTTATTGTGCCTTAAGGAACAAAATGTGTAAGCTAACCCTGTTGTACCGTTCTCACGTAGCGAGACTGTCAGAAAAAGATATTGTGGAGGATGTCCTGTAAACGATTGTGATTAAGGCGCATTTCGAATTCGATTTCACGTCTGATTGACCGAAATTTAATATAAGCGGTCGAAAGAGTTAATTGATGAAGAGATTATAACATGACTGTTTTCCAGGACTTTTACAGAATTGTCTAAAATGTGAATAAAAGACGTCCCCAGATTTAAAGTTAAAATTTCATGCAGACATAAAATATGTAGGTTGGCATGTCTTGTCTTGCACTTGAGGTGGTAACCATATGCGGGATACGTTCTGTATTGTCGATTGTAAAACAAAAGCTGACTTAAATAATTTCCATCCATTGAAATTTGTTAATTGCCACACCGGCCGAACATCCATCTCGCTAACCCGAGGACGGCGATCGCTCCTCCATTTGAATATTCTTCCCACCCCTGAGCGCCCTCGGAGGACGGGATCGGTGGGAGAGGGGTTGTTGCGATGGGGTGGGACCTGTCCTTCTAACCCTCGCCACTCCTTGAACTCTTTTATTCCCTCGCTCAACCCCCTGCCCCCATTGGGAGGGTCAGCGAGTCGTTGTCCCCCCTGCCGTACCCCTCCCACCTCCAACCTCAAGCGGAACCGTATCACACCTACTCACACCCTTCTCCTCCGGTCCTCTGCCTTCATTGGCGGGCCGAGGAAGTCCAACCCGGACCGCCCCATCCCATCACCCCCTCCACCTTGCTCGGCCGCCCTTCGTAACCCACCTCACCCCACCCTAATCTCATCCAGTCATCCCTCCCTCCCGCCGCCCATCAACTCGTCCCTACCCCTCCCTCCGAGGAAACGACCCCTCTCCCCGTGGGCCGAGCATGGTCGCCCCATGGTGTCGGGCGTAGTGGCCACCTCGACCTCACCCAGTAAGGTGTGGCATCCAT
Organism: Hetaerina titia; assembly: GCA_037158775.1. Taxonomy (NCBI): domain Eukaryota; kingdom Metazoa; phylum Arthropoda; class Insecta; order Odonata; family Calopterygidae; genus Hetaerina; species Hetaerina titia. The sequence continues at coordinate 122,185,932 of CM073770.1, read as the reverse complement.
CGCAAGAGTGAGCGCGATCTCCTTTTCAATCGCGCGGGAAGTGCCCAGAGGTCTGGCCGGGCAGGAAAAACTTCGGCCGCCGGCGTGGAGAGGTCCCAATTTTTCCGCATTGCTTCGTGACATTCGCACTGCGTTAAGATCCAGCGGTCTCCGTGGATTCAGTGAAAAGATCTCGAGGAAAGACTGGAAGGTCAAAGTTTTCATACCCGTGCTCGATTGACTGTTTTTCCAATGAGAAAAAAAGTGTCCTGTCTGTGAAGAGAATTAAGTGCGTAAACGTTGATACATAAACCGTTGCGTGTGTGAAGGAGGAGGCGTCACGCCTCGTTCTGTGTCCTCTTACTTGGCGGAGTTGTACGTGGGCGGGACACGAGCCCCTCCTTCCCTCCCTCCACGATTCTCATTCCCAAACCACCACCCCTCTCACCCCTCTCACCCCACTCCACTCCCAATACTCCCCCACACCACTTGTACCAGTGGGGGGGATCGCGGCTCTCGAACCGATTCGCTCTCTTTTGAGGGATAAGCTGCTGTTTTTTTGTTTCCGCCCCCGAGAAGTTTCGTCGCGGTATCCGTGTTCTCGCGCCAAGAACATGAAGTTTTCTTTCTCTCTCGCCCCCGCATACGCGAAAGCGCTTTGCCTCCGCGGCGAATAGACGGGACACAAGAAGTGGTCGGAGAGGGACTGCGCTCCGTTGTCGTCTACGACGCGCTGCCGCTGCTGTTTTTTTTTATACGTGCTTCGCCACGCTCCGCGAGTCGAGAGGTGTCTACTGCTCGCGTGTGCGCATGTGACTCGACGCCCACGCGCCCGGCGAGCGTCGAACCCAGGAGGGAGTCTTTGGACGCCGATCGAGGGGGAATATGTTCCATCTCGGGTCCACCCACGTCGCAGCGGGCGGGACTCCGTGAAGGCACCCCGTAGCCTTTCTGCCTTCCGCGGCCGGGAATCCGCGCCCACGCCCACGCCCGAAGCCCTCCACCCACCCCCCCTGCTTCTTGGCGGGACACTTCAGCCTCTCTTTTTAAAAGTTGTATCTCCTCTTTCCATCCCCCTTTCCAGTCATATCCGCGAGTCTCAGTCAAGTTGTTCCTACTCTGTCCTCTCCCGCAAAACCCCCCGTGGACTCTTAGGAATTTTTTTGGGGATGTGTGAGAGCGTGCGGGGCTTTCTTTCCGTAAGCCGTAAATTAGTGACGGTGACCCGTGGTGGTGAAATAAAGCTTCTAAGATAAACTGACTTTACCTACACGCTACCCTTCTCTCTCAAGGGTGTTGAAGCAGTGTTTCACGCGCGTGTTCGGTTCACCCGGCGGCTTGTGCTCTCTCACAAGTCGCAATTTTGGCTCTCTCCTCGACGCAGGTGGTGAAAGATTTTCGTGGAAATTTTTTTGAACATAGCTGCAGCGTTAAAGGTACAGTGACTGTGATATTTTTACGAGCTCGTGCCCTTGGATTTCCAGTGCTGTACGTTGTTCTTCTCATGTCCTTCACGAGCGATAGTGACACGTGCTGTTTCGACCGAGTGTTTTGCGAACTGGTGTGCACGAGTGATTAAAACTGTGCGCTTAAATAAGTTCTTGTGAATTAATCAGTTGTTTCTCCTTGAAAATAACCAGATTGCTGCGTGATAAACTTGAGTCGAATCCGTTTGATAGCTCGTATTCACCTCTCGACGAAAGGGTTTTTCTGTCCGAGTGCCGTAAAAGGGCACGCGCATGCGATACTTACCTTACGGCTCGCAGATGTGTGCACTCAAGTGCCCTGTGTATCCGCGGCCCCGCGGGGGTGCCGTGGCCCGGGGTGCCATCGAAGTTCCGGGAACCCCAGGAGGAGTGGGGTCCGTGTTGGAGGAGGCGAGTGGAAGTAGCGAGGGCAGCCCACGCTCTTCCTTCTCCCCGAGGGGCGAATCGGACATTATGTTCGTGTGCCGGCAACTGATTGTTTCTTGTGCTGCAGCGAATACCTCGGTGAGTCCGCACCGTCGCCCCTGTTGTCACATCAACGATGCTACTAAGTTATCATCTAGTTCTCCTTGTTGTTAAATTAAATAATATATTTAATGTGATCGGTGTGATAATGTGCGCTCAACTAATTATAATTTTTGAGCGTTTGTGACAGCCATTCATTTTGAATCGTGGAGGATTTCAGGGGACGTCTTACGAAAAAACTGCCAGAAAAGGATGAATATATCGTAAAATTTGGGCAGAATCTTTTATTGCAATGCTTAGCAGTTTTACCTAATATATGTATTAGGTAAAACTGCTTTGTTTGTGTACTCGTATATACATACACACGAGTACACACACAAAGCAGTACCAAGAAATATATGTATGTATATAGTATAAATATAGATATCTATATGTATCCACATAAATTATTTTATTAGGTAATCTACCGGTTAAGGTAGGTTTTTGGATGATACAACTATCAAAATAAATATTTCGTAACTCAAAGCAATAACCCAATCCAGCAACCTACTCTACATCATGTCACTCTTCATCTCTGTGTACTTCTTTCCTCCCTTCATCCCGTCCAACATCCCTATCCTGTTCCTGCCCTTTCCTCGCTTGCCCAACATTCTCCCCTCTATTACCTTCTTCAATATTCCACTACCGCTCAATACGCCTATCATCCATTTTTCCTGCCACCATAGGATTTCTCTCAACAAACCCCTCCCCTCACCCACCATCTCCAGTACTTCCTCATTTGTTTTCCTTTCGGTCCATTTCACCTTCTCCATTCTTCTCCACGCCCACATTTCACAAGCCTCCATTCTACATCTATCCTCCTGCTTCAGCGATCACGTTTCGGCGCTCCATATCAGCGCTCCAGGTCATAGCTACGCTCCATATCAGAGGTTTTACGAGTCTTTTCTTAACCTTCCTACTCAACGTCCCCGTCATCAACTCCCTCCTCCTTGAGGAAGCCTCCTTGTCTAGCGCAATTATTCTCCTTAAGTCCCTACAACTTTGACCGTATCAGTTCCAAAACACTTCCGAGATATGTAAACAGTTCTACCTGCTCTATTTTTTCCCCGCCTATTTTAATATTTAGCTTAGCCTTTTTCTTTCTGGAAAATCGCATAACCTTTGTTTTATTAATATTGATTCTCCTCCCATATCTATCGCACTGAACCTCCAATTCACTCAGCAAAGCTTGCAACCCCCTGGCTGACTGAGCAACTAATGCTTGGTCATCAGCAAACCTAACCGATTTTACGAATTTCGCTCTGACTTTCATTCCTACCTCCAGTTCTTCCCACGCCTCTTTAATCATTTCTTCCACATATACGTTGAACAGCACCGGTGACAATGGGCAACCCTGCCTTACACCTCTTCCTAACACTGCCCATCCGGACTCTCCGTTCCCCACTCGCACCTGAGCAGTCTGAGACATGTACAGGTTGCGGATCAGTCTCCTGTCCCTCCAATCCATTCCTATTTTCTGCAATACACGCATTAGTTTTTCCCAGTTCACTCTATCAAACGCTTTTTCGAAATCTACAAAACAGGAAAATACGTCCTGATTGTATTCTAAATTCCTCTCGATTAGTTATCTCATTACTGAAATTGCATCACGCGTACCTCTTCCCTTCCTAAACCCAAACTGATCATCCCCCAAGTAATCATTTACTCTCTATCCTATTGTTGGATATCCTGAGAATAACTTTAGCTGGGTGGGGTATCAAACTTATTGTTCTGTAATCCTCATATGATGTAGCCTTTACCTTTTTCGGAATAGGAATTAACACTTCGACCTATCTGGCATGGGTGACCCTACCAGGAGCAATTATTATTACTCCCGCCAGCACAGCTCTAGGGGTCATCGAAACACACAAGCCCTTCCGCCACTTCAAGGTTGTAGTCCATGGGAGGAGATACATACACATATATATATATATATATATAATATATATATATATATATATATATATATAATAGAATTATACATTCCATATAATAGAATATTATACATTCAAACACGAAATACCGCCATATGGCGAACAAATATTCATTCAAATTGAAATAGAGATAAGGAAAATGGTAAAGGAACACATATAAAGGACGAACAAAACAGAGGTGGGGATGGTGGATGTGAGCAGATCACGAATGTAAAAATATTTGGTATATGGCGGTATTTCGTGTTTGAATGTGTATTTGGCCAATGTGGCTCGTCTCTTCTTCTGGCTATGCGTGCCATGAAACGCACCGTTCCTATCCTTTATGATGTTGTATGCTTGCTAACCTACTGTCCATTCTCCTCTTGTGTTTGTCAATTTCTCCTTTGGTGGGTGTAACAGCTCCCTAACGCCATCTTCTGGGTAATGATTCGGAGCACTTTGGCGCTTTATAAGATCGCAGATTTCAATGTAAAAGTACTCTTCCTCGATAGCTCAGGTGGTTTAGAGCATCCGCCCGGCAAGTGGAGAGATCCGGTGTTCAAGTCCCGGTCGAGGAAAATATTTTTACATTCGTGATCTGCTCACATCCGCCATCCCCACCTCTGTTGTGTTTGTCCTTTATATGTGTTCCTTTACCATTTTCCTTATCTCTATTTCAATTTGAATGAATATATATATATATATATATGAATTGAATGAATATATATATATATATATATATATATATATATATATATATATATATATATATATGAATTGAATGAATATATATATATATATATATATATATATTCATTCACATAGGAATAGAGATAAGGAAAATGGGAAAGGAACACACATAAAGGACGAACACAAGAGAGGTGGGGATGGCGGATGTGAGCAGATCACAGATGTAAAAATAGTTTCCCCGACCGGGACTTGAACACCGGATCTCTCCACTTGCCGGGCGGATGCTCTAACCACCTGAGCTATCGAGAAAAGGTACCTTTACACTGAAATCTGCGATCTTATAAAATACATACACACGATAAACACATACCAAAGTATACAATGGATGCATAAATATATTATATTTATAATGATACTCGAAAAAAAATAGACCGGAGCCTGGAATGGGAAATAATAATTCATTAATCACAACTTTTGGAAAACTTATTAATTACTGTCTATATGATGGTAAAGTTGGCCAAATATGTTTGAGGTTTTCATTAGAATATATAATTCAATCAATAAAGCCTCAAAGACCGAGTAAATTATATATATCTCCGAGCTTAGTTGAAGCATGGAATCTTGAATATTTTCGGCTATGATCTGTAGGCTTAAAATCTTATGGCAACTGCATGAATTTGTGATCTTTTTTATTTCGCATGGATGAAGTGTGTTGATCTCGTGAATTTGAATGGGATTACATCATCCCAATAGCCGAATGTAGCGGACGCGATCATTGAGAGAGGAAAGCTCCTAAAGCGGAATTTCGTTAACTATATTGAATTATGAGGTTCCTTTTCTCGACGCCATCGTAAGGCTGATAATTTTATTTTTCGTGGATAGACTATCGTAGTACCTTTAATACGTTATCAAACAAATCTCCAGTGATTTGCTTCAGATACTAGTGCATTGGGGAAGTGCCCAAATCGCTAAAATTCTCAAGATCTCGAAAAATTTACAACAATGAATTCTCTACGATACGGCTAAAATCAACTTGATGGCCATCTTGGTTTCGAAAATCCATTTATTTATAATTATGAAGGGATAATTCTTCAGTTTGCGCGAACCAAAATCCACAAAATGAAATTGAGTACTCAGGAAATGTTCATTTGAAAGAGATTAGAGAGAGAGAGATACGATTAGTGGTATTTTGTATCGCGACCGCAGTGCAATCGCCGTGTTATGTCCCATTTTGGCGCAAAACGGCTATTTCTTTCTGATTTTTCCCGCGCTGAGGCGGTGCGTCTCGACTCGATGGGAGGAAAGAGGTCGGCGAGAATTCCCAGAGTGAATTCGTTATTTTTGTGGATGGAGAAAAAGAGAGGGAATGGGCAGCCGCATCTCTCCTTCGCCCGTCTGCTCCCTCCACGCCCCTTCTCATACCTTTGGCCCGGAAACTCCCTCGCCTCCAGTCTTCGTCATTCGCTCCACCCACTCTCCGCCTAGACCTCGGCTTCAACGCCCAAACTGTCAAAGCGCCCGACCTCAACCCCTCTCCTTCCCTCGCTTGCCAAGGAAGGGGCCCCACGAAGCTCGAGAGCCCTCTCAACGCCCCACACGCGCACACCTCCGCTCGTCCTCAGACCGAGAAATGAGCCGAGATACGTTCTCCCGCTCGCATGGACCCGATTTCGACAAATCTCACGTCAGAAGTTGTTTTCATCCACTGATAATATTTAATGAAATATTTGGGGTGTTAAGTACGCACACGATACCTTAGAAACATTAATGGGTGGCAAATTAATTTCGTAAAGCAAAAGTTTCTTCTGATTTTCAATTATCAAAACACCTAAATACGATCTTAAGCAGCTTAACGTTTGAGTATGCAAAATGTATTACTTGTTTTAACGTATGCTTTCTTATTTCACTATAGTTAACATGGTTACTGAATTTTTAATGTTTCCTGTAATTAAATGTACATGTTCCGTCCTGTGCTCCGAATTCACTGCTTGAATATTTTGTAATACCTTCATACATTCCGGAATTGAATATTTCAGTGACTCAAAACCCGTACTTAATTAGTCTTAGGTTAGACTCGTCTAAGTCTTGCTATCTCGGAGCTTTCTCTCTTTCAAAAGTACAGCAGACGCTTTGTCTTTTCTCCGGAAAATGTTGCGTGGATTGATAATTGCGTTCACGTGTTCTGGCTGTTGAGTAGGTAGATAATTTTTTGTTGGCGCGCACCCACTTCTGTGTACGCGATGGGCTCTTGCAATAATAACACCTCTCTGAATGATGATCTGTTGCTACTTTTACCGATTAACCGTGTCAAAACCATAAAACCCGTCTTTTGGAGAATCTGAGGTGGGGGTTCCATATAACGGGTATTATCAATCGTCAGATTTGACCCTATTCAGTATTATGGCTATCAGTGCCCTCTACAAAGTGACTCTGGAACCACTTGAACACACTCCCTGAATCCAGCAGTTTTCCCTAGCTTTTCCTCTTTCGCTCTGTAAACAACGTAATAAATCCATATTTATGTTCCTCGTATACATTTTTCTTATCCACGATTTAGAAAACAACTTTCTAAAGCGCTCTCATGAGTCATCTCGGTTAGCCTGGTGGGCAACCAACTAGACAACCAACCCAAAAGTTGTGGGTTCGCATCCTTCCCGAAGCATAAACTCTGTGTCATATTTTGTTTTCATGGTTGATTTATAATTTGTGGCAAATAACACGTTCGAGAGCTCAAAAACCAGTACGAATCTTGAACCTTGCTTGCTTGCTCTGCCCTGTGGCGAGGTTTCCATTCTGCGAGACAGTTTCGTTTCCTTTTCGTTTGCCTCCGCAGGACTCATCTACGATGAGCTGTGATGCCGAAGTGATCACCTTTCTCTCCCCGCAGTGGGGTAAATATGTCTCCTCCCGAGTGAGATGACTCCCGAGAACGTGTGCAGTCCCTCGCCCGAAGGCACGCGGCAACGAGAGGCAACGAGGGTGGAGTAGCAACACCCCGTGGGCCTCCGGCTAAAAGTGAGAGGAAGTGGTGAGGGTGTTGCCAGTTCGGGGGGTGTGGGAGGGAGTGTGAGGCGAGGGGTGGAGCATTGTTACGAGGGGCACTCGATGGAGGCCGGGAAAGATCAGTGGGTCGAGACAAGAAACCTTTGAAGATTCACGATTCAACTCCTAATTTCGACGAGACTCTTCTGTGAGGATGGAGGAGTCCCAACTTTGTGATTTATTCCATTCCTTTCCCTCCCTCTCTTCCTTAACCCCTCTAATCACCTCCGCCGTATTCCACGGGATCTTGAAAATAAAACAAATCCTCTCCGCCCATACATATTTTTCGCTGGCTTCCACGCGAGGCGGATTCTCGGAATCTACGAACTTGAAGAATGAGTGGTTCCTCCTCGTGCTTGACAGCCGGATGGCCGTCTTCATCCCACGCATGCATTGATACGTGTGAGCGGCGAAGCTGCCATGTTTTGGGTATTCGAGATAACAATCGCGACTTTGTATTTCAATCGATTTTTTTGCCCGGATGCGCAAGTATTGTGCGTAAAACACAAACCGGAATATCTATTTGCTTTATTCTTCCACCGCCAAATAACGCACAGTGCCGAAGCGATGTGGGGCCATGTGCGAAAATATATATCAGTAACTATCTGCGAAAAATTCATAAAAAAAGATAAGTTCACGCACAGAGATGTCCTCTATGCGGAAGTTAAATAAGTAATTTTTGTGCTTCAATATTGATGCCCTGATACATCTAGGTCCTATTTCTTACTCTTAACGCAAAAAGTAAATAAAAAACAGGCACGCAGATACTTTATTGCATGGCGATTTTCGACTATTGAATAAGTTTCGTGGTATTTTCGAGGTTTGCGTCGTTTACCGCCCTTATCTATGACACCATCAAAGTCAAAGGACCCAATTATTTAGCCAAAGGAGCCAATAAAAATCTCCTAAAATAGGTGATCTGATACGATATTATGGTTTGTCTGGACAAACTAGATATTTTTAGCATTTCAGATATCGGTCTCATTCAAATAAATCCGGAAGCTGATATTTAAAAGGCATGTTTTTCCTCGAATACATTCTAAGAATTCTTTCCTCTCTTCCTTCTCTTCCTTTTTACGACTGTCTGCTAATGCTCTTGACAGTGCAGTAAAAATTCTCAAAGCAAACGATTCAAACTAATGACTCGACTTTTTTGCCCTGCCACCTACCTTTAGAAATGGCATAACGCCATAGGAATGTGACGACGCCCCCTTGTATGGTTCCCTCAGTCAACGGTGACACAACATTTGAATGTGTATCGGAGTTACTGAGGATTTTTGCTTCTACATGGTCGCCAAATATGTGATGAACATTCTGTTCCAAGGGAGAAGGTTGATTTGCCCGTGGAGGCAGTATTTGTTTCTTTCCTAATTTAAAATTGATACTTGCTCCAACAATTTGGTATTCTTTAAAATATAAACCTAATCGTAGACGGCGTTTGCATATTCCGCAAGATCGATATTTCGTGATCGTTCACTGCTTTCAACGCGGTGTGAAAGAAAGTTTAAGGTTTTTGTCGGAGAGGATTCATTGATGGTAGGTCGCACTCTGGAAGTTGCTGCATTGCTTGTTTCATGTTTGAATTAAAAAAATCAATCGTGTCCTAATATGCAATTTTTGTCTTTGGCCCAGTTTTTCAGTTCATGGAAGTCGTTTAATGCACTCTGTGAAAAGGAAGCAAGAAAGAGATTGGATAGCTATTATGCGGAAGTGTCTACCAATTTATTATTACAGTCGAATAATGTGACCATTTGACTTTTTCTAATTCCAAAGCTATTCTACGAAATTAATATTCTTCAATGATTTTCATCCCCGTTGTCCGTTTTGACGGTTAACCTAAGTTGACAATGAAATTTTGTCATTGATTTTGTTTTAATGACTGATTGAATAGTAAAACTATCGAAGACGGAATAATATCACTTCAACTACGTACTTAATCTTATTGAATCCCTTTTCATCGAGACCTTAAATTGTATTCTCTACGATTCTTTAATCAAGTAATCAAAGACAACTAAATCTTCCCCAATGAAGTTGTAAGTTTCTTATATCTGATTTTGCCATGATAAATTAGATCCGTTAATTTTTCATCAAAATATATTAACAAGAGCTCTGCCGTTGTTATCAATGGAGAGATTCTGATACCCAGAGTGAATTTGTGGACCCATTTTTTACGCCAAAGAAGTCAGTAGGAAGATGCAGCCGTACCATTAGCAGCATCACTCAACTTTCGGAGGCGCACGAAAAATGCCATTTGTTAACTGACGAGGCGGTAGGACATGGGAAGAAAGAAGAAGATCTCCTTTATGAAGGCGCCAAGACTTGGCTAGTGATTCTCAGGAGAATAGAGTAATTGGCGCTCACCGCGACGCTCTCAATTCCCGAGCCGAAGGACGACAAATGCAGTGGCAGGCAGAATGAGCTTAATTTTCCCAGTTTGAATGAGTGTGATCATCGAAGCCATGTGGGTCATGTGCTCTAGCTGTGGTTAATAGACATCATGTAAGCCGCGATGAATTGTTGACGCGTTTCCACGTGCAATTTTTATTTTGTACTAAATGAAGTTTTTTCGAGGCAATACCATTATGCATGTACAAGAGTAAGCATATACATGTATACTTACACACTGCGCAAGCTTTTTGTGATACGGAGAGGCTACTTTAATTGGATTTCAAAACTATTAGCATCTGTAGGTTACCCGCGTGTCCTCTCAAATGTGAGAGTTTTAGTCACCTTCAAAAATTGCTTCCGAATTTCGCCGCCTCGCGGGAATAACTAGGATGATGTGAGGGAATTGAGAAAGGAGCGGGTATCGGTGTAGTCTTCGGCGGTGAAGACCGGGACTGGCCGCCGACCGCCCCAACCTCATGCTCGTCAGGTTGGCTTTTTTCATAGTCCTTCGCATTACTCAACTTTCGGTCGCCAATCCACTGCCGTTAGAATTGAAAGTGAGTGAGATGAAGAGAGAGAGAGAGAGGAAAGTTGTAATAAGAAGGTCGCGGCATCGTTTCTCTCGCCTTTTTCCCATGCTTCTTACCACTTGTACGAGGTGGATCCCGTGGAAGTTCCCGCGCTCCGAGGCCCTCCGGACCCCGCCCGCCCCCCCCCCCTTCGCCCACTCTCCCGTCCCGCCGCACCACCGCTCGACTCCTTCCTTCTCCACCTCACTCGAGATTCCCTCATTGACTCCCATTTTACCGCGTTACGTCACCCGACCATCTTGCACACTCGCGTACGCACACATACACAGAAATCCACAAGCGACCACATGCAAACCCCCTCCCTTGGGTCTCAAGTGCGTGGTGTTGGTGAAGACTTCCAGTGATTACTCGCCCAACTCCGACCCTTCTGGTCCTCAAGATACCACAGTTTCCCCGTCCGACCGCGCACCCCGTCCTTAAAACGCTTTTCATTTTCCCTTCAATCTCTCGCTTTTCGCCTTCAATGTTTTTGCCTTTACGCTCTTGCATCTTCTGTTTTTCCAGCTTCTGCATCCCACGGTTGGACATAGGTTTTCATTGACAATTGCTTCATTCGATAATTTTCGCTGCGTGCATTGCTTCATTTGATTGCGAAACCCAGAATTTTCAAGTTCAGTGTTGCCCATGCTTAAGTCACATTTTAGATTTGGGGGTATCATTTCACTGGAATTGTTATTTATTAACGTTTCCGGCTTCCCAAAATTGTGTGACTGGTTCCGAGGAGACCATCAATTCCCATCCATGTCGGGTTTTTTGTGACGATCGTTAAATATGAATAGTATTTTTCCGTGATCCATTCATGAGACTTTGCTGATTTACCTCGCTTCTCATTCGAGAAATAAAACAAATTTATGACATGTACGTAACGATCACAGTGACAATCTATGCAAGTGGTGTGCGGTGCAATATTTGTGTCACCTTCTTTATTAACAGCACGAAATGATGTGTTTATAATGAGATATTTTTGAGCAAGGTATGTTACCTCGCACCACTAGAATGGAGAAACAAATTGCATTAATATTTTGTGATGCTAAAGAGTGCGTTTAATGTACGACAATACATGCATGTGTTAGATTTCGCATTGCTGGCGACGGTTCTACTCGTGGATTATTTTGTAACCGTCTTACACCCTGAATGGCCTCTCTCATTTGAAAGCGTTTTCCTTATTTAATCGAGTCCCTGCGGTTGTGTCCAGATTCAAGCTTCTTTTTTCCTTCTCTCGCTTTACGTTCTTTTCCCCTAAGGAGTCCTCGACCGCTCCCACTCATCCCATCTCCACCTCCGGGCACTACCAATTCCGCCTTCGCCTTATTTCTTGCCACACCTTCTTCCAAGCCCATCCCATTCCACGCCTCGCTCAAAAATTTTTTCCGCGGAAATTCCCCAGTTTCCCCCTCCCTCTTCTTCTTCTTCCCCTCCTCCGAGGCACGACCACACTTCACTCTCCCTCCTCCTCCCTTTGCCTACGCGGAATACGTACATATTTGTGAGTGCTATGTGTGAAGGTGAGGTGGAGTCCGTGTGTGTGTGTGTGCCCGTGTATGCAAGGTGTATGTTGTCTGGAACTCTCGAGGAAGCCCCTCCTCCCTCCCTCCCTCGTCTAATACTTACTCTTTTCAGAAAGGCCTTGGCTGTTGTACGTTGTTTTTCGTCCACGGTCGTCCTCTCGGTCCCAATTTTGCTTAAGAATTCAGCCTTTCGCTAAAGACGGCGATGTTTGGTATTCTCGTCGAAAGTTTAGTCTAATTGGGAAAGTGCGCGTGAGGTTTTTCTTGCTTTTAAGTGGATACCCTCATCAGTTTGTTCGCGATACGTGACCCGGGATCGCGTCTTTCGTTCTGATCTGTGTTTTGTCGTCATATTTCCTCCACCCGAGTTTCTTGTTACTTGGCTGTTGTCGGCTGTTTACCGACACTCGTTCAGAATTTACCCCCGTATCACTTGGGTTACTCGCCGTATGGCTAACGCGCAGGAAAATTGGCTAATGCTCGAGGCCAACGCGATAACGTTTATTGATTCCTCCGGCTGAGAGATGAGTGCTCTAAGTGATTTAATTAATATTTAATCTCTGTATTTCTCTAAATTGAAGCATTGATTTATGTAAGCTGATAATGTTTACCTCCGAAGCCACTTCGCTATTATCGACTCTTTTTATAAACTCTGGCCATCAATGATGCACTCATTCTCCCTTAAACACTCTGCGATTGAAAAGATCTCTTTTGAATAACTCCAAAAACGTGATGTGCTAATCCAGTTGTTGGGAGCAGCGTTTGGCAGAATGAGTTCAATATCTGTCCGCGTACAATCTTGGACGATTTTTTATCAATAAATCAATGTTTTCGATACTGATACTGACGATAATGACAGTTATTCATATCGTAACTGATTAATGGGAGATGGATTTTCCCTGCAATCTGTAGAAATTAGAATATCGGATTGTACTAACCGTAAGTCGTTATTTGAAGAATAATCGCTGCATAGTAAATAAATACTGGAATCCCTGATTGTCACGTGACTCATGGGCCCCACCGCCAATGGCCGTCTCACATCCACATTAAACTTCTTGGCGCTCCGAAGCCATAATCGCCGTAAAACATTTTAAGTTTTTCATCCTTTCGATTTTATCGATTGATTGATAGAATGGCCAGCGCATTTCAGCCGGACAAGCGGCTGGCATGAAAGAGTGAGTTACGGTGGGTGGGTGGCTCGGGGGAACTACGCCCGTAGGTGGGGTAGGCAAATGGGCGAGGCGGGACGAGAAAAGAGTATAGCTCGCGTTGCACAACTCCACTCGCAGAGGAGTGGTGGAAACGGACCTCGCCTTCTTCCCCTCCCTCTCTCCTGGAGAGACCACGACATCTTCCCAAACTCGGGAATCGTGCTATCGGGCGATGTTCAGCCCAATCCGACCCCCTCCCCCTCGCCTCTCTTCCCCTCTCCCGGCAACGCACTCGGACAATGATGATAATCGTTGACTTAATGAACATGAGTGTATTGGATTCGACGATGGGGCGTTTTTGAGCAGTGCATTTGCGTGGGCAAAGCCTCGCTCACTCTCTCCATCTCACGCGTAGCATGACGGGGAGGAGGGCGGGCGGGCGTGGGGCAGGGGAGCCGGGAGGAAGCCTCTTCGCCCAGCGACGGCGTCATCCCGACGAGGTGGGGGTAGAGCGCACGTCCTCCACACGACTCCCTCCCACCCCCTCCCCCAGGTCCCCACCTCCCCCGCCCCCTCTCACTCGCCTCTCTCATCCTCCGTCGGCCTTCCACCTGCTGCCTCTTCTTCACCTCTCCCTCCTCCCCTCCCCCGCCCTCTTCCCGGCCCACCCACCCACCCAGCCGCCCGCTCCGTCCTCTGCTCACTCGCAGCCTCCCTTGCGGAGGAGAGCTTTCACTTCGGTCGGGCCGTGGGAAAGAGTCTCTTTGAGAGTTTTGAGCTCTCTCGACAAGGTGAGCGCTGTGCCCTCCCCACTCCCCCTCACCTCCTCCCTCCCTCCACCCCTCCCCCCGCCCACCTCCACCCTCCCAAGTGCCTCAGCCCCACGATGAGGGTGGGGTTCAGAGAAAACGGTCGCGGATGGGGGGGGAGAGATTTATTTAAATTAGTTGTGGTGTGAGGGGGCGTGATGGGGAGTGGTCCGTGGGACTGGGAGGTGGCTTTTTTTCAGCTGGGGTATTTTTGAAGGTTAGCGCGGATTTGCTGGGGAATATCAAAAATGAGTGAGTGATTCGTTATCGGATGGAAACTCAGCGAGGCCCATCTCTCTCCGGTGGAGGGCGCTAAAATATATATTTTTTAAATATATATATTTTTTTATATTCACGGGGAGAGGTCTCGCGGGCTGGAGACGGTTTCGTGGCGAGTGAGGTTTTGCGCTAGTGGGCCCGAATGAAAAATTAATAGAAAAAAATGGTCGCGGAGTGTGAGAAGAGCAGCTCGCATTAGAGACGCAGAATATATCTGTCATTTTTTCGGGGGATGTGGCGAAATACGAATGAGCGATAGGTAGAGTGGATTTACAACTAAAGCCCGGGACAGTATTTGGCGTTCCGGGAGGTATCACGCTCTCGTCGAAACGATTCTGGTGGTGTGATTAGAATGTACAATATCGTGATCAACAGCCAACTTTTGACATGCGACAACCTCAAGGCGTTATAACATGATCACGAATATGATAAACATGCTCACGCTTTTCCAATCGTTTGAATTCAATCCTCCCATGATAAGACCGGAATGTATTTCACGGGCCTGTTTAACCCAACCTTGGCGCAACTTGATATCGTTAACCGCGGTTGTTTGTAGAAATGCATGTGGAAGGCACATGATTTTTATCTTGTGTTAGAAATCTGCTTCGGGCGATGTGATGTCTCGACATTTTTCCCAAAGCAAAAGACTTGCAAATAACATGGAAACGAGAAAAAATATGCACTTTGAAGAATAGCGAATATGTGGGTGAAGAGTTTTCGACCTAACAAAGATACAAAACTTTTTCTGAGTCGGAAAATTTTCAGACCACCCTCGTATTTTCGTACACGATGGAATTTTAGAGTTGATTTGAGAATACATTTTGTCACTAAGCCCAATTTAGTACTGAATGATTCGAATAGTCGATTTTTTGTTCACAAATAACTTCAGTGTGGTTCGAAGTATTTTTGTATTTTTTATATTATAGAAGACATTTCTGCGCCAACTGAATCTTACATCTCGCCTTTTTTTAATTAAATTATATCACTTTGTCGGGGGTGTTTGGATTTTTGGACGAAATTCTAAGAGCCGCGTCCCTCTTGAACTGAACGTGAACGACTAAATCATTTCACATGAATTGCATCTACTTCAGCGAAAATTTAAGTGTCATGGAGTCAATGGTCTAATGGTGAATGGTATTTCTTTCCATCTTTTCGCAAATAGACTCTTTTAAGGTGAGCAGCCCGTATTATTAGCATTCCCTCACACAAAAGTGCATAACTATCCGTTTTCACCTACAAGGCTTACATTGGCTTGTGTTTATCTCGCGTTCCGAGGGGGGTATTGGACGAAGGGGACGAAATCCGGGTTGTTGAACCTCCGCCTTACTCCCCCGCTCGCTTTAAGGGACGGACCGAGAGGAAAACCAAGCAGCCGACTGGTTTCTCATTTTACATTTTTTTAAGCTGGAGTCAATTTTGCCTCTTTCTCCAACCTCTCTTCCCTCTCTCCAGGTCCCACTCCCACAGGATCCACTCCCTTCCCCTCCCTGCAAACTCCTCCACGGAGGCTCTCTTTGATTAATAGCTCTCCGAATCGCAACAAATAATACATTCATTCCTTCTTTCTACCTTCTTTCCTCCCTCTTGTCTCTCTTGCCCTCGCTTTTTGGGGAAGGGAAGAGGTTCCGTCGCAGGAAAACAAGTGTCTCCACGCGCGAGTGGGGAGTGAAGGTGGGGGCCATTCTAAGAATGTCTCTCCTTTGGAAACATTTATTCTGCCCGTACACAGGGACTCCCGTCGTCAACGAGGGTAGGCAGCTCTTCTTAATTTTTCACTCCAGCGAAAGAGATGGAGAGGAGGAGGTCTTGGCAATGAAAGTTCGTTTCCGCGAATGTGATTGAGCAACTTTTTTCTGGGATGTATACTCCTTATGAAGACTGTTGAATAGATAAACGAGTTTTATGCGATTCGTAATCTGTAGGACCGCATACATACGCATCCCTTGGAGGATTCTTGTGGCCGAATATCGCTTGG